>BSBK01008332.1:1765000-1935237 GCA_027943335.1 Chamaecyparis obtusa
GCATAATCCTCATAAGGAACTCTAGGTTCCTTGTGATGGTAGGGATCCTTTCAATGAAGGTACGTTGATGTTCTATAATGAGAATAGGGTACACTAGAACTAATTACCCACCAACATGGAGATTCTTGCGATGAGGAATGGTTAAGTTCATCCCAATATTATGGAGGATAATATCCAACTACTATAGTAGCTTTTAGATGAACAATCTCCTACATAATTCTACCAAATATTTCTTATCAAATTCCACATGCAATGAGGTGGAAACAAATATTCCAATGATATTTGTGTTCCTTTTCTACCTATCTTCCATCAAGGAAAACTCTTTACCTATGATCTTGAGAACCACCCTTACAATGAAACAGTTTCTAACCTTAAGAGTTTTCTTCAACCTATCTAGGGTGATAGATCCCCAAAAAGTCATCTTCCTCTTATCCACCCTCATTCCAATTGATACTTCCATCTGAATTAATACTAAGTGCCTCAATTCATGTAAGGATGAATAAAAAAATTACTACCAAATATGGCAAATAAAGGAAAGCTAACTCTAGATCATTCTAGAGAGAACTAGATAAAGGCTTGTGACCAAAGTATAGAAATGATTAATCCACTCATAATTTAAGGGAAATGACATGAGAAGTGTCACATTAATCATAAAAGAAAAATAACCACCGAGGACCACCTAACAACACAAAATCATAAGGAGAGTATGGGAATAGAACAAAATAAAAGGAGAAGAGATGAATAAAAACAAGATATATGTATGTATGTACACACACACACACAAACACACACAATATATATATATATATATATATATATATATATATATATATATATATATATATATATATATATATATATATATATATATATATATATATAACATTCAAGAGTCTATCATGAGGTTATGAGGCGATAAAACTAAGTCAAGGACTACCTATGATAGTAGTACTTAGATACCATCTATTCCATCCCTAACACTTGATGGAAAATATATATCCTCCAATTGTTGACCATATGCCCCTAGATTTTCAAATTCATCTTCTAACTTATTAATCTTTGTAATATTATTGGTTTCCAAACCTAGAGGTTTAGCGAGTTTTACACAAATATCCCCATTTCAATTATGTAAGATATAACCAATGCCACCCACCCCCAGGTTACCCCTAGAGGTGTCATCAAAATTAATTTTGTGCCACCCATACTCTAGTGTCAACCATTGGTATTTATCTCTTTTTGATTTCTTGTCCTTAACATTATGATTGAAATTTGGGGGAATGACCAAACCAAACCAGTTCTTCCACATTTTACTATCCCATATGGTGATTTTTTATTCTTTTAAGTTCCTGTGCCTTATTATGTTATTTACTATTTCTACAACGGATGCTTCAACCTATTGGAAACTACAATTGAAGCAATTTTTTTATTTTCATTGATGTCAAACCTTAACTGGTAAGACTATTTCTATTTAAGAAAGTACTATATCTATTTGAGTGTTGCTAAGGGGATAGGCAAGGTTGGTAACAACAACACCTAAGGAAAGGTTGAGTTATCTTGACACTTCAATGGGTACTTGATTATGTGGCACAATGATAATACAATGTATTGTTTATCTAAGTAAGAATGAAGACTAAATTGGTAGGATTAACCAAGCAAAAGTGAAGAAATCTAGTTTAAGCTGAGTGTTGTTTGTGTCGACCGAGCTAGTATATGCCGAGTAAAATCAATGTTGACCGAACACCAGTTAATTGTCAAGGAAGACAGTGTTAGCCAAGGAAATAGTTTATGTGGTGACCGAGCTTTCCAGAGAAGATCGAGAAGTTGGACATAGTATTGACCGAGCATCAGTATTTTGCATTTGATGAAGAATTCAGATTTCCAGCCGACATCATTGAATTCTTGGATTATGTAAAATGTGTTGACTTTATTTATTGATTGTATGAAAGCATTTAATGCACTATAAAATGTTTTATTGTAAATCTTTAAGAGATTCAAGATATTTTAAAAGGATGGCCAAAGAACATAATGTAGGACAGATTCAATGAATATGACCTAACCCTAAGATCTATGAAGGAGATTAAGCGGCAAAAGATGTAATGACCTTGTAGAGGTAGTGTTAAGGAAACCTAAGCGAGAGGTTGAATAGAGAGAAGTAGATGCTGGAAGTATTGTTGATGTTATTGACTGTCTAAGTAGAAAAGGCTGAAGGAGAAGTGTTGTGATCACTTGAAGGGTTCTAAGAAGATCAATGATGGAGATGGAAAAGCTTCACAGTCAATAAGCTAGCATATGTGTACGGAATTGGATCTGATATTTGCAAAGTGAGTTGTATGTTTCTCAGATCAATATTACTGCTACTTTCTAACCCATAGTAACTGTCAAAATCCTTTTTACAGAGGTTGACCTAACAGTCATAGGTATAAATCCTTTGAACAAGGTTGCATTCTAATGGAGTGTATGTAAGTCCTATAATAAGGTGCACTTTTAACAAAGTTGTTTAAATCCTTTAACCGGGTAACACATGATAGTGTGTTTGTAACCTTTGACAGGGTTGCCTTTTCACCGAGCTCACTTCAAAAGAGTGAACATAATAGTAACATGTTACAAAGTGGTTTTTCCCAAATTGGGTTTCCACTATAAATCCTAGTGTTGATACTTGTGTGAATGTTTTGGTTTGAACATTTCTATGTTTTACAAGTTAGATGCTATTGGATAAGTGGACTACACTATTATATGTTTCTGTTATGCAATCAGTAATGACCGAGTAGGTGTTGGTTATTAGATCTGATTTATTGAAGAATTTAAAGATTGTTTTTATACATCTGGACCTGAGAATAATTGATTCACCCCCCCTCTCTGTTGTTCTAAATCATATTAACACAACCTTATTCAACAAACTATCTTTATCCATATTTTCCCTTGAAAGATACTTCTATTCCTTTCTTTCCATTTTTCCCAAGTCAAAATAGAAGGGGATACCTTCCATAAACATTTATATAGACAATTGGAGAAAATTTATGGTCAGTCTTTGAGTATATCCTTCAAATTATTGGGTAAAGTTGAGAACCATTCCAATTTCTTGCATAACCATTTCCAAAAAGAATTTGAAAAGAAACACTCTACTAGAAAGTGGTTTGCAGATTCCTCATTATCTTTATATAGAGCACACTTTGAGGGCCCCTCAAATCCATATTTTTGAGCCAATTAGCAATTAAATTTCTATCTTGTATAGCTATCCATATAAACATTCCAGCCTTTGGGAGGCAAGATTTATCCCATCACATGTGAATTGGTAATTATGTCATGTCCCACTAATGTTTATTAACTAAGATTTCATATCCATCCTTAGCATTATATTCTCCAGTCATAGAACCCATCCATATCAATCTATCAGTTCCTTGTTTTGGAGTGATGTTCCTGGAAGCTATTTTTTTTGCAATTCATAGATTTCATTCCTAGGTACTAGCATATTTTTAAAAGACTTTAATTTCCATCTAAAAGAGGGCTCCATATCTAGAAATTTAATATAGTCCTTAACTAGGTAGCCTCAATGTTTCTCAAGATACCTTCTAATGTTAATTATATTAGGAATATCTTTAATAGCAATGTATCCACCCCATGAATCTATCCAAAATAAGTCCTTATCTCCTTCCTAAATGTCCCAAGTAAGCTAATAATTAATTCAACCAAAAATGTGTGTATGTTGTTGTACCTATATTCTATAACCACAACACTTTAATAAGCCATTAATTCAATTGGTTAGCATATAAAAATCAATCAAAAACCATCCTAAACCAATCAAAAGCAACTTATTCCTTCCTAGACATTGTGATTGTAATCTAATTATGAATTATCTCATAATTATGCATATTGGATCAATGAATCCTACTCATGAAATGGAAGATTTCATTAAAATGCATCTATATGAATGCATATTTGATGATCATGATAAAGATATTAATGAAATTGATACTAAGAATGATGCAATTAAGAAATAATGCAAGCTATATCCATCGAATTATGAAACTACGTGATAAATTCAGATATGAAAATGCTATGATGAATGATCTAAAACTATGAAATGATACTAAAATGAGCTCTCACAATGCAATTGATCTCAAGACTCAAACTAGCATGACCTAGGTGCACAAATGATCTAGATTCTTCTTAAATGAATTGATTGAGGTTGCTTATATAGATTTCCAAAGACGTAAAATGAATTGATTTGAATTGGATGGTTGAGATAGAAAATGCATGCAATTGATCCAAAATATGGTTATTTCCTTTTGAATCCTTAATTCATGCCATGTGTCATAGGATTTTTTCTCAGGAATATTGGATATTAATTAAATCAAAGATATTAATAGTTATAGCCATGTGATGGGATTTTTTCTATTTATTTAATTAATTGTATAGGACATTAATTGATTAAGGAATATTGACTAACTATATAATTAAATTGATTGAATATAATCACACAATTAGCATTTAAGGTTCATTTGATTTAATTTGATCATTTATTACAAATTATTGATTTGATTTCTCTTGACCATTTTTAGGTGATTATAATCATTAATTAACTCTTTACATTCTAAGATAAAGTTACATATCCTATATCCCTTTGGTAGACATACAATCCTAAAGATAACTTTAGGGGAGTCATTGTATAAGTATTTCTTCTAAAGTATTCTTTCCCGTTTGCAGTTTGAATCTCTATGTTGGCTAAAAAATTTGTAAGTTATTATGACCACAAATTACAAAATTGTAACTTTAGGAAATATCAAGTGAGATGAATATCTCATCTCAAAAATAGAGAAGGATCCCTTCTTACCATAGGTGGCTCCAACAAGGACAAAACTGGGAATTACAAAATAGGGTGGTTCTCTTAATCTATTTGTCTTTTTTTAGGAATGATTTTACAAACAACTTGTGAAAAATACTAAAACTTAAAAAAAGGTACATATTTCTACAATAATATTAATGGATTGTGAGTTGACATAAGAACAACACATAAGACACTAATCTAATTTTATACAGGGGGAATAAATATAGAAACCCAAAGTCTTTTAAACTTATTTAGAATAATGTTTGATAACTTGAATAAATTGTAAGGAATAAATTCTATTACCAAATACTCACTAAATACTATGAAATTACTTAATAATGAAGCACAGAGTCTTTTATCCTTAAGTATTTCAAGCTACTATCAACTATATCAATTTTCCCTTATGCAACATGTTATACACTAAGTTTGCACCCTGGTTCAAGCTCTCGTAGTCCTGATAACCTAGTATAACATGGGAATCATCTCCAGGTTGTGGGACCTATGCTAACTAAGATGAAATCTCCAGGTTCTAGGATAGTTCCTCTTGGATAATCACCTTAATTTGCTTCTGACAGAAAATTAAACTTTTGAGGGGAAAGGAATAGAAGGAATGTTGAAGGGAAAACTGAAAGCAAACTACCTACTAGGTGATACACCGAAATGACATGAACATAATATATTGACCGAATTAGTATGAAGACTCTCAGATCTAATAGAACACAATCTTCCTAAATAGGCTTGCATAAGTGTTTCACAGAGAGGTTTGAACAAAAGACGCGGACTGTGACCTGCAAGCAAACATTCTCTTCAGCAAAAGGGCATAGCAATGAGACAAAATGAAAGGGGGTTGAAGGGAAAGACTTGAGGGTAGAGAAGATGCCTTAGAAAGCCTCTATTGAGTCTGATAAATTAATGAAAGGTTACAAACCATAAAAGCCAAAGGGCAGAACAAATTCCACAGATAGCTCCTAAGAAAGAAAACTTTCTTTTTTACAATTGTAAACTCTAAGCTCTAAGAGCTCCAAAAACTAATATATACATCTCTCTTGCATGCATGTAGGAGTCCAAAATCTTCTTAGGGTTACATAGATTTTGCATATAATAATAGAAAACCCTAATTCTATCATTTCAGATCATAAATACATCATTGAAATATCTTGATCGATCAAAAATATATCCCTGTACATAACTCCATCACCATAACTACCTGCAAATGAGCCACCTTGATCCATCTACTTCGCTGCAAGTTGAAAACCCTATGCCACCGCCATGGCCTTGATTTTGCTGAATCAAGTTTATCATGAATGCTCAAATCTGATCTTGGTAGATATTTGTATTTTAAAAGTACAAATGGTCACAGGTGGTACCAACCCTCAATGCTTCTTCGGTGCAAAAGGCCACCAACATGGTACCTCAGGAAATAAGAAATCAACACGCGACAGCCACCTAGATCTTTCTCATGAATTCTCTATCTATAACTATCCCAAAAACACCAACTCTAAGCTACTTGCATCATCACATGTGGCCAACAATAACAAACCAGCAAGAAACCCCGCAGAAACATATTTAAACTTGAAACAACGGCTAGTAGGTTTCATTTTAAAACATGGTCGTCGATATCATTCCTTACCAGCAAATCAAATAGCCCAGATCATTATCCACAATAGTCACAAGGTCCTCTAAAAACTCAATGGCCACATCACCAGTCAGAAACCAATGACAAATGAACACCTCAGCAACTGATACCTCAAATCCACGGCCTCACTTAACTTTTCATCGGACAGTGCTTGCATCATCGCAAAGGGGAAGAATATTCCTTATGATCATGTGACAACCATAGATCTAATTACACTATCATCACCTAAAAAATTTGGGCCCACAGCCATATCTTCGTTACCATCCAGCTTGGCCAATCAGAAATGAGCTCCACCTGCAACGCTCGACACTGGTCCCACCATGACATCAGACCCTTTCAATTGGAAGATCGAATGGTGGTTGCAATGTCATGAAGATTAACCCTTGAACACCTTTTCCTTGCAACACTATGACAATCGTTCGATCTCAAATGAACTTTAACCTGCAAGCAACCTAACCGCTAGAAGAAACATAACCGCTAAGGCACAAACCACTGAGGTTGCGTGAACATGTGACTGAAGAAAATGCTAGGTCGCTGAACAAAAAGCACTTAACTACCAAAAATAAGAGACTAGGTGAACACACAGTGGCCCAATTGATAAATAAGAACTTATCCACCAAAAAAATTGGAGATCAAGTGACCGAACCACCATGAAGAACTGGGTCCAACGCAGTCGCAACAGCATAGATGAAAATGTTGACATCAGAGATAAGCACGAGATGTGAAAAGGCACAAGGTTGAAAACAACCAGGGCTTTTACTTAAAAATGAAAAGGCATCAAAGAAACAAAAAACATTGAGGATTTTTATATTTAGACAAATTTGACACCACTCGACATAAACTATGTCCCTGCAGACCTTCAAATTTGAATATCTCCCTGGTCTTTTTGATTTAGCACATGCAATAAGAACCAGAGCCTGGTGACATATTGGAGAACATGGGGCTAAGGGTGCAAACCATAAAACTTTTTGGATTTACTTTGCAAGATAAAATAGGCCAAAATTGCATGATAGGAAATTTTGGGTAACATTTTGGCGATTTTTGCTAGATGTCAGCCTGCTAGACATTAGATCAATGGCCTTGATGCAATCCATTGGGCATAAGAGTCATCTCAAGAAAATGAGGGCCTTCTTGACAAAGAGATAGACTCAAAACTTGGAGGGACAAAAAATGTGCACGAGCACTTCTTGGAAAACAGGAAAACTAGTCTAGAAAGTAGGGACAGATATATAGGGAAACATATTTACAAAGATTTACAAGGAAGGACTAACTTCAAACAAGGCTTCAAGTGGAATCCATCAACTGATATAGGCAAGGCATCTCCTCCAAGAGTTGATAGCTAAAAAGCATTAGGCCCCTTGTACTCGGTGATAACAAATGGTCCACCCCAAAAGGAATCAAACTTTGTGTGTCTGTCGGGCTTTGATCTGAATTCATCCCATTTGAGAACTACATCTCCAACCTTGAAGTTTCTGGCTTTGGCTCTTTTATCAAAACTCTTCTTTGTTTGTATTTGATGAAATTCCATATCCTTCATGGATTTATCTCTAAATTCTTCTAACTCTATGAGCTAGGCATACCTGATTTGTAAGGGATCCCCCTCTTCGAATAGAACATATTGAGTGGCTAAGTCCAAAGCTAGCAATTCAGTTGAAATGGACAACTTAGCCTCCCTTCCATACACTAACATGTAAGGAGAATTCCAAATGATCTTTTTTGGGGTAATCCTGTCTAACCATAAGGCAGATTTTAATTTAGTATGCCAATCCCTTTGGTTGTCCTATAGAGTCTTCTTGATTATCCTAATCAATTTTTTGTTAGTTGATTTTGCCAAACCATTGCCCTGAGGGTAGTAATTTGAACTTGTATTCAGATAAATGCTATTCTTGATTGCCCATTCTGAGACTTTAAGGCCTATGAATGCCAATGCATTATCTGATATTATGGAGTCTAGAGTGATGAATCTGTGAACTATATCATCATAAAAACTTAAGACCACACTCTCATTTGATTCTTTCAATGCAAATACTTATGTCCATCTAGTGAAGTAATCCATTGCAATAATTATCCACTTGTGGCCTGCACTAGATGGAGGATTAATCATTCCAATAAAGTCTATGCCCCATCTCATGAAAGGTTGTTCTGTTCTAATTGGTTGAAGGGGAAGAGCTGCAAGCCTTTCTTTGCCTGCAAACATGGAACACTTGATACATTTCCTCACATAATCATGGCTATCCTTGAAAATAGATGGCCAATAATATCTGGCCCTCATGATTTTAAAAGTAGTAGTCCTAGGAGAAAAGTGACCTCCAGCAAGTCCATCATGAAATTCAAATAGGACACTTACTACCTCTTCTGAATCAATACATCTCAAAAGGACACCATTGTGATCCTTTCTGAAAAGAACTTCATTTATCAGCACAAAGGGAACTAATTGTAGTCTATAATATCTTCTTTTTGCTGGATCTAGATCTATAAAACATTGTCCTATCTTCAAAAAATGAATCATGTTAGGCAACCAACCTACTGCCTTGGCATGTTCTTCTGTAGAATGCACAACCAAAGATGCATCCGTTCATTCTAATTTCTTTGAACCTTCATCCTCTATTAGCTACTCACAAAGACCTCTTCCTCAAACTAGTTTGGTGGTATGAATATCAATGTCATATTCCATTACTTTGGTAATCCAACCAGCTCTCTTTTCATTTAGGTCCTTGGAAAGCAAAAATTCTTTGACACTTGGATGAGTAACTTTCAAATGCACTTTTTTATGGGTCAATAGATACCTAAACTTTTTAAGACTTTTTACCACAGCAAGCACATGTTTTTCCACAAAAGAGTATCTCTATTCATACTCTTCTAAACCTTTGCTGAAGAAAGCAACAGGCTGCTCCAATCCTTCTGAATTTTCTTGAGTCAACATTGCAGATATAGCATCATGGCCTCCATAAGCATAAAGGATAAAATCCTTACTAAAATTTGGGTTTAATAGAGAAGGAGCTTCTGTCAAGGCCTCTTTGATGGCTTGGAAGTTGGCCTTCCTTTCTTCAATCCAGTTGAAGACTGAGCTCTTCTTTAACATGGATGTCAAAGGCTTTAGTAAATTTGCAATATTAGGCAAAAAATGCCTAACAAAGTTAATCCTTCCTATTAAGGATTGAAGGCTCTTCTTGTGATGTGGCAAGGGTAGCTCTAGGATGGCTGCAATCCTTTTGAGGTCTACTATGATTCCTTTCTTAGATACTATATATCCTAATAATTTCCCCTCATGAACTGCAAACACACACTTCTTGGGATTAAGAGATATCCCAAATTCTCTACAGCTTTCAAATATTTTTCTTAGATGTTTGATATGATCTACTACATGTTTGGAATAGATAGTTATGTCATCTAAGTAGACCAATACAAACTTGTACATGAGGCTTTTAAAGGCCATATCCATTGCCTTTTGAAAAGTGGCACCTGCATTTGACAAACCAAAGGGTATCTTTTGATAAGCCATGGTTCCCCACTTGGTTGTGAATGCAGTCATGTATTGGTCATTTTCATTAACTAGGATCTGATTATATCTTGAATAGCCATCCAATAATGAAAATCTCTCAGACCCAAAGACACATTGCAGGATTTTTTCCATAGAGGGTAATGGATGGTGATCTTTTAGAGAAGCTTTGTTAAGGTCCCTGAAGTCAACACATAACCTCAATTCCCCATTCTTCTTCCTGACAAGAACAAGGTTGGAAACCCAACTGGTATGTTTAATGGGGTAGATGATACCACTTTCTATCAATTTGAGCACTTCTCTATGCATAAGTGGCTCAAGCTTGGGATTAACAAGCCTTTGTTTTTGTCTTACTGGTTTGGCATTAGGCTCTAATTCAATGGTGTGCTGAGCAAGGGCTGGGTTAAAACCTTTAAGGTCTTCATATTGCCATGCAAATACATCATTGAATTCCTTAAATAATTGGGCATAAGCCTACTTTTCTAAATCAATATTTACTTTTCCAAATTGTAAGCTTTTACCTGGTTTCAACTCTAATTCAACACAATGTTCTTGTTAAACTACCAGGCCAGCTTTATTCTTCTTAACTTGATCATTCTTGTTGAAGATGGCCTCTAAAGTGACAAGACCCATAGGCATCTTATTAGATCTGATTTGTATCACTTGATCACCATAGTTCTACAATAATCTATCTTGGTTATGCTCTAAGAAGACGTCTTCTTCAAACAAGAACTACAAAATTTGTTCATCATTGTCAAACACCTACCAATTGACATTTTTATCGGGAATAGAGGGTCTGATAATCACTTTAATGTGCTATTAGTCCCTTTCTTTTGAAACATTGTTAGGAATGTCATACTGAGATCCAACAGTAGCTAACCTATCTACATTTTGATTTAGCTTCCTAGGGATGGCAACAATGTTGAAAGCACAAAAGTTTTCAATTGCATCCCAAACTCTATGTTTGTATGCTTTCATGGTATCATTTTTGGTTGCACTTATCCCTCTCACTTGGCTGACTACTAACTCACTATCACCATAAACTTTTAGGGCTCTGAGTCCTCTTTTTCTAGCCCACTCCAGTCCATTCACTAGACTTTCATACTCTGTAGTGTTGCTAGTGCAGGAGAAACTGAATCTAAAAGTTGTATAGTATCTTTCTCCCTTTGGGGACACTAGCATAGCACCACCACCAGAACCATGTCTGCTTCCAGCTCCATCAAAAAACAATTCCCAAACCTGGTTGCTCTAATCCTCTAAATCAGTGCCCTCCTTAAGAAGTTTTGGCTCTATGGATCCACTTTCTTGTATCAGATAACCTCCCAAACCAACATCCAAAATAACATTCTCTTGGGCTTCTGAAGCCTTTTTTTATTCTAGTTCATCCAGTAAAATATCAGGGATATATTCTATCTTAGTGTTTGCTTCTCTGATAATTGGGAAGTCACTGCTATCAAATGCAAGGTAGCTTGCATTGATCATATTGGATATATATGGTTCTATATGGTGAGCTGCCAATGATTCGGATTTAATGGTGACCTTGGTACCATATCTTGTGTGGAAGAGCATGTGAGACTAGTCAGAAGAAAGATAACCTCCTATCTTGGCTGTAAATTCTCTTGATAAACATATGGCAAATAAAGCAAGGAGATCTATGATATATATATCAAGTAGGATGGAGAAATTAGGACTTGCATGCAGGACTAGACTGGTATCCTTGGCCACACCTAATGTATTGACTAAGGATCCATCAAGTTGTGTCACCCTTTTTTGGAAGGGTTCATATTTAAGTCCTAATTGACCAGCCACCCTTTTGGGCTTTACAGTACTAGTAGCTCCACTATCTACCATATAGTTATGTACTAAGGATTTTCCAATGATTAAAGATACATAAAAGGGAGGTGGTTTCAAGTTCCTACCTTGAATGGTGTTTTCTTTGGGGCTGCTATTTGGAGCCTCCTTTTCTTGATTAGTGTTGACCAATATTGGCTTGGTCGCATCACTTGTAGGCTGAGGAGTCATTATTTCGGTCATGGCCCTTTTCAAAATCTCAGGTTGTCCCAAAATAGCTAGAGAGTCCCACATAGACATAGTAATGTTTACCTTCTTCATGTTGTCTACTATGTTTAAAGGTGTCACAGTGTGTACCCTTTGTTGTATTCTTACTATGGTAGGCTCCATTGGAGCCTTCTTCAAAATCTCAGGAGCAGATGGCTACAATGATTCTACAGATGTAGTACCTTTAATCCCATAATCTACTCACTCCATGTCCTGGGCTCTTCCTTTTGACCTTGTGTTGGCAGCAATGGAAGATTCACCACTGACTCCATTGAAGTCTTGTTGCTCCCAATTGAAAAGAGTAGTCTCATTATTATGTGCTTCTTGTTGAGGCACTGATCCATTAAAAGAGGCCTTTGATTGGGCATGTGAGGCATTTTGAACCATTAGGGCTTGGTTCATCCACCCATTTGAACATGTATCCTGATTATGAGATTGATTACAATGAAAGCATTATTCATTGTCCAGAGCTAGATTGTTTTGGCTAGGGACCATATCTTTGACTGGATTTGCAGAGTTAAGAGGTGCAGAGGTGTATGGTTGGAATGGTCTTTGATTAAAATCTTTCCTTTGTCCCTGATAACCTCCTTGGTATGGTGGTCTATTTTGCTGATAAGGTTGTCCTTGATTTTGATATTGTTGATTAAGACCTTGCCCTTGTGGCTGAAAGGGTGGTCTGATTCCTTACCCTTGCTTCTTTAAGTTTGTCACCTCCTTAGTTAAAGTCTGTAGCAAATTTGTCATTTCTTGCTGACTATTTTGCTGAATATTTTTCATTTCTTGCAGTTCCTAAGAGAAACTTGCCTTTAACTCCTCACCACTAGCACTAGCTTGAGGTTCTAATATGGTAGGAACAAGGGTAAAAGGAGGTAACTGTAGAGGTGCATTGGGCTGGAGGTTGGGAAATAGGGGCATGGGTGGCCTTCTTGCTATCATGTCTACCTAGATTAAACAATTTTCAGCCCTGACAGCTATGTCAAAAGCTTGGGGTAAAGAGGTACCCCCATAGATTGGATCATGACAAAAATTTGACTATTCAAGCTTTGTAAGAAGTATAAGAAAGCATGATCGGCTGATGGCCTCACTGAGACTGGAATTCTATTCCATGTCTTGAGAAATTTGTTATTATAGTCTGTAATTTGCTCTTGAGGATCTCTTTTTAAGGTTGTCAACTGCCCAACTAAAGATAAGTTGTTTGATTTATCATCAAATTGTTTACTCAATGCATCCCCTAATCCATCCCATGAATTAATGGAACCAACAGCTAGAGTTCTAAACCACTCCAAAGCCTTACCTTTGAGAGAAGTTTCCAAAAACTTAGTAGCTACATCCTCTTGAGCTATATTATGTATACTACAGATAGTAGTCACATCTCTTATGTGTTCAAAAGTTGTTGTTTGTCCCTCACTTGTGAAATTGGGTAAGCTCTTTAATGCCACAAGGGGCACATCATGATATTGAGAAAAGATCAATGGACTTCCTTGGTTAAAAGGTGCAAAGGTAAACTACCTAGCCATTGTAGGAGCTAAAATTTGCTAAGTAGCAACTATGTGAGCTGTATTTGAGGTTGGATTTGAATCCTCTTCTAAATCTCTAGTTAGAGATCTCCCTCTTCTTCCAAGATGAAAGGACAAAGGTCTCCTCTCCAAAGTATCAGGTGGTGTAGACTATATTCTCCTTATAGGGGATGCCCTTTGAGACAACTTTCCTCTATATTTTCTCTTTGAGGGAAGCTTTGAGAATTCAGTGGGCTTTGAGCTCCTTGTCCCTATCTTTCTCATAAACTTTGAATAGGGCTCCTGAATCCTTACACCAGTAAAGTCACTAGATATACTTGATAGAAAAACTTCTAAGAGTCTGTATTATGCAATCAGTATATCAGAGATATCATAATATTTGAAAGATGAACTTCTTTTCGAGTTGTCAGGAATGTTATGCCCAAGGTGAGGTGTCTTTGAATCTGAGATTTTGAACTTATAGGAGCACCTTGAACATAAATCTCAACTTAATGTGTCCCACCAGGCATGTCAGAAATGTTATACACTAAGTTTTCACCCTTGGTTCAAGCTCTTGTAGTCTTGATAACCTAGTATAACATGGGAATCATCTCCAAGTTGTGGGACCTATGCTAACTAAGATGAAACCTCCAAGTTCTAGGCTGGTTCCTCTTGGATAATCACCTTAATTTTCTTCTGATAGAAAAGTAAACTTTTGAGGGGAAAGGGATAAAAGGAATGTTGAAGGGAAAACTGAAAGAAAACTACCTACTAGGTGATACACCGAAATGACATGAACATAATATATTGACCGAATTAGTATGAAGGCTCTCAGATCTAATAGAACACAATCTTCTTAAGTAGGCTTGCATAAGTGTTTCACAGAGAGGTCTAAACAAAAGACTCAGACTATGACCTATAAGCAAACATTCTCTTCAGCAAAAGGGCACAAGAATGAGACAGAATGACAGGGGGTTGAAGTATACCCACAAACTCACTCAAATCAAATTAGACACAATAGTACATAAATGAGCTGAAAGAAAGAAGGGCTCTGGAACTCCACGGTTTCTCTAACAAGGCCAGTGTATTATACTCATTAAGAGAAATACAGACAAGGGAAAGACTTGAGGGCAGAGAAGATGCCTCAGAAAGCCTCTATTGAATCTGATAAATCAATGAAAGGTTACAAACTGTAAAAGCCAGAGGGTAGAACAAATGCCATGAATAGCTTCTAAGAAAGAAAACTCTCTTTTTTACAATTGTAAACTCTAAGCTCTAAGAGCTCCAAAAACTAATATATACATCTCTCTTGCACCCAAGTAGGAGTCCAAAATCTTATTAGGGTTACATAGATTTTGCATATAATAATAGAAAACCCTAATTTTGTCATTTTAGATCATAAATGCATCATTGAAATATCTTGATCGATCAAAAATATATCTCTGTACATAACTCCATCACCATAACTACCTACAGATGAGCCACCTTGATCCATCTACTTCGCTGCAAGTTGAAAACCCTGTGCCACCACCATGGCCTTGATTCTGCTGAATTAGGTTTATCATGAATGCTCAAATTTAATCTTGGTAGATATTTGTATTTTAAAAGTACAAATAGTCACAAGTGGTCCCAACCCTTAATGCTTCTTCAGTGCAAAAGGCCACCGACATGGTACCTCAAGAAACAAGAAATCAACATGCGATGGCCACCTAGATCTTTCTCATCAATTCTCTATCTACAACTATCCTGAAAACACCAACTTTGAGCTACTCGCATCATCGCATATGGCCAACAATAACAAACTAGCAAGAAACCCTGCAGAAACATATTTAAACCTGAAACAATGGCTAGCAAGTTTCAGTTTAAAACATGGTCATCAATATCATTCCTTACCGGCAAATTGAACGGCCTAGATCATTATCCACAATAGTCACAAGGTCCTTTGAAATGTCAATGGCCACATCACCAGTCAGAAACCAATGACAAATGAACACCTCAGCAACCGATACCTTGAGCCCACGGCCTCACTTAACTTTTCATCAGACAGTGGTCGCATGATCACAAAGGGGAAGAATATTCCTTATGATCATGTGACAACCATAGATCTAATTGCACTATCATCACCTAAAAAATTTGGGCCCACATCCATATCTTCATTACCATCCAGCCTAGCCAATCAAAAAAGAGCTCCACCTGCAACGCCCGACACTGGTCCCACCATGACATCAGACCCTTTCAATTGGAAGATCAGATGGTGGTCACAATGTCATGAAGATTAACCCTCGAACACCTTTTCCTTGTGGCACCATGACAATCATTTGATCTCAACTAAAATTTAACCTGCAAGCAACCTAACTACCAGAAGAAACATAACCACTAAGGCACAAACCACTGAGGTTGCGCGAACATGCGACCGAAGAAAATGTTGGGTCGCTAAACAAAAAGCACTTAACTACTAGAAACAAGAGACCAGGTGAACACAGAGTTGCCCAATTTCCAATTAAGAACTTATCCACCAGAAAATCTAGAGATCAAGCGACCGAACCACCATGAAGAACTGGGTTCTACGCAGTCGCAGCAGCGTAGATGAAAATGTTGACATCAAAGATAAGCACACAGATGAAAAAAGGCACAAGGTCAAAAATAACCAAGGCTTTTGCTTAAAACTAAAAAGGCATCAGAGAAACAAAAAACATCTATGGTTTTTATATTTATACAAATTTGACACCACTCGACATAAACTATGTCCCTACAGACCTTCAAACTTGAATATCTCCCTGGTCTTTTCGATTTAGCACATGAGATTAGAACCAGAGCCTAGTGACATATTGGAGAACATGGGGCTAAGGGTGTAAACCATAAAAATTTGTGGATTTACTTTACAAGTGAAAATAGGCCAAAATTGCATGATAGGAAATTTTGGGTAACACAACACAAACTCCCCAAAAATTCAAATTGAACTATAAATCTGAATACAATATGTAGCTCAAAGTCTACAAGATTGAATTCAAATCCATCTTGAACAAATCAACATAAAGTTTGAAAGAAATTTTCCTCTTTTAATGTAAGAAATTTAATCTACATCCAAGCACAAAGCCTTAGAGTGCATATAAACATTGGCAAAGTTTTATTGCATTACCAAAAGACCAAATTTACAATTAGCACCCTTCGTTATTTATAGGTGGGGAGATAAGAGAGAAAAGTGGGAGAAACCCAACTAATCAAGAATTATTCAACAACTAACTATCTATAGTTGATTTATTCAAACTAAAAGTCCTAACTAACTTGACTTCCAGTTGGATTACATGTAATCACTTTACAGGTCAAAATCTCCCTAAAATTACAACCTGTTCTGAATTACATGTAACTTGTCAATAAAAAAACTATAAAATACATGATGAAAATAAACTAAGTGTCTGACAAGATATGAATTCTATTACATCATCCTTTATTGGTCTTCATTCTACTATAGGATGCTTCATAATTTTGGTGGAAGCATCTTGATCTGGAATAGGAACTTGTATCTGTGGTTATTTTGTATCATAATGGCCATTACTAGGAAAGTACTTGTTCATGACCATTTTTGTATTGAAATAAATATATGTTCTCCTTCACTCCTATCGCTCATTCACCCCTTGTATGGTGTCATCATGTTTTTGTTCTTGCCTCTTTTCATTCTTTAGTTACCAAAAAATCCATAACATGATCTTTCAAGCTAGAACTTTGTAGATTTGGAAGATTATGCATATATAATATGAGAGGAAGGCCTTTGAGAAACAAAGGATGGAGAAAGGTGAATGAAATCAACTTTTTAAATGGGAGGAAAGATGATAAACGAGGTTTCTTCAGGAGCACTATAGATGGATGAAATGCAAGTGAGTATATATACAAGTGGGGGTACTTCTTACTCATAAGTGGGGGTTTTAATTCCAACTACAAGTCATTTGGAGGGAGTTTGATAACTGCAAATGGGTTTTATAGTCCACTTGCAAGTTATAAAGAGACTACATATGTGCATGGAAAACACTTGCAAGTAGGATTTTTAATTCCAATTACAAGTAGGGAAAATTTATCTCTTTTTGACAAAATAAACTTACAAATGGGGTTTTTAATTCCATTTTCAAGTGGAGAAAATATGCACTCTTGAAGTTCTTTCTTGAGGGGAAGATCTTTACATTTCAACTTGCATCATTTTGGGGGAAGAACATGTATTGTTATGAAAACAATACCTTTAAACTTTCAAAGTCGAGAATCATCTTTTAAATCAGCAACAATGTAGAAAAATTTCTCAAAAATGTGATATCAAGGTAGCTTAAACAAAAACAACTTGCACCACTTGGAATCAAAACCACTTCTCTAAATTTTGATGAAGATCTTTCAACTTCTGGCTCTATATAGGCATTTATGGAGAAATAAAAGCCAAAATGTATTAGAAATCTTCTCCATCAATATAATTTTGTAGTCTTTGATGATTCCTTGATAAATGGTCATGAATGTAAACTTTAATATTGGAGACTAATAGCTCAAAGACTCTTTCAAACATCAAAAATGGTTTTTGGCTGATGATTGCAAGACAACTTGCAATAGAGGTGAAAAATGACATCCAAGTCCAGTTAAAACATGGTTTGTGTTGATTAATACAAGATACAAATGTATTTAAACTTACATCGTATGCCCTAGGATGGGCTTTACAATCACTGCTACAACTTTGGAATGATATTTACTCTTGCAAAAACACAAGTAAATACCCTAGATGAGCTTTCTAATTAAATTACAAGCGTTGTAGATTTCTATCTTTTAAAATTGCTCCAAATGCCCTAGACGGGCTTTAAAAATGGCATTGCAATGATAGAAATGCATTAAAACAGCTGTGATAGGTTTAAAATCTCATGGTACAAGTTGTGAATGCATTGGATTCATTCAAAATCATCAACAAATACCCTAGACGGGCTTTTAGAATGTCATTGCAAGAGCTGGAAATGTCTTTCTTTTTTAAAAATCACTTGCACTTTCCCTAGACAAGTTTTTTAAATGTATTCAAAGTAAAAAGTTCCTCTTGTTTATTTTAAAAAAAAATACAACACTTTACATACTTATGGGCTTTTTCCATGTGATTGAAAGTAGTAAAGGTTTTATTTTAAAAACATAACATGTAGACGGGCTTTTTGGATTCAAAATGCAACCATATGTATGTTTATAAAGTCATAATGAGTTGCAAAAAGACTTTAAAATCCCACTTACATCATTCAAACTTTAAAAATGAAGACTTCTGATACCTTAGAAAAATGTCATCTTTATGAAAAAAGGTGGTTTTTAATTTATGCACTCACGCTTAAAAAACCCACTTACATGTTTAAAACTTCCACGTAGTTTAGACATTTCCTTTCAAACATGTAATGGTGGCTTTTATTTCCCTTAATGTAAGTTAATGACACCTAAAGCAAGTTGCAATGACTCACAAAAATCTCGTAATTCATGACTTAAGAGGATTTTGTGGACTTTTGATTCCACATCACAAGATTTTAAACAAAGAACAAGAACCTACAGTTGGGCTTAAAAACCCCACCTATAGGTAACTTAATTCCTCATTATCTCTTAGAATACATCTCTAAATTAGGCCTACGATAGCTCAAAACAAGAGGAATTCAAAAATTAAACAAGCTAGGACAAAAAAAACCAACAAATAAAAACAACCAAGAAAAATTAATCAAGGACTTGAAGGAAAGAAAAAATCAAGCACCTACAACCAAGGAAAAAAATCCTATTTTTGCAAGAAATGCAAAGGAAAAATCAATGGAAACCTTCAAAAAATGAAATCGGTGTAATTGATTTCCTTCCAAATTTGATCTCAACATGTCTATCTTAGAGAGAAAACCATGGTTTTGGATTGAATTTCGCATGGTTTGTCTCAATTTTGATAATTCAAATTTGAAGACAATAGTTGGCTTTGACTGGGGAAAAACCTTTAGTCATAGGAAAAAGAAAAGGTAGTAGAATCTAGAATCTCCAACTACCTCATTATTCATTGGGCTACAAAGTCAAGCATCAAAAAAACATGAAACAAAAAGGATGACGGGACCGATGCAAAGGAAAACTAGTTAAAACAAAAAAAAAACTTTTGCAAATACACTTATTAAAAAGAAAAACCTACCTAATTTAAAAATGTCATAAATGCAACCTTTCAGACAAAACCATTTATCGACTTAGCAAAATAGCTACCTTTTTTCAGCATCTTGTAGTACCTTGCATGTTCATAGGAAACTTTGTATAAATGGAGCACGGACAGATGTAGAAATGATGTCAATGCTTGATGAAACACCTCTTGGAAGAGATGAACAAATTCACCTTCTTTAGTTGACTCATAAGTATTGTTGCCCCAAAGCAGGTCCATGTATTCAGATTGTTCCTATTGAATAGCAAATGCATGTTTAGCCTCTTCCTCAATTGTATCTTCATGCTCAAATATAAGTGGAACTACCAACTTTCCATTAGCCTCTAACCAACTAATATTTCTAATTAGACATCCCCTTGATCGAACAAAGACTGATCTTTTCTTTCTAGCCATAAGTTGAGTAATTGGTTCATCAACCACCATCACTCCAGGCTTATCAAGATGGGTTACCTCATTTCTTGCTTCTTCATCATGCTCATTGTACATTTTAGACATGGGATAATTATCTTCAACATTTGAAAAAAATTCCTCTATATTTATGTTCATGATAAGATCTTCATCAAGTTTTGGGGTAGTTGTTTCATGCAACCTCGTTCAAGTTCATGACCTGAAAATGAAATGCATAATCTTCAGCTTGACCAGGACCTTGATGCATGTCTATCTTTTCACATATAATGACATGATTCTCTTCATTCAATTGAATGTCAGAAGAATTATTTTCATCTTTTTGTTTTTCATCAACGACTTTTTGAGAATGCAAAAACTAGAAATGAGAGTTGCCATCTATGTCTGCTTTCTTTTCCTAAAAGAGAATAGCAAGATCACTAGATTTAGATTCAATATGCTTCATTCCTACCTTCAGTGATGAAACTAACTTTTGTTAATTTCCACTAGTAGGACTACGAGAAACATTTGAGAGAGGCCTCCTTTGTACATCCTTGTAAGAAACAAAAAACATACCTTGATCTATTTTCTTTTTATGGAAAGAAGCTCATTTTATAACCTTTTCACCATAGGATCCATCATTGTGATGAAATACAATGAATCCAAAGAAAAATAACTTTCTTCAAACTCGCTTGCTTCAATTCTTATCTACCCAACAAGAGTGAGATCGTCCTCAATTTCAACTACCAAAGTTTGTGCAACTATAAGAGTAGTTGGTGTTGCTATTCTTAACATAAAAGTGTCTTCAGGAATTTGAGCATTTTCATTATCATTTCTACTACAACTACAAATAGTCCCACCATTAAAAATGCCTATCCAAATCCATAGTTTTTCATCACCACACCAAAAACCTACATTGTGTCTCTTATCAGATACCCATTTTTCTTTGAATGGATGGAAAAATATTTTCCCTTATGCCTGCGACTCATATAAGATCTTCCCTCTGCTACCTATTTTTCAGTGAAGTCATTCAATCCCATTAAATCCTATAAAAAAGAGAACAAAGTTCAAGATAATATAATTAAAAACAAATAAAAAGAGGGAAAAAAATTTAAATATTGAATGCAAGAGTGGTGAGAAAGGGGTGCAAAGCCATCCATGTTTTTTGCATCGGAATCTTTCCTGATGTTGTACTGCTTATCCCTCTCTCCATGCCTTCTCTATGATCTTCTCAATCAAACCCCTCTAGTGCATTCGAATCAGCTTCAAATGTGGTATATAGATTATAAAATTAATATTATTCAAATTAATTTGAGCAAGACAAATTTTGAAAATTTTGATGAGACAGACCAAACATCTGTCAAATCCTCTAATTTTTTATATACAAATAGGTATTGTAGTTTTGATGTTTCTACCATATTCCTTCCATCATTTTGTGAGGCTACCATGGCATTGACTTAATATGATGTTGACCGCTCTATCAATTGTTGTGTAGTGTTGTCCCATTCTACGCACTTCCCAATTCCAACACAACAAACCTAATCTTGCAACACGCTTCCACTCCTCCCAGTCTTGCATAGAATAGATACCAACTTCATGTCATATATGTTCATTTGGCTTTTCAATAAGAATTACAGTGAGACAAACATGTAAAGATAAGATCCTCCACTTACTACAATATTCTCTTTAGTGACCATGACCATTGGATATTCATCCTCCTCTCGTATTTCACTCCACCTCTCTATCAATTTATCACTTGCTTCAATATTTACAATATAGAAATACTGTAATTTTAATATTCTCTCCATTGCTACTTCATCCAAATTGTAAGAGTTGACCAATCTTAGGGTAGCCAATGATGGTAAAGTTTCAAAATCATCTAACAATGTCTCCAGGTCTATACATAATTATATTACTAATAATTAATATACATTCCCCAATGACCTTGGATAGCCATTTACATCTTCATGGTAAAATCTTGAAAAAATTACAAGTAAAATTACAATGAATAGGACATGGGTATACTTCAAACGAAAGCATGAGGCTTTCAAATACCTATCGTGTCCCAAGTAGAGTCCCCAAAAATTTGTGGCTAAACATTTTTCAAGTCACTCTAACCACAACTTGCAAAACTATAACTTTAGGCAATGTCAAATGAGATTACTCTCTCCTCTCAGAAATAAAGGAGGCTCCCTTCTTACCATAGGTGGCTCCAATAAGGACTTAACTGGAAATTATAAAATAGGGTGGTTCTCTTAATCTATTCCTCTTTTTTTAAGAATGATTTTACAAACTATTGGATTTAGGTGTAGATAGGTTAGTACTGAGAGGGGAGGGGTGAATTAGTACTCTAAAACACTTTTAAACTTTTATTCACATTAATTTACTGATTCCTTATCATTTGCATGTATAAAATGAAAATAAATAAAACATTTAATAATCAACACATAAAACAATATTTAGGTATCAAAGAAATCCTTGTTAGAGGATAAAAACTATGATGGGGATGACACCCACAATACTTCACTACTACAAAATAAAGTTTCTCACTTAGAGCTACAATGTTTAGTTATTTCTGATAGCTTACCTTGTTAAGAGTATTAACCCAGTTAAGAGTTCTAAAGATTTCTAAGTCTACTCTATTAAGAGATTTCACAACTCTAATCTAAGAATTGTAGCTGGTTAAAGTATTTACAATTAAGATATGTTAGGATCTACTCAGTTAAGAGACTTAAGGAATTCTGATTACTTCTTAAAAGGTAAAAATAATTTTTTTGTCAAACTTGCATCAACAAATGCTATTCGAACTATATGTGTTCATTAACTCTTTACCCCATACTGCGTATCCATCACACTATCAATTCAGTACTCGATAGCTCTAAATCCCTAACTGTTTCTTAATATTTTGTTACTTGGTAGCTTCACTACTTATTCACCTTCTTCTCTGATCTATTTCATACATGCAATCTCTAATTTATCTTCATGCATGCATATGCTACCTTAATGATCTTCATGCTCTAATCATCATATATATAATTTTTAAGCGGTGCTAGATACTCTAGAATCTTCATTTTCAAGTGGTGCTAGCATTGGGTACACTTCCAATGCATATTTCATCCTTAATTATCATTGGCTAATATCTCTATGTAATCATGTGTAATCATTATATTTCAATCTCCAATGTTCTATTATACAATCTCCTTGAGATTTGTAAACCTATTTCTAATCGGTGTCCAGGTTCAATGTAATTAGAAATCTTCTGGTGTCAACATGTCTTGCTCGGTAATACATTTTTTTTAACTCAGTAGATACCTTCTCTTCTCAGTTTGGTGCTAGGTATAACTTGGTTCTCAATGCTTGATTCTTCCTTGCTCGGTGCCTATACTTGCTTCTTCTTTACCAAAATTCCCTGTATAATTATTCCTTTTACCGAATGTCTTTCTCTACCTTACCGACTCATCATTTCTTCCTTACTGAATGACTTTGACAAACATAGTAACTTCCACAAAGCTTGTTAGGGATTTTCCTTGTATGATCAAAACTAGTATCAAAGTCTATAATTCTTAAAACTGAATCAAACAAGAGAAAGACCTAATTGCTAAGGATTGGAAAAGATGCTCCTTTTTTTTTCAGCTACACAGACTCAGGTAGGTATTACCTTCTAATGATAACTATTTTTACAGTATTCTTATGAGTGGACACTGATTAGCTTCTAGTTTTCTTAATGCATTAATCCATAGAACATTCTGCATATGACTATAGCCACCTTAATGCAAACTCTAATCAGACAGAGTGTGATTGTAAATAAAGTAGTAATCAGTGCTTTAAGGATTCTCATCCTTCTTCCTTTTAAGGAGGGGCAACCTAATGTGATTCTCTCTTCACAGAATCAGGAAATATGAACTAAATGCCCTAGGCAATGTCCAATCTATTTGGTGCAATAAACATGAAATCAAAATTTATTGGTAAATGATGTGAAAGTTCCAACTTCTCTTATGAGATCTATGAAAGATAAAACCATAAGAGACAAACACCGAACCAGTGCCTTATCCTAAGGGCAATAGAATCAAAATGCAAACCAACAAATAAATTCTAAAAGTAATACAATTGGTATGCCTTACATACCAACTGCAAATCCAAATAGATTGCCTTACAAACTATTCTATTAACCAAATATTGTTATCATCAAAAATCCATACAAACATATCCACTCTTCAAGATGAAATATGAGAACCTTTAATTCTTTCCTTGAAAGAAACTCATAAATCAGCCAAGCAAGTTGCCTTACAACTGGTATATTTTAGATGCCTAACATGCAAAACATACAAGAGTACAATATAAAAGCAAAGAGACAACAACAATATATGGCAGAAGTTGCAGTGTATTTGTATTAAAATCAACTTGCCACTTACATTCACAATTCCATTACTCAAAAGATCAGACACAAAACTTGGTGATCTCCCTCCAAGCAATCCTATTCTATTTTTCTATTTCTTTCAAACCTCTCCACAAAAATGAGTCTTCAACTCTATATACAATCTCTTTTCAACCACCTTGGAATTCCCTCATTAATGGGAATGCAACAAGCTTCAGATGGTTGAAAGACCTAACTCTAAAAGCAAGAGAGACAAAAATAAAAATAAAGTACATAACCAGCCCCTAGGCGGTGGAAGGACAAAACTTCCTTGGACTATTGTACATCATTGGCCGCTTGAAAACTGACACCCTCAACTTCCAATATTTATGATATCTCCTTGAGTTTAATGAGATATGGTGACCGCCATTTCAGGCTAACCTACACCATTCTAAAATGATAGCTTAACAACCCTATATTCCTTGGATTAGGTGTCAGGTGTGTCAGATGTCCCTCTCAATCTTCATCCAAAATGTCCAAATCAACTACGACAGAACTAGCCTTTTTGGGCTTTGTCAGTTCATCCCATGCAGTTACCTGTTCCTCTGATGGCCAATTAAAATTTTGGACAATTTGCAGTTGGGCCTTTTGTCTTTCCCATCTGGCATCTGTAATTGCCTTGACATCTGACACAAATTTGGTGAGGTCTGCCTCTACTTTGATAGCTTCATCAAGGGTTTTGTTGAAGCTTTCTAAATCAATATTATCATCTTCACCTAAAAATGCATCTTTCCTAGGTAGTAGAAGATCAGCATCCGATCTCTAATGATCAAGGCTCTTTATGACTCCATCCGTATTCAAAATTGAGGGGATGAATTTTTTGGAACAGGAGCTGAGCATGGCTATCTTAGCCTCAATCAAATTTTCCTTACCCTTGAAAAGTGGCAATATGGCTTTAATTCTGTCAATCTCCTCACCAACTCTTACAACTGTATCTAGTATGTCACTCCCCAAAGATTCAGCCAAAATCAATCTTTCAAAAAGTGGTGCTCTGACAGACCACACTGTATGAAATCCACTCAAAATTTGCACATAATTATTGACCTCCTTTTGCAATTCAGGCAACTTTCCATAAGCATTAAAAACTAGGTCAAATTTATCCTTAATCGTATTCATTTTGTACTGCAAAATATTCAAAAGGCCTTGCAATATAGCCTCATTCTTCTCCTCATTAATCTTCTTCAGTTCTACTGCCACCTCCTCCTCTGTCATTCCTTGTGCCTTTGTTAATGCTGGCTGCTCAGGAGGTGCAGGAACTACTATAGGAATATTGATAATTTGTAATTGCAGTTCCTCTACCTATTTTTCCAATGCTGTAACTTTTATGATTTGAAAGTCCCTATCTTTTACTAGGGCACTATAATCCTCTAAAATATTACCATATCTTTCTGATAATTGTTTAGTTTTATCTTCATTTAATTTAGCAAATTGGGTCAAAACATAAGAAATTTCTAAGTCCCCTGTGTTGTGGATTGACCACATAATTTTATCCCCTTCCATCTATTCTTTCACATTCAAAATCTGTGGCTTTCTGTCCTTTGGATATAGACTCCACATGGCCAAGGCCTGATTTTTGGGGCTATACCCAAATCCTTTTATTATATCCCCTACTTGGGTTTCTGAAGACAGAGTGACATCTTCTTGTCTCTTTATTTGATCTATTATGAAATCAGTATACAAACTCCACCTAGGCACAAGTAGCATATTACTTTTTCTTACTAATTCCCTGGCTTCATCTAGAGTAAAGCTTTCAACCTCTAGGTCATATTCTCTTAATTGTTGTACTACCTCATCAGGCACTTAACCCTCCTCAGTTATTTGCACACTCGATGCAACCTACTGCTGCTTATGCCATATTAAGAAACTCTTGAATTCCTTAGAATTCACAAAATTATCATCTTTCAGGAAAGCATCCTGTTCAATTATTCTTTCATCCTGGCCTAAAGCCAAAGGCAACTCTACATCCTCTGTTTCATACCTTTGTTTCCTTTTAGCCTCTCTAACTGCTTTCCTTATTTCATGGTGATGAAAGCTAGTCCCTGTGTAGAGGGCACTTACTCTATCTCTCTTCTTCTTTGATGGCTCTCCAGCCACTAACTTCCTCTTTTTGTGTAAGGGCTCAGGGGTATCCTTTGACCTAGGTAGCTCATTGAGGTACACAGTCTCACCTCCTACTTTAGGTTCTTCAATTAATGGCTGCTCCATAGGGGGTGGGCTATATATTGGGTAGCCACCATCACTATCTTCTTCACATTCAGAATTAGAGTGGGCCTTCTTACCCTGATTAGCATCATCAATCTGATCTTTCATGGATTCAACTAATGTGTCAAATTGAGCCATCATCTGCTCAAGTCTTTGGAGGTAAGGCAAAGTGGGAAAGAAACCCCCAAATACCAATCCTTTTCCTTTTAATTCCCTTTCAATTTTATGTAAATGATCCAATTGTTGAATTCTTTTCTCTACCTCATCATCTTCAATGATGTTTCTAATCACATCCTCCTCAGGATACTCTTCATGCTACTTATTGAAAGGAATGGTAAGCATGTAATATCTGCTTCCAGCAGCCATGAAACCTTATGTATCTACATACCTATGTGGAGCTGCAAACATCCTTTATTTCTCTAACCAATCATTCACCTTACTGAAAGCTCCCTTTCCAATCATAATATAGTGCACACTGAAGTGCCGAGGAGTGAGAGTTCCCTTCCTATGGGAAGCCAAGTGTTCTTTTTCTGTCAACATGAGTTTCCAGACAAACTCTAGAAATGCAACTCTTGGTGGAACATAAAATGGAAGTAGATGAGGAGGCTAAGGGCATCCATAAACCCTAATCATTGTATAGCCCTTCTCATAGTAAATGTCTCCCCAATTGTGACCCTTAGTCCAATTATGAACAAACTGTTGGGGTCTCACCAATTGTAGGACCTTGGTGGATAATCTTGTACAATTAACTCCCAAACTCTGAAGAATGGGGTACACAATCCAGTTCTCAAAGACACCAAAATCTTGCCTAGGGCAAGAAGGGCTCCAAACTCCTAAGCAAAACTATACTAGGTTAGGTTGTCTGTTCCACTTCATTTGTGGCTTGAGATCATTCAAATTTATAAGATCATAATTGTGATACACAATGAGGTGCATCAGCAGGGAGTAGTGCATGAATCTGGGTGTAGAACTAGAGGTGAAGTTCTTCAAAGACAACAAACCCTCATGCATATTGTTTATTACATAACCAATAAAGTCATACCCTTTTCTCACCATACAGCTCTGTGAATCCATTACTAACATCAAAATATCAGAGGTAATCCTCTTAGGGCCCGCATCAATTCCCAAGACCTGGGATATCTGATATGCAATGTATTTCATGTAAAACTTTAGGTCTTTGTAAGCATACGGAATTGACCCAGCCATAGGTGCAATATAAATTCTATTTTATTTAGGCATATGACTCTTAATCTCCCTAGAGACCAAAGTAGCCTCTCTGACATATCTATTTGCTTGAGCCTGTAAGTTAATCTTCCTGGCCATTGGAAACTAAATTTCGAAAGCATTCATAAAAGAGTTATGGTCTAAGGTTACCAAGGGTGAACCATCCTCTTTTCTAATTGTCTTAGATAAGGGATCATATCTTTGGGATAGCATAAGGAGTGCATCCACATCTAGACAAACCTCTGGGACAATCAATTTGGCTAACCCTGAAGTCCAAGGGTTTGAAATCGGTATAACACTATCATGGTTTTTATAGAAATATGTAAATAGATACATGCCTATGATTTCTGGAGTTCTGGCATCTCTACAATAAGCTAAATCATCCACAAAAATATCATCAGTAACCTTCTTGTTCTGAGATGAACCAGGTAGAAGGGTGAGAAACTCATGTGAAAACTCTCCTTTACTTTCTCTTTGGACCCCCGGCTGGTAGAAGCTCTGCTTGTTGTTGCCTAACTCATTTTGACTGTAACTTTGAAAATTCTCCTGCAAAAATCACTGATCACACTGCAAGCCCAGAAAGCTCTAAAAACCTAGCACTCTGTACTTCTTCGATATGCTTTGTAATTCTCAAATGAGCAGCCTCTAACCATTTTATCCTGCAGTATTGAATGTGCCACCATTTTTTACATCTCCAGCTATCAAAAGGTCACTTTCACCATTAATTTGGCACAAGCAAGGCTTCAATTTACTAGCTGTAGCTCAGAAATTTAAATTTAAATATTCTGAGATCTGGTGACTGAAGAAAAGTCTCACAGTCATTTTATAACATTGGCACCTCAAAAAAGTATTATGAGATCTGGCGACTAAGAGGGCTTCTCATAGTCGCGGAACATTGTTGGCTTTTCAAACTTCTTTCTAAGATATCCCGACCTGGCCATCTGGAGATTTGGTGACTAAAAGGAGGAGTCCTTGATTTATTTTATCTAGAGATCTAGTGACTATAGCTGAACTATAATCGCGGCAACTTTATTTATTCTTTAAAACATTCAGTGATCACCCGACTTGGAGATCCAGCGACAAACCTGGAGTCTCCTAATAACTGAAGCCTTTGACTATTCAAATTTCAATCTGAGAATATGCCACTATCGTTGATCCCATTCCTCATTTCATCCTATGGCCTACATTAAGTCGTGAGAGATTTTCACAACTAATCATCTAATTCAGCGACCCAAAGATAACCGTATCGTTGAATCACTGGAGGTTTTCCACTTAACTACCAGGAACCTGAGATCACCCATCCACATAGTCATTGTATCACTGAATAAACTATAACTGCCAGGCTTTAACCATTACATTAACTTTAACTTGACCTTGGGTTCAATCTGGAGATTACACGACAAAGGAAAATCTAAATCGTGAAAATAATTCTTCACCTTCAGTTAGATTTGGAGATTTAGCACCATCCACATGATCAGAAATTCATCAATGGTTCATACTAAGTCTAACCATCCTTTATCACTTAACCGCTACATCCAAAGATCTAGAGACAACCATGTCACTGAATAACTAACCACGCAAGAGATAGCCGCCAACATTGGGAGATAACGCGACCAAAGGAAATCACAATTGCTGAATAGAAAGATTAACTATGAGAAAATCATGAGACCTTGAGACAACCACCAAAGAAGACCGATTTTCCATTTGGAGATTTGGTGACTAAAGGGAGAACTCATAATCGCCGAACAGAAGATCACTTTAAAAAATCATCCCGAGATTGCCCGACCATAGGAAATCTCAATCTGGAGATCACGTGACTATAGTTCCTTTGTGGTAAATTTAATATAGCAGTCACTAGATCTTGAAAAAACATTGTGAGATCTGGAGACCAAAAGGGAAGATGCTAAGTCATTTGATAATGGGGAATGTTCCAAAACGCTTATGAGATCAGGCGATAAAGACTTTTGGGCATTCGCTAAATTGAGAAGAATATTCCTAAACCTTAAGGAGACTCAACGACCAAGAGAGAAACTAAAAGTGCACATGCCTATTTTGAGACTTAAGTGATCTGATAAAGTAATAGGGAAATAGAAGGCTAACGATCGAAACTAGGGCTTTTCTGATTTTTTAAAGATATTTAGGCCTAGCAAACCCTAAAGACTGCAAAATTTTCAGGATCATCCTGTCTTTTGGGGCAAAAAGCAAAAAATAGGATTTCTAACCAATAGTGGCTCTATCTGACAATGTTAAAATGCAAGTTTGAAGAAGAACCACAGATCTCTGGGATGCAAACCAAAAAAAATGCACTGACCTAAAACTTGAACTGAAACACACAGACTAAAGGAAACACACCTATACAATATTTACAAGACATTTACATATGCATGCATAATCAAGAACTTAGCTGAAGAAAGGCTTTAAGAATTTCCCATGCACTGGAAATTCAAAGACTTCATCATCCATATTCTTCAATAAGTAGGAGTCTTTTCCAAAATTTTCATGAATCACAAAGGGACCAAGCCACAAGGATTCAAACTTTTTATGCTTCCCCTTGTCTTCTGCCCTTACATTCCATTGAAGTACCAAGTCATTTGTTTTTAATTTTCTGGTAGTTTCCCTCTTGTCAAATAGGTACTTCATTTTCTATTGCAATTTGATGTTACACTTTTGACTTTCCCTTCTTGACTCATCTAATTTAGTCAATTGCATAATCCTATCCTGCATTGGCCCTGAGATATCTAAGTCCTCATCATGAACAAACTTATAAATAGGAAGCAAGTTATTTATAGGAAATCTTGACTATAAACCATATACAAGCTCAAAGGGAGACCTCCCAGTGGCTTTCTTCACTGGAATCCTATCTGCCCATAGGGCCAACTTTAGCTTTGAATGCCAAGCCCTCTTATTTTTTTCAAGTGTTTTCTTTAAAATTGTCAGAATGCTTTTGTTACTAGATTCATCCCATCCATTTGCTTGAGGATGATAAGGAGATGAATAAGATGTTATGATCCCATTGTCTTTACAAAACTCCTTGAACTCATCTGATCTGAAACACATTGCATTATCTATGATCAATGTCATGGGGACACCAAATCTGGTCAAAATGTTTTCAAGCAAAAAATCAATAACAATTCTACTTGTTGCCTTCTTTGTGGGAATGGCCTCTATCCATTTTGTGAAGTAGTCAGTTGCAACAAGTACCCAACTATGTCCTCCACTAGATTTCTCAAAAAATTCCCCTATAAAATCCATTCCCCACATGGAAAATGGTGCCTCAACAGTTATTGGGTTCAGCAATAGTGCTCCTAAATATTTTAATTTAGAGGCAAACCTCTGACATGCTTCACATTTCTTAATAAACTAGAAAGAGTCCTTAAACAATGTAGGCCAAAAATAACCAGCCCTTAAAATCTTATGCACAGTAGTCTTTGCTGAATAATGGCCTCCACAAACACCAGCATGCATTTCACTCAAAACCTTCTCTGCTTGACACTTATCAAGGCAAAACAACAAGATTCCATCATCATTTTTCAAATGCAAGTCCCCTTGTATCAATGTATACTTTTGAGTTTGCAATTTTAAGGATCTCCTTTGGTTATCTGTCATATGGTCTGGGCACCTGGCATTCTTGATGAAATATACAATATCAGCATATTCTGGTTACAACTCAGTACTTGTTATTGTCATATCTAGGATTCCTTCATTGTTTACCTAGACTAGATCCATGTTCCCTTCAGTCATCAATTTTGCCAGACCTTGTCCTCTCACAAGCTTAGTAACATGGATTTCTAAATTGAATTCTTGAATCCTGGAAATCCACTTACACCTCTTACCTGTAACTTCAGACTGAGTAAGGACATCCTTAACTACAGCATGAGGGACATACACAATGACCTTAGCACAAACCAGATAAGGCTTGAAAGATTTTACTACTTTCACTAGTGCATATGCCTACTTCTCCATCATCTCATAGTTTAGTTCAGTAACCTGCAAGGGCTTACTAAAGAATGCAATTGGATGGTCAAAACCTTCATTATCCTTTTGCAATAGTACAGTAGCAATTGTGTGAAATGATGCAAAGGAGAAGAGTGAAAAGGGCTTAGTATAATCAAGGGACCTAAGCACAGGTGCCTATTGAACTACTTCTTTAATTTTATCAAATGCACCCTGAGCTTCGGCAATCCATTGAAACTTCACATCCTTCTTGAGCAACTTCACTATAGGCTTAACAATTTCAGCAAAATTGGCAATAAATCTTCTGACAAAGTTAATCTTTCCTAAAAAGGATTGCACTCCCTTGAGATTTTTGGGTGCTATAACTCTCTTAATAGCCTCAACTCTCTTTGGATCAATTCTTATTCCTTCCTTTGATACAATGTGTCCTAGAAATTTTCCTTCTTTGACTGCAAAGTTGCACTTCTTTGGATTCAGAGACACACCATATTCCAAAGCTTTAACAAAAATCTTTTCTAGGTGTGAGCAATGGTCAACAGCCAATTTTGAATAGGTAGTTAGGTCATCTTGGTATGCAACCATGAATAGATCAATATATTCCTTAAAAGCAACATCCATGGCTCTTTGAAAAGTTGCTCCAGCATTTCTGAGACCAAATGGCATTCTGACATAAACATAGGTTCCCCAAGGTGTGGTGAATGTTGTTTTGAATTGCTCAAACTCCTTTACTAATACCTGGTTATACCCAAAGAAACCATCCATCATAGACAATAATTCACATCCAGTGACTTTATGCAACATTGCCTCCATGTTGGGTAGTGAATAGTTGTCCTTTAATGATGCAACATTCAGATTCCTAAAATCTACACACAATCTGATATCCCCATTCTTCTTTCTGACTGGGACTAAGTTAGATACCCAATTTGAATGCCTCATAGGTTGGATTATTCCTGCATCACTCAACTTGACTAGTTCTTGTTGCATCTTAGGAGCTAACAATGGGTTGATGGGTCTTTGTTTTTGCCTAAAAGGTTTGATCTCATCCTTCAATGGGATTTCATGTTGGAACAGATCCTCTTTATAAGCTTTTAAGTCATCATATGACCATGCAAATACATGCTTATAACTTCTCAACAATTTTATCAAATTATATCTCAATTGAGGAGCCAATCCTTTTCTAATATAAACCATTTGAGGTGCATTATGTGATCCCAAATTTACCTCTTCCAGATCTTCCACCTTGGCATTACTTGTCTTTGACATTTGATCATTTTGGCTATTATATAATGCTTTTAACTCAGTTATGCCCTTAGAGATACTATTTGAATTCAACTAGATTACCTCATTTCCCATGACCATGTCCTTACCCTCAACTTCCTCAACCAATGTATTGCAGTCTATAAGTTGATCTTCATATATGTCAAGGCATTGAATAAATTTCAAAATGTCATGATCATCCTCAAAAACTTGCCAATTGTAAATGTTGTCTGACACAACTGGCCTACTTCTTATTTCAACTATTGACACTCCAAAAAATGTTGAATCATCTCTCTTTAAAGCAACATTGGCCAAAAAATCAGCCATTATGTTCTTGGATCTTTCTACCCAAAAAATATTAAAAGCATCAAACATCTCAATCTGATCCCAGATTACATGTTTATACAATTTTAACCTATCATTTTTAATGGCATATTTAGATCGAACTTGTGCCACCACAAGCTCAGAATCACCGTAAACTTTTAAACATTTTATCCCATGCTTGATAGCAATATTCAATCCCAATGACAGTGCTTCATATTCAGTAGTATTATTTGTACATTGAAAATTCAATGAGAATGAATACTTAAAGGTGGTACCTGATGGAGATATGAATAGAACTCTAGCTCTTGAGCCTTCCTTTGAGCATGCTCCATCAAAATACATCTGCCACAATCCATTTTGTTGTTCCTTTAGTTCCTAGGTCAATGGATCTGAATCTTCCCTTTGTGAAATGGCTTTCTCCACTCTAAAATTTTCCATGTCAATATCCACATAACAATTCAACTCATCCATATTATTCAGCTCTATCATGTGTGGGGTTCTACTTTCTCTAGATACTTTCTTATTTTCACCATCATATTGAAAGTTGCGAAGGAAAAATCACACTGGATACTACCTCCCATTGAAGAACTCCATTTTCTAGATAGTAACATCCCATAGTGAGGTGGGATATCAACTACTAGGACACTCATTGTCAACAACTTATCAGGAAAAGCTGCTAACCTATAAGGGAAAGCCCTTATTGTACCAATAATAAGGACCTCTCTTGAATCCATAGCCTGATATCATCCATGAGGTGTATCTACTTTCAAACCCAAATATTTCATTATTTCTATAGGCATAATAGTATTAGAGGCTCCTGAATCAATCATATAGTTTTTTAATAACTTTCCATTTACTATTAGGGACAAAAAGAAAGGATCAATAGTCCCTGTCGTAGTATTTATAACATTAGTATCCAAATACATTTGAGGGATCTCATAGATGATCTCTCCACATTGATTTTTAGTTGAATCATCTGCTGCAACAGTCACCTTACCACCCTTAGTGGATTTTTGGGTATCAGAAGGAAGAACTCCTTGTACCCAACTCAAGGCTTTCTCTTTATGCTCTTCTATTCTCATCATCTCCCATAAGGGGACTTTAACAGTAATTTGTGACAACAATTTTCCCACGTCAACTAGGACATACTTGGGATCAACTACATCTTGCTTAATGATAGTAGCTTCCTTATTGTTTTCATGCTCCATAAGGCCTTGTTGATCCTTGTTCATGATTTTTCCTTCCTTTTGGGCAAAGACAATAGTCTCCTAAAGAGGTTTTTGCTTTACCTTATAAGTCACATTAGGAGGAGCATATGTTACATTCTTCTTAATCCTAGCCTTGCTACCAATATCAGCAACCCTACTTTTGTCTTGAGCTTGTTTTACATCTGTACCTGACCTTTTGATAAATATGACAGATGATTTTTGACTTGAATCACCCACCACCCTATTTCTCAAATTGTAGTTACCCTTGGCTTGGGTAACCATATCCATTGTGATTTGTGCAATTTCTTCATCAGAAGGTCTTCTCAACACTACTAGTTCATCATTTCTTAAAGTGTTGCACTAGACTACATCCAAGTGACTGTTTTCTTCATCAGAAAATATTTGCTGATGATAAATCTCATTTTTAACTTGGGCACTGCTAGCATCTTGATTTTCATCTTCTTCACTAGAATCCATTTCATCACATATGTATGAAGAAGTCATACCACAACCTTGATCATCATAAGATTCTTCATGGTTATTATCCTGCTCGTCATCTGCAGAAACACTTTGAGCTATTGCACAGTAGTAAGGATCATGAGGTGACTAACAAACAATACACCAGGGAACATCATCATTCATGTTCACTACATTTCTATGCAAGGGGTCCGGGGTCTTATCACTTGGCCCATCTTTTCTTTCAGGGAGCACTGGTTTCCCATCTTTCCACTAAGTGTTATAGGGATAGTTCTGCATTCTTGGTAATTTATTGGAGTTGTTGAAGGATGGCCTGTCATTTCCTTTTACTCTACTATTTCTTGCTTCATTAGGTTTCAAATCTTTTATCGCTTTCAAGATTTGCTTCAAACTATCATCATCCTTTGGTTTTGTATCAGGTTTCCCTGGCTCCTTCCTGTTTGAGATTGAAGGTCTATAATCCTCCCTCCTTCCCAACTTCCCTAATATTCTTCTATTGCTCTCTATATTAATGGCCAATTTGTAAGCTTCTGCAACATTTCTAGGGTTCTTATCTCTCAAAAGATACCCCATTTTTGAATAAAAAGCATTTAGATAAGTAACCAAACAAATCTTGTCATCTAGTTTAATAACTTGAAACAATTTATGCATTGCCTTCTGAAATCTGACATTGAACTCAACAACACCCTCATGTGGATTCTTCTTGATATTGTTGAATTCATTAAGCATGAAACCTTCATTGGTTTTATCACCATATTGTTCTTTGAAAAAATGTTTGAACTGTTCCCATGAGAATATGCTAGCATGAGGCAAATTTCTAAACCAATCTCTAGCATCTTCGATTAGAGATTGAACAAAAAGCTTCATGATCACATCATGAGGCTCAATGTTGTAGTCATCTATCACATCAGTGAAACTTTTCAAATGTTCTTCAAAAGTAACTGCATTGCTTCCAGTGAATTTTGGAAGCTTTTTCCTAATTTCATTAGGGATGGGATTTGGGTAGCCAGGAATCCCATTAAAACCCAATTGCTTATGTCTTTCATGTATGGATCCTATTTGAGATGGGCCAGCACCCAAAGATGTGGATGTTTGAACATTTGAGATAGTAGAAGTTTTGGGCATATCTAAAGTTCTAGCAATGTTCAACACATTTACACCTTGTGCTTGAGAAGTGGAAAGTGTATTGGTGGGTCCAGAAGATTGCTTAAGGAAATCAATCTTTCTTTTTATTTCAGCTGCAGTGGCTTCCAGCTCTACCTTTTCTAACTCTTTGGCCAATATTTCTTTTTCTCTTTTAGCTTTTTCCAAGTTAGCATCTAATCTTGCTGCTTGATCTAGGGATTTCTTGGCAGTATTTGGTTCATTTATTGATACCCCTACAGCCTTTTGCTTACCTTTGTCCCTAGGATTTCTTATATCATAAATTTTTTGGACAATAGATTGATCTTCTGCTTGTTCTATCATAGGAACTTGATTCAAGGCCTCAAAATTTACCAATTGCCTCTTCAATTGCTCTACTCTAATCATAGCATGCCTAATCTTTTCCTCTTTTTCTTTTTCTCTTTTTTGTCTTATTTGAATCTGCTCCTGGATTTTTCTCTCCAATTAAAACACTTCTTCAAAAATTTCCTCAGAATCAAGAAGGGCTATTTCAGATGAGGATTCTTGGGCAAGGACCTCCTCTTGGTGGTCATTAGGTTTTTGGTGACCCTGTAAGGGAGAAATATGGGGAAAAGAAGGAACAAAGTCTTGCGTACTCCTATTTTGGGTTCTAGATCTTCTATTATTTCAATGGATTCCTCTCCTAAAAGACTATGCTCTTCTTCCATCCTTTTCAAAGGGTGAGTAGTAGTCCTCATACTAATTCAAACCCAAATCAATTGCTTCCTTATATTCAGAATCATTTTCTTCTTGATTTGTCTGAACAGGCTCTTCTCTTCTTGTATTCTCTTTCTGTTTCCATGTGAAAGACATGTCATTAGTATTTCTACCCTTCCTTACATGACCTTGTCTTGATGGGGATGGGAGTTCTCCTTCTATATTTTCTTCTAGATGTTCCTTTCTCCAAGATCTTGTACTTCTATGAGCAATTATAAAATAGTGATTGAATTTTAGAACACTGGTTCAGAGATATGTTTAGAGTCACCACCCAACTTCCTTTTGGGTTCTAGAGAAAGTAGTCCAATAATAAAAGCTTTGATGTTGCGTAATATAACCAGAGATTCTTAATTGTTTGATAACTTGTTCAATCCCCAGCAGAGTCACCAATTTGTTAGGGATTTTTCTTGTATGATCAAAACTAGTATCAAAGTCTGTACTTCTTAAAATTGAATCAAACAAGAGAAAGACCTAATTATAGAGGATTGGAAAACATCCTACTTCTTTTTTGAGCTCCACAAACTTAGGCAAGTATTACCTTCTAACAATAACTATTTTTATAGTATTCTTATGAGTGGACATTGATTAGCTTCTAGTTTTCTTAATGCATTAATCCATAGAACATTTTGCATATGACTGTAGCCACCTTAATGAAACTCTAATCAGACAGAGTGTGATTATAAGTAAAGCAGTAATCAGTGCTTTAAGGATTCTCATCCTTCTTCCTTTTAAGGAGGGGCAACCTAATGTGATTCTCTCTTCATAGAATCAGGAAATATGAACTAAATGCCCTGGGCAATGTCCAATCTATTTGGTGCAATAAATATGAAATTAAAATGTATTGGTAAATGATGTGAAAGTTCCAACTTCTCTTCTAAGATCTATGAAAGATAAAACCATAAGAGATAAACATCGAACCAGTGCCTTATCCTAAGGGCAACAGAATCAAAATGCAAACCAACAAGTAAATTCTAAAAGTAATACAATCAGCATGCCTTACATACCAACTGAAAATCCAAATAGATTTCCTTACAAACTATTCTATTAACCAAATACTATTATCATCAAAAATCCATACAAATATATCCACTCTTCAAGATGAAATATGAGAACCTTTAATTCTTTCCTTGAAAGAAACTCATAAACCAGCCAAGCAAGTTGCCTTACAACTGGTATATTTTAGATGCCTAACATGCAAAACATACAAGAGTACAATATAAAAGCAAAGAGACAACAACAATATATGGAAAAATTTGTAGTGTATTTGTATTAAAATCAACTTGCCACTTACATTCACAATTCCATTACTCAAAAGATCAGACACAAAACTTGGTGATCTGCCTCCAAGAAATCATGTTCTATTTTTCTATTTCTTTCCAACCTCTCCACAAAAATGAGTTTTCAACTCTATATACAATCTCTTTTCAACCACCTTGGAATTCCCTCATTAATGGGAATGCAACAAGCTTCAGATGGTTGAAAGACCTAACTCTAAAAGCAAGAGAGACAAAAATAAAAATAAAGTACATAACCAGCCCCTAGGTGATGGAAGGACAAAACTTCCTTGGACTATTGTACATCATTGGCCGCTTGAAAATTGACACCCTCAACTTCCAATATTTATGATATCTCCTTGAGTTTAATGAGATCTGGTGACCACCATTTCAGGCTAACTTACACCATTCTAAAATGATAGCTTATCAACCCTATATTCCTTGGATCAGGTGTCAGGTGTGTTAGATGTCCTTCTCAATCTTCATCCAAAATGTCCAAATCAATTGTGGCAGATCTAGCCTTTTTAGGCTTTGTCAGTTCATCCCATGTAGTTACCTGTTCCTCTGACAGCCAATTAAAGTTTTGACCAATTTGCAGTTGGGCCTTTTGTCTTTCCCATCTAGCATTCGTAACTACCTTGACATCTGACAAAAATTTGGTGAGGTATGCCTCTACTTTGATAGCTTCATCAAAGGTTTTGTTGAAGCTTTCTAAATCAATATTATCATCTTCACCTAAAAATGCATCTTTCCTAGGTAGTAGAAGATCAGCATCCAATCTCTAATGATCAAGGCTCTTTATGACTCCATCCGTATTCAAAATTGAGGGGATGAATTTGTTGGAATAGGAGCTAAGCATGGCTATCTTAGCCTCAATCAGATTTGCCTTACCCTTGAAAAGTGGCAATATGGCTTTAATTCTATCAATCTCCTCACCAACTCTTACAACTGTATCCGGTATGTCACTCCCCAAAGATTCAGCCAAAATCAATCTTTCAAAAAGTGGTGCTCTGACAGACCACACTGTATGAAATCCACTCAAAATTTGCACATAATGATTGACCTCCTTTTACAATTCAGGCAACTTTCCATAAGCATTAAAAACTAGGTCAAATTTATCCTTAATCGTATTCATTTTGTGCTGCAAAATATTCAAAAGGGCCTGCAATATAGCCTCATTCTTCTCATCATTAATCTTCTTCAGTTCTACTGCCACCTCCTCCTTTGTCATTCCTTGTGCCTCTATTAATGCTAGCTGCTCAGGAGGTGCAAGAACTACTACAGGAGTATTGATTATTTGTAATTGCAGTTCCTCCACCTATTTTTCCAATGTTGTAACTTTTATGATCTACAAGTCCCTATCTTTTACCAGGGCACTATAATCCTCTAAAAGATTACCATATGTTTCTAATAATTGTTTAGTTTTATCTTCATTTAATTTACCAAATTGGGTCAAAACCTAAGAAATTTCCATGTCCCCTATGTTATGGATTTACCACACAATTTTATCTGCTTCCATCTTTTCTTTCACATTCAAAATCTATGGCTTTCTGTCCTTTGGATATAGACTCCACATGGCCAAGGCCTGATTTTTTGGGCTATACCCAAATCCTTTCATTATATCCCCTACCTGGGTTTCCAAAGACAGAGTGACATCTTCTTGTCTATTTATTTGATCTATTATGAAATGAGTATACAAACTCCACCTAGGCACAAGCAGCATATTACTTTTTATTACTAATTCCCTGGCTTCATCTGGAGTAAACCTTTCAGCATCTGGGTCATATTCTCTTAATTATTGTACTACCTCATCAGGCACTTGACCCTCCTCAGTTATTTGCACACTAGATGCAACCTAATGTTTCTTATGCCATATTAAGAAACTCTTGAATTCCTTAGAATTCACAAAATTATCATCTTTCAGGAAAGCATCTTGTTCAATTATTCTTTCATCCTGGCCTAAAGCTAGAGGCAACTCTACATCCTATGTTTCATACCTTTGTTTCCTTTTAGCCTCTCTAACTGCTTTCCTTATTTCATGGTGATGAAAGCTAGTCCCTGTGTAGAGGGCACTTACTCTGTCTCTCTTCTTCTTTGATGGATCTCCAGCCACTAACTTCCTCTTTTTGTGTAAGGGCTCAGGGGTATCCTCTAAGCTAGGTAGCTCACTGAGGTTGATAGTCTCACCTCCTACTTTAGGTTCTTCAATTAATGGCTACTCCATAGGTGGTGGGCTCTATATTAGGTAGCCCCCATCATTTTCTTCCTCACATTCAGAATCAGAGTGGGCCTTCTTACCCTAATTAGCATCATCAATCTGATCCTTCATGGATTCAACTAATGTGTCAAATTGAGCCATCATCTCCTCAATTCTTTAGAGGTAAGGCAAAGTGGGAAAGAAACCCCCAAATACCAATCCTTTTCCTTTTAATTCCCTTTCAATTTTATGTAACCGATCCAATTGTCGAATTCTTTTCTCTACCTCATCATCTTCAATGATGTTTCTGATCACATCCTCCTCAGGATACTCTTCATGCTACTTATTGAAAGGAATGGTAGGCATGTAATATCTCCTTGCAGGAGCCATGAAACCTTCTCTATCTACATACCTATGAGGAGCTGCAAACATCCTATATTTCTCTAACCAATCATTCACCTTACTGAAAGCTCCCTTTCCAATCGTAATATAGTGCACCCTGAAGTGCCGAGGAGTGAGAGTTCCCTTCCTATGGGAAGTCAAGTGTTCTTTTTCTATCAACATGATTTTCCAAACAAACTCTAGAAATGAAACTCTTGGTGGAACATAAAATGGAAGTAGATGAAGAGGCTGAGGGCATCCATAAACCGTAATCATTGTATAGGCCTTCTCATAGTAAATGTCTCCCTAATTGTGACCCTTGGTCCAATTATGAACAAACTGTTGGGGTCTCACCAATTGCAGGACCTTGGTGGATAATCTTGTACAATTAACTCCCAAACTCTGGAGAATGGGGTACACAATCCAGTTCTCAAAGGCACCAAAATATCACCTAGGGCAAGAAGGGCTCCAAACTCCTAACCAAAACTGTACTGGGTTAGGCTTTCCATTCCACATCATTTGTGGCTTGAGATCATTCAAATTTATAAGACCATAATTGTGATACACAATGAGGTGCATCAATAGGGAGTAGTGCATGAATCTAGGTGTAAAACCAGAGGTGAAGTTCTTCAAAGATAGCAAACCCTCATACATCTTGTTTATTACATAACCAATAAATTCATACCCTTTTCTCACCATACGGCTCTATGAATCCATTACTAACATCAAAATATCAGAGGTAATCCTCTCAGGGCCCACATCAATTCCCAGGACCTGGCATATCCCATATGCAATGTATTTCATGTAAAACTTTAGGTCTTTGTAAGCATACAGAATTGACCTAGCCATAGGTGCAATATAATTTATATTTTCTTTAGGCAGATGACTCTTAATCTCCCTAGAGACTGAAGTAGCCTCTCGAACATATCTATTTGCTTGAGCCTGTAAGTTAATCTTCCTGGCCATTGGAAACTGAATTCCGAAAGCATTCATAAAAGAGTTCCAGTCTAAGGTTACCAAGGGTGAACCATCCTCTTTTCTAATTTTTTTAGATAAGGGATAATATCTTTGGGATAGCATAAGGAGTGCGTCCACATCTAGAAAAACCTCTGGGACAATCAATTTGGCTAACCCTGAAGTCCAAGGGTTTGAAACCCATATAACACTATCATGATTTTTATAGAAATATGTAAACAGACACATGCCTGTGATTTCTGGAGTTTTGGCATCTCTACAGTAAGCTAAATCATCCACAAAGATATCATCAATAACCTTCTTGTTCTGAGATGAACCAGGTAGAAGGGTGAAAAACTCATGTGAAAAACTCTCCTTTACTTTCTCTTTGGACCCCCGACTGGTAGAAGCTCCGCTTGCTGTTGCCTGACTCATTCTGACTGTAACTCTAAAAATTCTCCTCCAAAAATCACTGATCACACCGCAAGCCTAGAAAGCTCTGAAAACCTAGCGCTCTATACTTCTTCAATATGCTTTGTAATTCTCAAATGAGCAGCCTCTAACATTTTTATCCTGTAGTATTGAATGCGCCACCATTTCTGACATCTCCAGCTATCAAAAGGTCACTTCCACCATTACTTTGGCACGAACAAGGCTTCAATTTACTAGTCGTAGCTCAAAAATTTAAATTTAAATATTCTAAGATCTAGCGACTAAAGAAAAGTCTCACAGTCATTTTATAACATTGGTACCTTAGAAAAGTATTTTGAGATCTTGTGACTAAGAAGGCTTCTCATAGTCACGGAACATTGTTTACTTTTCAAACTTCTTTCTAAGATATCCTGACCTGGCCATCTAGAGATTTGGCGATTGAAAGGAGGAGTCCTTGATTTATTTTATCTAGAGATTTGGAGACTATAGCCAAACTATAATCATGGCAACTTTATTTATTCTTTAAAACATTCAGCGATCACCTGACTTGGAGATCCAGTCACAAACCTAAAGTCTCCTAATCACTAAAGCCTTTGACTATTCAACTTTTTGTCAGAGAATACATGACTGCCATTGATCCCAGTCCTCATTTCATCCTATGGCCTACATTAAGTCGTGAGAGATTTTCACAACTAACCGTCTAATTCAGCGACCTAGAGATAACTATATTGCTAAATCGCTGGAGCTTTTCCACTTAACTGCCAGGAACCTGAGATCACCCATCCACATAGTGGTTGTATCATTGAATAAACCATAACCACCAAGCTTTAACCATTACATTAACTTTAACTTGACCTCGGGTTCAATCTAGAGATTACATGACAAAGGAAAATCTAAATCGCGAAAACAATTCTTCACCTTGAGTTAGATCTAGAGATTCAATGTTGTCCACATGATCAGAAATTCATCAATGGTTCATAGTAAGTCTAACCATCCTTTATCACTTAACCACTGCATCCAGAGATCTGGAGACAATCATGTCACTGAATAACTAACCGCGCAAGAGATAGCCGCCAACATTAGGAGATAACACGACCAAAGGAAATCACAATCGCCGAATAGAAAGATTAACCGTGAGAAAATCATGAGACCTGGAGACAATCGCCAAAGAAGACTATTATTCCATCCAAAGATTTGGTGACTAAAGGGAGAACTCATAATCGCTGAACAGAACATCACTTTAAAAAATCATCCCGAGATTGCCCGACCATAGGAAATCTCAATCTGGAGATCACGCGGCTATAGTTCCTTTGTGATAAATTTAATACAGTAGTCGCTAGATCTCAAAAAAACATTGTGAGATCTGGAGACCAAAAGGGAAGATGCTAAGTTGTTTGATAATAGGGAATATTCCAAAACACTTATGAGATCGGGCAACAAAGAGTTTCGGGCATTCGCTAACTTGAGAAGAATATTCCTAAACCTTAAGGAGACTCAACGACCAAGAGAGAAAATAAAACTGCACATGCCTATTTCAAGACTTAAGTGATCTGATAAAGTAACAGGGAAATAGAAGGCTAATGATCGAAACTAGGGCTTTTCTAATTTTTTAAAGACATTTAGACCTAGCAAACCCTAAAGACTGCAAAGTTTTTAGGATCATCCTGTCTTTTGGTGCAAAAAGCAAAAAATGGGATTTCTAACCAACTTAGCTAATGAAAAAAAATTAACTCGTAGGATTATCAATCTCCCCCTTTGGCATTAGTTTGGTATGTTTGTTAAAAATCTTCAAAATCTTCAAAGTCGTCTATCTTCGAAATTTAGTCCTGGTCTATTCTTCTTCGGTAAAACTTATTACTCCCCTTGAAGTAATTGTTGGAAATATTCAGGAATTAACCAAGTTACTGAGAGGGGAGGGGTGAATCAATAACTCCAAATTTTCTTTCAATTATAGATGTATTAACATATAGTTTACTTTATCCTTTTGCATATAGAAAGCATGAAACTTAAAAGCATACACAACAATGACACATAGATTTGGTTACCCAGAAACCTTCCAAAAAGAAAGTAAAACTGGGGTGGGGATGAAACCCACAAAGCTTTAGTACTGTAGTATAAAGTTGGCCGGTTAAGGCTTACAATTGATCACTTCTGATGATCTGCCCTGCTAGGAGCAATAAGGACTGCTAGGTCCACCTTGTTAGAGGATTTTTACAAACTTACAAAAGAAGTATGTACTCGGTAAAGAGATTTTACAAAAGACTGTTAAGTCTACCTAGTTAAAGGATTTTAGGCTGATTCACCTGTTAGGATGAAACAGTAGATCTCTTACTTTGCAACTGGATTCCTGAATGAGATTCGCTGATGTACTGATCACCTTCTGTGATGAATTTGTCTTTGTTGTTCCTTATACTGTTGTAGCCCTTTGTAATTCGCTTATCTCTGCCTTTCTTTCTTTTTCACATTCATACTCATTTCTAATTACATCTTGGTATTTTTACAACATTGTTTATATACAAGTCTAAACAATTAATTACAATTATAATTACAAAGTCGGCTTGACAAATAAACATAAGTGCTACTAAGTCAGCCCAAGTATGGTTACACGGTTCCTGCAAACTAACTCGGTGACTTTCTGATACTCGGCGTCCACTGCATTACTCGGCATCGTCATGCACTCAGTAGAAGTGAAGGCTCAGTTCATACTAACCACTCGGTAGGTTTTGAACTCGGTAAATACTAGTGACTCGGTAGACATAATGTTACTCGGTTTACACTGTCTTGCTTGGTTTGCACTGTCCTGCTCGGTTTGCACTATTCTGCTCAGTTTGCACTGTTCTGCTCGATTTGCACTGTTCTGCTCGATTTGCACTGTTCTGCTCGGTTTGCACTATTCTGCTTGATTTGCACTGTTCTGCTCAATTTGCACTGTTCTGCTCGGTTTGCACTCAGAATGCAAATAAGTGTTGTCACTAGTGGCAATCCTGCTTAATGCCAACAATCTCCCCCTTTGGCATTAGTGACAAAAACACTTATTGCCCAAAACTTATATACATGAACCATGCTAAGATTTATTTTGATTTTTTAAAAATTTTCTTTGTCAATTATCTCCCCCTTTCAATGTGTTAACTTTTTCTTCTTTTCTTCTATACATATCTCCTTCTATACATATCTCCCCCTTTTTGACGATAATGCCAAAGGTGTATATACAAGTGATTTACAGAGAGAATCCATAATTTGATAGAAAAATAGAATGTACCTTCATTATCAGTGCCAGGGTTCTGTCCCAATTTTCTTGTAGAATCTTGCATGTTTGGATTGCAATTTGGACTTCTGCAGAGAGTTCAATCATGTGATATGCTATTGAGAACTGATTGTCATGAATCAATGTTTTGGAATGTTCAATGTGCTTATACATTGTATTCATGATGGGAAGGATCATGTTCTGAATGTCTAGCAGTGTGGACCGGATCCTTGTGTCTTCTTTCAGTAGTTCTGACTGCATATTTGATAGGTATGAGATTTTCATGTGATGAGCAGAGTTTGAACTTGGTTCAAGTTGTAGCTTCTGTATGCTAATCTTCAAATCCTCATCAATTTTATTCATTTTATCCTTGACATCCTTGGTGAACTCGGCAACATTGCATAGTCTGGCCAAAAGAGAGGTAACATTTGAATAGGAAGATTCAATGTTTGACAAAACTGAAGACAATTCGACTTGATTAATAGCTATGTGCTGAGCAATGTGCTCAAGCACTTTATTGTTGAATCTCTTCTCGGCTCTTTCAACTAACTTTTTTGTCCCAGATGAATCCTCATTGTACTTATTTACTGCTTCTGCTAATTGTAGCAAAACATGTTGAGAGGAGTCTACTTTAATACCTAATGCTTCAGACAAAATGTCCTTAGCATCCTTAATGATTTTATATTCCTTCTCTCTCTCCTCTTTAAGTTTCTTTTGCTTCACTTTCCTTTGGAGGATTTCACCTATATTTTGCATTTGATCCGCTGATAGATTTGCAAAATCCAATGTTGGAATCTCTATTTCTTCATCTAGGTCTATATCCTCTACTATATTCTTGCCCAAAAATCTTATACTCGATTGAGCCTTAGGCTTATCTGTACTTAATGCCTTAGTAGTAGTAACAGTAGACATAGTAGGACTGGCTATAGAGACTGGTATACTATCTACTGGAGAACTTAAAGTATTTACACTTGTAGAATCAAAAACTGGAATACTTACTGCTGGAAAACTTGATGAAGTAGGAGACTGCAACTCGGTAGAAGAAATGGTAGTTGCTTCTATTGTTGCTATAGGTGATTGGACAAATGTTGAAGTTGTCACAACCATGCTTGAAGGTGTCTCCGGGCTAGATGTAGGAACTTTTACTGGAGAGGTAGGAAGTGATGCAATGACTTCTGCCACTATTCTCACAGTATCATCTACCTCAGTGGCTTCTTCCTATTCATCACTGTCATCTTCAATGTCTTTTATTATAACTGTTTCAATACTCGATTGGTGAAGATGGTATATGTTCTTCCATGTGGCATTTGCAGCCTTCACAACCAATTCAATATTGTTAATCAGAATCAAACAAGTATTGAACTTCAGTGTCATCTTATTTTCATTCTCCTTCAATGCCTTCTTTATTTCATCATTTTTCAAGCTCGGCATTAACTGTCTCAGGGTTTGATCAAATATGTCTTTTATAGTTTGCTTTGCATTGGTCCATCTCATTTTTATTGGATCTAATAAAGCTACTGGAACCTGTGGGGCTATTTCATCAGGAGAGTATTTCCACTGTCCCATCTTTTCAATAACGGCATCTTCAATCTCCTTTTGTTCTATTTCCATTCTTGTTTCATATTTAAAAGATTTTATATTACTTACTCCAGATCCTGATCCTTCTCTGAAAAGTTTGATCTTCTCTTGAAGGGTTAGAGGAGGTCTTTTGAATATTATATCTTTGTCTGCCTTGTCTACCTTACCTCTTGCACTTCTCCTTGTAAATACAGCAGTGGGAGGCTTAGGTGCCTTAGTGATGAATACCTTTCCTTTCTTCTTTGCAGGTTCTGGTTCCTCTGTTTTCTCATCCTCTTTCTCTTCTTCTTCAGTGTCTTCTCCTTTATCCTCGGTTAGCATTTTCATTTTGGCTATCCTCTTCTTTCCTTTATTTACCGCCTGTGGAAGTTTTATGCTTAATTCAATTCTCACCTTTGCTTCTTCATATGTTCCAAAATATGGAGCTTTGGGATTAACAGGCTGATTAAGAAGGGCTTCAATGATATTCTTTGTCTCATCAATGTTTACCTCATAAGGAAGAGGTTTTACATGTACAATCCTCAGTTTAGCTACTTGAATGTATACTCTGTCACAGTCCACCATGAAACAAATGTCATCCTTATAATCCTCAACCAACTTCTGTGGAATCCAGAATCTGTCATTCATTTTCTCCTTGAAAGACTCAAAATAACTATCCATGATGCTCTCAAAATTTTCACCCATTTCTGAAATATATTCATTTATCTCATAAAGAACTGGCACATCTTTTCTCCATACTACTTTTCCTTTGGAAGGGAAGAATTTATGAACATAGAAGAATAATTAGACCAGTAGAGATCCAAACTTACATGGATTGTTTTTGGAAGTTTGAATGCTTTCCATGTTCTTGTTAAACTGTTTTAAAAACAAATCTGCAAGGTCAAATGATAAGTTATTCTTGACCACTTTGTATGCTAGGTCTATGGCTTCACAGGATACACTATTCTGTCGACTTGAACTATATATTTTATGGGCAATGATGTGTGTTCCAAACTTCAGTTCAGCATCAGTAATGTTGCTTACTTTCATGCCTCTACTATCCCACTCGACTAGGGTTTTCTTCTCCAGTTCTGGCTGACCTAGGGTTTTGGTAGATTTAGCTTTGTTTAACATGGGAAGACCGGTGATTTGATGAATCATCTTCTTAGTGATCTCTATGGGTTGCTCAAGCCAAATCTTGTCATCATGTACACGGTTGAGAATGTATCTAACCCATTTCTCCTGAAAGTTTTGAGGTAAATGTGCAATGTGAACTAATCCCTTGTCTTCCAGATGTTTGTGCTCGGGTTTTAGAATACCATCCACACACAATTCCTCACGCACAATATCTAGCTCTAGGTTTCCCATTTCTTGAATTGCACAATTGAAATGATTGCGAATATTGTTAACAAGTAGTACCTTAGGAGGAATCTGAGATTGAGCTCCATTCAAATCTAGGGCTACTGCAATTGCGGGCACGAGTTTGAAGTCTGGTGCACTCCATTCCCCTTTGATTATCATTTCTATTCCTTTCGTCGTTGAAGTGTTGGATGATGCCATGGTAGCTCACAAAAAATTCTTTTCGCAAAAGTATTTGAATCGCTGGATTGCTCTTGAAATTTTTTGCTCTCAAAGTGCTAAAGTTCGCGGTGAAGAATGAGTTTGATTTCTTGCCTTTTGTTTACAACTCTGTCATTAATGCTCAATACAAATTAGGGTATGAATTCTGACAGACTGTCACCCACTATGAATTAATTTCTCGGTAAAGACTTCGCAACTCAGTGAACTCGAGAATTCATATTGCTCTGACCTCACTCGGTAAAGACTGGTACCGACCTTGCTCGATGAAAACTGATACCGACCTTCCTGTGATCTTATTGCACCTTGTATGCCGATTTAGATCTTTCTTTTAATTCAGTTCTGGAACTGCTTGAAATTGGTCTATGAGAATACAGTTCTAGTGCTTTCTTGGGAATTTAGTTTGAGTCGGTAGAGCCACCCATTCCATTACTTGGACTGGTTTGCTCGGTAGATTTAGGAATCCACTGTTGTCTCACCTGTTTCCTGACCTTAGTTGCTTCATTCTTCTTTCCATCTTCAACTTTGCTAGCATTCATGCAATTTTTGGCTATGTGACCGAGTTTAGTGCATTTGAAACATCTTATGGTAGTCTCTCTTTTCCTTAGATGATGTTTTATGCAGTTCATGCCGATGTGTCCATATTCTCCATAGTACTGACATCTGCACCAGGTGTTGTAATCCCATCCAAACATTGCTTTCATAATTTGTTCTGCTGGATTGAATGTTTTGGATCTGCACTCGGATGCCTTGTGACCTTGTTTGTTGCATTTGTGACAATTACCTTTGAATCTTGGTTTTTCCCTGCATTCATTTGCTTTGTGACCATGTTGATTGCAATTGTAGCATTTTCCATTGAATTCTACTTTTTCATTGCTCCAACATTTATTTGAAGTATGTCCTATTTTTCCACAATGATTACAAGTAGGTTTCTGATTTCTTTGAGTACCTTGCTTAGAAGATTCACCTTCTGCTTTGTAACCAAGTCCTACTTTTCCTTTTTGCCTATGAAGATTTCGATTATACAGCTGATCTAAGTCTTCTTGGCTTTTCAGCATTCTTTCATTGATTTGTTTTTCGGTGTTTAGGTCATCCACCAATCTTTGATTGATTTCCTTTTTAGATCTTAGTTCTTCTCTTGTGCTTTCTATTTCTGAACTTAGAGTCAGAATTTCCTCATTTGTATGGGAGATCTGATCAATTAGGTTTTCTAGCTGAAGGGTTTTATTTTGGACTTCATTGTTCCTTCCATCTAATTCATCTTTCAACTTGTTTCTTTGTTCTAAGATCTCACAAAATCTTGTTGAGTGTAGTTCTTGTTCTCTTTTCAATTTTCTCACTTCTTCCTGCAGAGACCCATTCTTTTCTAGGAGTTCTTTGACAGCATTGTTTGCTTCATCTGAGCTATCTGAGGAAAAAAAATCTTCAATCTTTTCTTCAATGTAATTCTGATCATTCATCTGATTTGCAAGTTCCTTCCTTCTTCTTAAGGATTGGGAAAGATGTTCTTTTGCTTCTTTAAGTTTAGCTATGGCCACTTCCAAATCTAGCTTTTCATTTTCAATCACCTTGTTCAGTTTGAATACCTCCATTGTCCTGGATCTTTGCTCTAGCTAGTTAAGCTTTATCTTGAGAACCAATACAGCTCTGATACCAATTGTTGGAAATATTCAGGAATTAACCAAGTTACTGAGAGGGGAGGGGTGAATCAGTAACTCTAAATTTTCTTTCAATTACAGATGTATTAACATATAGTTTACTTTATCCTTTTGCATATAGAAAGCATGAAACTTAAAAGCATACACAACAATGACACATAGATTTGGTTACCCAGAAACCTTCCAAAAAGAAAGTAAAATTGGGGTGGGGATGAAACCCACAAAGCTTTAGTACTGCAGTATAAAGTTGGCCAGTTAAGGCTTACAATTGATCACTTCTGATGATCTGCCCTGCTAGGAGCAATAAGGACTGCTAGGTCCACCTTGTTAGAGGATTTTTACAAACTTACAAAAGAAGTATGTACTCGGTAAAGAGATTTTACAAAAGACTATTAAGTCTACCCGGTTAAAGGATTTTAGGCTGATTCACCTGTTAGGATGAAACAGTAGATCTCTTACTTTGCAACTGGATTGCTGAATGAGATTCGCTAATGTACTGATCACCTTCTGTGATGAATTTGTCTTTGTTGTTCCTTATACTGTTGTAGCCCTTTGTAATTTTCTTATCTTTGCCTTTCTTTCTTTTTCACATTCATACTCATTTCTAATTACATCTTGGTATTTTTACAACATTGTTTATATACAAGTCTAAACAATTAATTACAATTACAATTACAAAGTCGGCTTGACAAATAAACATAAGTGCTACTAAGTCAGCCCAAGTATGGTTACACGGTTCCTGCAAACTAACTCGGTGACTTTCTGATACTTGGCGTCCACTGCATTACTCGGCATCGTCATGCACTCGATAGAAGTGAAGGCTCGGTTCATACTAACCACTCGGTAGGTTTTGAACTTGGTAAATACTGGTGACTTGGTAGACATAATGTTACTCGGTCTACACTGTCCTACTCGGTTTGCACTGTCCTACTCAGTTTGCACTGTTTAGCTTGGTTTGCACTGTTCTGCTCGGTTTGCACTGTTCTACTCGATTTGCACTGTTCTGCTCGGTTTGCACTGTTCTACTTAGTTTGCACTGTTCTGCTCGATTTGCACTCAGAATGCAAATAAGTGTTGTCACTAGTGGCAATCCTGCTTAATTCCAACAGTAATAACTCTGGTACATATCCATACTATATACATAATCATCTTCATTTCTATATATTCCTCTTTATTTATGTATTCTCCCTTTTTACTTAGATATATATTTCCCTTTTTTTTTTTAAATGCCAAAATACTTACTGTGTATCTGGTTTGGGGATCTTGTCAAAAATTCCTTTATTATTCTCTTTTGCATCATTTAATGATGTCGTGTAGGTATCCTATAGTATTTGTAACACTATTATCTACTAACTAATATCAGTTGTAAGACTAATCATGTTGTCAATAGCACTTACATCTAGTGTGCTAACTAAGTCTTTAGCCTTCTGAATTTGCCTCTGCAGTGATTCAATGTTCGGTAGAAAAGCTATTTGGAGTTATAATAGATCCAATCTTATCTAGTTCTCTTTTTTTCTTAATTCAAATTGCACTCCCACCAAGTTCTTCAACTCCTTATAGTATTTTTTGATTGTCTTCATCTCGGTGAAAATCTTTGATAATAGCTTGGTGAGCTCTTTTTCCACATTATTGTATTTTTCCTTTATTTCCTTTGTAAAATTTGAAAGCAAATCAATATTTTGAAATATAGAAAGAATGGATTGCATCTCTTATTCTAATGTAGTGATTAACTCTGAAAGAGCTACCTTGTCCAATGCAACTGATTGAAGAACTTCTTCAATCACCTTGGTCTCCGTATCTTTCTTGTCAACTTCCAGCATATACTCGGTAGTGTTATTTCTAGGTTAATTGATTTGGATGATAAGTTCTTTCAACTGACTATATATGTCTCCTTTCTCATTGATTGTTGCCTTAGCAACAATCTCATTCAAAATGCTCTTTATTTCATCCAACGCATCTATTTTCTACCTTTTAGCTAGGAGCTTATCTTGTGTAGCTTTCCTTTTCAATAAGTCACTAAACTCGGAGAGTTCCTTGGGGCTCATGGTTGTATAGTCAACCTTTGGTATAACTATAACTTCATTAATATCAACCTCTTTTTCTTCTTTTCTCTTCTTAGATATTCCTTTTGAACTTGATGCCTTCTTTTCATCAAATTGAGTTGAAGTCTCATTTGTTTTATCTTCCTTCTCGTTCTTCTGTTCTTATGGTTTCTTCTCTTCTTTTTTCTCTTTTATTTCTTCCTTCTTTTCTTGTGTTTCCTCTTTCTTCTCTTGTACCTTTTCTTTTTATTTCTCCATTTTATGTTGTCTTGTAGTCTTGGTGGGGGTCACTAACTCTATGTTCTGACCTTGAGTTGATTCAGTCTTTGTAGTCTTCTCCTTGGTCTCCTTTGGTTCATTATCTTTTTTTGGCTCGGTAGGAGTCTCAACATCTATGGGTGCAACATCAGACACCTTTATCTCTATAAAATCTAAAATTTGAACAATTATAGGCTCGTTTATCAATAATCTTGCAATAGCTAAATCATCTATATACATGGCCTCTGATTCTATGGCCTCAGTTTCCATGATATTTTCATCTTCTTTAACTATGTCATCATGATCTTGTTCATTAATGTCTTCTATAATTACTTCTTCCTAATTTTTTATTAATCAAATTGGCTTGGATTTATCCTCTTGAACTGTTATACCTTTGATTGTCGATTGGTCAATGGAAAAGATCTTTCTCCAAAGATCATTGGTATATTTTTGTACTTCTAATTGAATGACCATTATACTTAAAGCTCTTCCCTTTACTAGAAATCTTGTTGAGTATTCTTTTAGTGTGTCCTTTATTCCTCTCTTTGTCAAATTTGGCACTGTGATTGCAAGGGATCTCTCTCATCTCTTTTTTAGCAACAAGTGCATATTTCCATCTGGCATCTATTTTCTAATACATTTCTCCTTCAAGATATTTTGTCACTTCAACTGGTATCATCCTAAATTTGTGCAGTTTGGTAATGATTGTTTCTTCAATTATATCCTTTTCTTTTCCAGTTCTTGTATCATACATTAATTGTTGCATAACCTTCAGTCCACCATACTTTTCAAGTGTCTTGATAAAATCATCAAGACTCTTCAACTTATTTCTCGATGCAACTTTGAATTGTAATAGGTCATCTGACTCAGTATCACTCTCTTTAAGAAACTTCAATTTCCTTCTTGGCCTCCCATTGGCCTTATTTTCTCTAACATGTGTTTTTGTTTTCACAAGTTCATCTTCAACTTTCTTCTTTCATCTTGGTGTAGAGGTAGACCTTGTTGTTGGTCTTACACCAGTAGGACTAGGGGTTTCCTTCTTAACTTTTAATTTCTTCCCCTTTATCTCTAGAGGTTCAACAACTTCCTCAACATCAACAATACCTAAGCTTTATGATCAAGCACTTATCATTTTATTTATTTTCCTTATTTATTTCGGTATCCATATACCTGCTCTAATTTTTTTTGCAACCTCTTCATAGGTTCCATACCAAGTTGAACTTCTATCAAAGAAATTCTCTAATAGTCCTTTTTATTTGTACAATGGTTACATCTATGGTCATTTCATATCCCATCAGTGGTAACCACTCTATTCTAGGTTCTACTACCCTCATGATGCAAACATCGATATCAACTTCAAAACACAATTCATCTTTATACTCTTCCACTAACTATGGTGGAATCCTATACCTCTTATGCATTCTAGATTGAAATTTACTAAAATAATCATCCTTTATAACATTAAAATTATCACCCATGCCTTGAATAAATTCACTTATCTAATAAACAATAGGTTTATCTACACTCCATGTGACTTCACCGACTGTTGGAAATGAGTTCTGGAAATAAAAGAATATACATACCAATAGTGGTCCAAACTTCAAAGTATTTGACTTTTCCTTCCAAATGGTATTCATATTGTCATCTAATTGTTTCAACAAAACCTCACACAAGTCAATCTTCATGTCCTTCACAATTTTGTATACAATGTCCACAGCTCCATAGGGTACATTGTCTACCTAAGATGATTGAAATATCCTATATGATATGTTGTTCAATGCAAATTTCAGTTCGGAGTCTTCAGCTGCAAAAGTTTTAATCCTCTATCATCCCATTTAGCTTTTGTAAGCTCACACAATTTGTTCTTATATGTCTGTTTGTAGGCCCTCGGTCTATCACCGACTAAAAATCCAATAACAATATGTAAAACACTCTTCATTATCTATATTGGCCCATCAATCCACATAAACCTATCATGAACTCTACTCAGTACAATTCTCATCCACTCATGTTTGAAGATTGTTGGTACATGCACTGCATGAACTAAACCCTTGTTCTACAAGTATGTGTGATTTCTCTTTAGATTACCATTAATACACAATTTCCTAAATGATGCATTGATTTCTCCCTGACATATATCTTAAATCTTGTAGTGAATGAAGGCGTGAATGTCTTGAATCAAAATAAGTCTTGGTGGGATCAAGGATAGGGCTCCAATTTTATCAACTTACGCAATAACGGTGGGTGGAATCTTATACTTCAATTTTACTGGGTATATCTTCTCAACTACGACTGGCTTCTGCAACTTTGGTGCCATTGATCTCAAAAATACCTTAAAAAATTTTAGGGTTCAATTAGAATAGTGAATAGAACCTCTTAATTCAGCTTGGTGAACAATAGAAATACCTCAAATATTCTTGTAGATATTCAGAATGCTCAACTGAATGCTCAAAATTTCTCTTTGATCTCATCCCTATCAGTGCTCAAATTTTCTCGCAAGAATGTAAAGTAAAAAATGAAGTATCATGCCCTCTATTTATATTTTTTCCTTTAGGTTAGGGCTTCCAATGACTATAATATGAATTTAATGCTCTTTACCTAACTTTATTTTACCATTAACCGAACTATACTTTATTTTACCAAATGCAACAAAATAACTTATATACTTCACTGATCAACATATGGACTCATAACTTTATAACTAATATCCAAATGCATCTTGATATGTTGATATGGATCTTTGTACTGAATCTAGGAACTGATTTAAGATATACTTTAGGTTATCATCTCCTATTCATACCTTGATCGATTAAGTGAAGATAGGTGCACCTAATCCAGAGGATGTGGTACCATCAATAGTTCCAAATTTTGTTCAATCATCTTGTGACTTTCTTCTCCAAGTATTATTTATCTGATCTCATATTTCATCAATGTTTATTAGAGTCTTTTCACTTGGTTTCTCCTCGATAGAATCCTTATTTCAGTACATGTAGTCCTTGGCTAGGTGATCGACTCTATGACAATGGAAACAAGTCATTCAAGTGTTTCTCCATGATTTCCTATTGTTTATTCAATGCATCCTAAAGCAATTTTTAGCAATGTGACCAAATCTTCCACATGCAGTACAAGAAATCCTTGTATTATAATCCCATGGTATAGTAGGTCCTTGTTAATTATTGTCAACATTCTGTCAGTTAGGCATGCATTTCACATTTCTCCTGTGTGGCCTTCATTCTCTAGATTTGTGACCATATCTCTTGTAGTTGTTATAGTAACCATCAAATCTTGGCTTGCTTGGAGTGTTCACAACTCTTGATCTACATTCAAATGCCTTATGTCCATACTTATTGCAATTATAACAATGACCTTTAAATTTAGGAGTATTTGGTGGATTACCTTTCTTACTTTTGTAGATGTTAGTTGTGTGTCCTATTTTCCCACAATGATAACATGTAGGCTTCTTAGAATTTGGTGGGGTAACAACTTTGTCTCAGTTGGTTTCTTGTTTGGAGGATTCACCCTTCTTGGTAGTACTATTTGCATTGAAACTGAGTCCAAAGGTGTCATTAGGTTGCCTTTGATTTCTTAGTTGTTCATCCAGAATCTTCAATGCTTCTTTATTTCTTTTCAGGACTTTATTAGCATCTTTCTCAATTTTTAGATCATTCTTCAAGTGTTCATTCTCATATCGCAATTCTGTAATATCACCAACTTTCCTAGTAACATCTTGATTTTCCATTACAAGTTGATTTGTCAAGTTGTAGTGAGTTTGAGTTAACCTCATGATTTCCCTATCTTTCTTATCTAGGCTTGTATTCATATGTCTTCTCTCTTCCTCAACAATTTTTTTGTCATCCTCATCTTTTCCTTTTTGTTCCATGATTTCACACATCCTTACCAACTATGTTTATTTCTCTCTTTTTAGTGTTTTGACCTAGTCAACTAGATTCTTGTTCTTTTCAGATAGTTCAGATATAAGTGCATCAAATTCATCAGACATGCTTCCCTCATATTGTTCTTTAATTTCCTTAACTTGATCTTGAGTATCTTTCAATTGTAGTGCAAGCTCTTTCCTTTTGCTGATAGAATGTTTCAACTTCCTACTCAATTCTTCAATTTTCTCATTAGCCATCTTTAGTTCCATTTCCATACTATCAATTTTTCTTTTGTAATTGTAGCTTTCCATATTTCCAGATCTTTCCTCTCAAGTAACTAAAATTGTTAATAAGAGTTTGAGCTTTGATACCAAATGTTGGATTCAGGTGTGGAAAGGTAACTACTGAGAGGGGAGGGTTGAATTAGTACTCTAAAACACTTTTAAACTTTTATTCACATTCATTTATTGATTCCTTATCATTTTCATGCATCACATGAAAATAAATAAAACATGTAATAATCAACACATAACACAATATTTTGGTATCATAGAAATCCTAGTTAGAGGATAAAAAATGGGGTGGGGATGACACCCACAACACTTCACTACTGAAAAATAAATTTGCTCAATTAGAACTACAATGTTTAGCTATTTCTGATAGGTTACCCTGTTAAGATTATTAACCTAGTTAAGAGTTCTAAAGAATTAAGTCTACTCTGCTAAGATATTTCGCAACTCTAATCTAAGAATTGTACTTGGTTAAAGAATTTACAATTGAGATCTGTTAGGATGTTCTTGGTGAAGAGACTTATACAATTTGATTACTTCTTAATTAGTAACAATAAAATTTCTATCAAACTTGCATCAACAAATGCTATTCAGACTCTATGTGCTCATTAACTCTTTACCTCATACTATGTATCCATCACACTATCAATTCAATACTCAATAGCTCTGAATCTCTGATTGTTCCTTAATATTCTATTACTCGGTAACTTCACTTCTTATTCACTTTTTTCTATGATCTACTTCATACATACAATCTCCAATTTCTCTTCATGCATGCATATGTCACCTTAATGATCTTCATGCTCTGATCATCTTATATACAATTTTTAAGAAATTCTAGATGCTCTAGAATCTTCATCTTTAAGCAATGATAGAATTGGGTACACTTCTAATGCATATTCCATCTTTAATTCTCATTGGCTAATCTCTCCTTGTAATCATGTGTAATCATTAGATTTCAATCTCCAATGTTCAGTAATACGATCTCCTCGAGATTTGTAAACCATTTTCTAATCAATGTCCAAGTTCAATGTACTTAGAAATCTTCTGGTGTCAGCCTATCTTTCTCGGTAACACATTTTCTTTAACTTAGTAACTACCTTCTCTTCTCAGTTTGGTGCTCGATATAACTTGGTTCTTGGTGCTTAGTTTTGCCTCGCTTAATGTCTATACTTGCTTCTTCTTTACCAAAATTCCCTATTAATTTACTTATTCCTTTTACCAAATGTCTTTCTCTTCCTTACCGGCTCATCTTTTCTTCCTTACCGAATGACTTTGATAAACATAATAACTTACACATAACTAATGACAACAAAATTAAATCTTAGGAGTATCACATACAAGTTATGAACAACACTAAAACCTAACAAAAGGTACTTGTTGCTATGATAATATTGATGGCTTTTGAGTTGACAGAAGAGAAACACTTAAGACACCAATCTACTTTTATATGGGTGGAATAGTTACAGAAACCCAAAGTCTTTTGAACTTATCTCAAATGATGATTTGATAACTTGAGTAAATGGTAAGGCACAAATTCTCTTACCAAATACTCACTAAATCCTATGAAATTACTTAATACTGAAGCAAAAAGTATTTTAGCCTTAAGTATTTGAAGCCACTATCAACTATATCAATTTTCCCTTATGTAGCACAAAGTCTCAAAAAAATCAAATCGAACTATAACTCTTAATGTTATATCCAAATGGGTTTTAGCACTCCATATGGGTTTTTTTTAGCACTACAAATGGATGAAATGCAAGTATTTGGTATCAAAATGAGGTACAAGTGTGCATATATACAAGTGGGGATACTTCTTACTCATAAGTGGTGTTTTTAATTCTAATTACAAGTCATTTGGAGGGAGTTTTATGCCTACAAATGAGTTTTTAAAGTCCACTTGTAGGTTAGAAAGAGACTTTATATGCGTTTGGAAAACACTTGCAAGTGGGATTTTTAATTCCAATTGCAAGTGGGGAAAAAGTTAGCTCTTTTTGATAAAATAAACTTTAAAATGGAGAAAATATGCACTCTTGAAGTTCTTTCTTGAGGAAAAGATCTTTACATTTCAACTTGCATCATTTTGGGGAAGAACATGTATTTTTATGAAAATAATACTTTCAAACTTTTAAAGTCGGGAATGATCTTTTGAATCAGCAACAATGTAGAGAAATTATTCAAAAATGTGATATCAAGGCACTTGAAACAAAAATAACTTGCACCACTTGGAACCAAATCGCTTCTCTGAATCCATATGAAGATCTTTCAACTTGTAGCTGTATATAGACATTTTTGGAGGAATACAAACCAAAATGTATTAGAACTCTTCTCCATCAATAAAATTTTACAGTCTTTGATGATTCCTTGACAAATGGCCATGAATTTAAATTGTAATGCTGGAAAATAGCAGCTCAAAGACTCTTTCAAACATTAAAAATGGGTTTCCAATTGATGATTGCAAGACAACTTGTAATAGAGGTTAGAAATGGTGTACAAGGAGTTAAAACACAGTTTGTATTGATCAATACAAGTTGAAAATGTATTGAAACTTTCATCTTATGCCCTAAGATAGGCTTTATAATCACTACTGCAACCTTGGAATGATCTTTTCTCTTGCAAAAATAGAAGTAAATTCCCTAGATAGGATTTACTAATTACATTACAAGTGTTGGAGATTTCTTTGTCTTTTAAAATCACTCCAAATACCCTAGATGAGCTTTGAAAATGACATTGCAAGGATGTAAATACATTATAACAGCTATGATGGGTTTTAAATCTCGTGACACTAACTATGATTGAATTGTATTCATTCAAAATCATCAACAAATACCCTAGACGGGCTTTTGGAATTCCATTTCAAGAGCTGAAAATTTCTTTCTTTTTTATAAATCACTTGTACTTGCCCTAGACGGGTTTTTTAAATGCTATTGCAAATAAAAATTCTTCTTGTTTATTTTTTAAAAAATAGAACTCTTTACATACTGACGAGATTTTTCCATGCAAGTGCAGGTAGTAAAGATTTTATTTTAAAAATATAACATGTAGACAAGCTTTTTGGATTCAAAATGCAAGCATACTTATGTTTATAAAGTCATAATGAGTTGAAAATGGGCTTTAAAAGCCTGCTTTAAAATCCCACTTACATCATTCAAACTATAAAAATGAAGACTTGTAATACCTTATAAAAATAGCATCTTTATGTAAAAAGGTGGGTTTTAATTTATCTTTTACATGCATTTTGAGTTAAGGAGAAGACATGCAGTCATGCTTAAAAAACCCACTTACATGTTTGAAAATTCCACCAAGTTTAGACGTTTCCTTTCAAATGTATGTAATGGTGGACTTTATTTCCCTTAATTCAATTGAATGACACCTAAGACAAGTTGCAATGACTCACAAAAATATCATATTTCATGAGTTAAGAGGCTTTGGTGGAGTCTTGGTTCCATGTCGCAATATTTTAAATAAAGAACATGAACTTGTAGTTAGGCTTAAAAAACCCACATGCAAGTAACTTAATTCCTCATTATCTCTTAGAATATAGCTCTCAATTAGACCTACGATAGCTTGAAACAAGCAAAATTTAAAACGCACCAAACCTAGGACATAAACAAAATAAAAATAAATAAAACAACTAAGAAAATCAATCAAGGACTTGAAGGATACCAAAAATCAAGTACCTGCAGTCAGGGAAGAAAATCCCATAAGGAAAACTCAATAGAAACCTTCAAAAATGACATCTGAAGGATGAAAAACTAAGATTAAGGCATGGTGTAACTCATTTCCTTTGAAATTTGATCTCAAACTGTCTATCTTAGAGAGAAAACCATGATTTTGGATCGAATATCGCATGGGTTGTCTCAATTTTGAGAATCCAAATTTGAGGACAACACTCTTTACATTTTCCAAACAAGTTTGGCACCAACAACCTTATTCTCTATTTTTAATTTTTTGAGGCCAATACCACCAAACTCTTTAGGGAAGCATTATTTATCCCAACTAATTAAATCCATTCTCTTCTTATCTAAAGTGTATTTCCAAAAGAATGTTTTCATTTTCTTTCTTGATTGTTTTTTGTCTCTTTTGATAGAGAGAGATAGGACATTTGATATATCGGCAAGACTGCTAAGACGTATTTCAATATGGTAGATTTACTTACAGATGTAAGGAATTTCCCTTTCCAATTGTCCATTGTCTTATCCATTTTCTTCTCTAGCAGTTTCCAAAGATTATTTTTTTGGGTACCTTTTTCGAAGGGGACTCCTAAGTATTTACTAGGAAAGGAACCCTTTTTTAAATCCCATTACATAATGGATTGCGATTTCTTCTCTTTCATCCATATAGAAGAATAAAATTTTAGATTTTTCTTTATTAACTTCTTGACCAGAGGCTTTAGAGTATTTGGTTAGGATGTCATTGAATTTTATAGCTTATTTCCTTGTGTCTTTCCTTGCCTATATTGTGTCATCAGCAAAATGTTGATGTGTAATGTTAGGGATGCCTTCTGTAATCTTAACTCTGATAATAAAGTTCTAATTTAGGTAATTTTGTATAGCCTTTACTACTGATTCAGACATGATAATGTATAGAAAAGGGGATGAGGTGTCCCCTTGTCTAAGACCCTTGGATGAACTAAAATAGCCTTCAAGAGTCCCATTGATCAAAACTAAAAATTTGGAACTATAAATGCAAATGAATATCAGATTTATCCATTCCTTAGAGAAACCGAATGCATCCAAATTTTTATATAAGAACTCTAGGTTGCCTTTTCATATGCCTTTTTAATGTATAATTTCATTAGTAAGCTTGGTTCCAAATTGTTTTTAATAGAGTGAATTACTTCCTGAATGATTATAACACCATAAAAAAATATACCTACTAGGTACAAACCCTGTTTGTTCTTCAGATATAAGTAAGCGTAATAACAACTTAACTCTATTAGCTAATAATTTAGAAAACACTTTATGATTTGTATTACACACTAATATGGTCTATAATCCTTTGGATTCTTAGATTTTTCTTTCTTGGGAATCAAAGAAATGAAAGTGTTACTGATTTCATTTAATATATTGCTTGAATTCCTCATACTTTTTATTGCATCTGCCAACTCATGACTAAAAAAATGCCAACACTTTTGGTAAAAATAAGCATAGAATCTGTTGGTTCCTAAAAATATTTTACACTCCATGAGACACCAGTATACCTATGACTTATATTAAGGAGGGGTTAGTTCCAAATGTGATAAATCTATAGGTAACTAGACCAACTATAGGGACAAGACTGCCCTCTTCACGTCTGGCTCAGCAAAACCAAGGTGGGTGTACCTGATCCAACAAGTATGATTATGTTCCTGACTTGATACTGGATTTAACAACAAATATCAGTGAGAAAGTACTAAATAACAACCTATTATTCATTGACTCTCCATCACTAGATAGGATAACTATTTTAAAGTGAATAAAAGTAAAATGACTAGTTTTGATTATATATTTGTGATTAAAATTATTTCAATCATTTCCCATGAAGAAAAGATAGGTATGTACAGGCCAGTGCCTTATCCATTGGGCAAACAATATCATAAAATAGAGTCAATACAAAGATCCTTCAAATAAATGGTCTTTAAGCATAAATACAAATATCCCAACCCTTTCCTACTTGCAGATAATCCTTATGTAAATCAAATGAACATATATCCCATTCTGAGCAATATTTAATCCAACCCTAAGTCAGAACTCAAAGCAAAAATACATACATACCAGTCTCTCGGAGACTTAGAAAATTCACAGAATGAACACAAAGGAGAGGCAAAGACTTGAAATTTGTATTAGGTATAACCTTTGATCATTTGTATACAATATATTTTGAATAGAAAGCTTGCAAGATAATGGTAGAAACTTGTACTTCTTCTCTATTACTTGATAAAAATGATACAAAATATTACAATCCTCGACTAAGGGTTAGGGTTTCAAAATTTCTATCTCCTCAACACCTAAACTATCAATGCCTAATATGATCATGGAAAATGCTTTATATACAAGGAAATGCAACAAGCTACCGATCATATTAGGGTTTAAAAAATTCAACCATAAAACTTTACAACAACCCCACTGGGTTTACAATAAATGCATCCGTCAGATTTGGAGAGATATTTTGTAGATGAGCTGCCTTGCTTTATGTCTTCAATTCTTTCCTTGGTGTCTTCCAGCAAACCTGATCACCATTCTTCCGTAATCATCCCTACAATAAATACATTGTGTATCTCAACCACCTTTAGGACTCAAAAAGATGTAATCCTTGTTTGGCTCAAGAAGTAGGTGGAGTATCTACTTTTTCTGCATGGGGGATGTACTGGTAATTCCACCTATTATACACCTCTTCACTTGGGAATTCAAAACTTGCAAACTCAACCTCTTGTTAGATAATTGTTCCCATTTTCTATCCATTTGATTGACCTCCTACTGAATAAAATCAAACTTTGATTTTGCAATCATTAATAACTTGATGGTGCTGATAAAAGAATAAGTGTCATTTAAAACACTAGTTACTCTTTCTGACAAAAGTGTATCCATCTCCTCTCTCCACTTATATAATTCTTTTAACTCCCCAGTATCCTTGAACAAACTTGGCACTATCTCTAAGATCGGATGTGTTAATTCCCTTCTTAACATATTAGACTTCACCCTAAAACTATCTAGAATAATGTCATACTCCACTATTTTCTTCATAGAATGATGTATTGGCTTAATCAGTGGATTAGGATCTTCTTGGCCTTTAGATAACCAATGAAACAGCTTCACACTTGAAGATCTTTCAATCTATTTATTCAAAATTGGTCCTAACTCAATCTTATCTTTATTTAAAGCTAAAAATAAGACTTGCAACTTATTTACATGATTGAAGAAAATTGAGGGCTTTAGATCTTGTGAAAACTACATTATTGCCTCTGTCATCTTCTCCTCATACTTTTGATTTACTAAGGATACAGCCTTTACATGTTCATCCTTCTCCTTCTCTAGCTGTACCCTTATTTCCCTTAATTTATTGGTCTCCTCAATCAATTGTTGCTTCTCCCAACTGACTCTTGCATCTATATTTGCTTCTGAGAATGGTGATGGTGGAAACTCAATGATAGGACTTGATGAAGAAGCCACTACAGGTTTATCAGAAATCATCAATTGGGGTGACCTGTGATTTTTTGGTCCAGATAACTTTGCAATCAATTTAACTTTTTGGATCAAGTCAATTTTTAACTCATTCTAAGACTTAAGGATTGTTTCAAACTTAATCCTTAGTTCTTCCTTTTCCTATGCATCATTTTTTTCCACTTTCACATTAAACTTGGCTATCTCAAGAATGATGTTTGAGGCCTCAACACTAGACGTCTCACCTACTCTTTGTACAATCAAACTTCTAGCATACCCTGAAGAGAGAGCCTCTCTTTTTCCTTTATGTTCCTCCCTCTTTAGAGACCATATAACCAAGGCTACATGATCATCAGAAAAGGTAATACCCCTAGTAGCTTGTTGTGCTTTCTCTACAGTAGTGAGGGTCCTTACTTTACTTTTTCTAATCTAATCAAAAACTATTGCATCTGCAATATCCCATTCAGGAAGAATTATCACTCCTACAGTATGGATCATGGCCCTTCCCACCTCAGGGGTGATCCTTTCAAATTGCTTCATCATTTCCCCCTTGGTTTCATTCTTAATTTTGGTTATGTCCCTATCAGGGAACTCCCCTTTCTTCTTCTCACAAATCTCTTTAAACTGGTTTATTTTCATTCTCCATAAAAATTGAAAGAATGCCCTAGTCTTTAAAAATTTATCATCAGCAATAAAAGAATCACTAGCTTGTTTCAAAATTGGGTCAATTTGCTTACCCTCAAACTCTGCAATAGTAAGATCCATTTTTATCTCTTTGGGTGCCTCTGGCACTCCCTCTTGTAATTCATCACTGGAAATAAAAATATTCCCCTCATTTCTCATCTACACTAACTAATCAGCAACCCCATGTTCATCTAATTGTAAGGGAGATTGAGAAGGAGAATATACATCTTGCTCTGGAATTGACTCCTCCATTCTCTGCCTCTTTGGAGAAGGCCCCTATGTTATTGGGTCACCCATAGGTCTTTTCCCCTTGGAAGTAGATGGAACATTCCCATCTTTTTGCTAGACTGGGAAAGAACACTATAGCCCTTTCTCTATTGCATAGTGTAAGTTCCCCTTGGGGTCAATTTTATGTACCCAGGATGGCTTAAGATCCTTCTTGCTCTCTCGAGATCTATCTTTCTTACCACCACCCTCTTCTCATTTACTGCCTGCATAATTCCTTCAAAATGCTCCATGAGAGCATCTACCTTCCTAGCCCATGGCTCAAAATTCTTCAAGGGGTCATAACTTTTATCAAAATTTCTAATAAAATCTACAATCTTCTTGTAGATTACCCACTTCTCTTTCTTAATCTCTTGATTTTGGAGATCAAACTCATTCCTTATTATTTCTTTAGGAAAATTAAATTGATGCTCAAAAGGAGCACACCTTATCTTTTCCCTAAACATCCCTAATAAGAAACTTTCATTATCTGCACACTTGGCTGTAACTGTAGCCATTCTGTAACATTGTAAGACCTGATTCAAATGCACCCATCCCTTCTTAGTAATGACATACTGGTGTATAATTGTGACATCTGGGATCAAAGTTCCCCTTCCTTTACCAGTAAGGGTTATCTCTTACAAATCACCAATATACCTCATAATGTATGCATACCCTATTTTTAGTGGAACTTGGTAAGGCAAAATGTATGGTGCCTTCCTACAACCCTACACCCTAAAGACTGTAGAAATTGGATACAATATTATGTTACCAAAATTGTGTACTATGGTGATATCCTGACAATACTCCTTAGGTCTTATTAACCTCAACAATTCTCTTGGTATTCTAGGATTTTCAAAACATAATAGTGTCCTAAGCCTTGAAGCAAAATTTCTATCAAAGACAAGGAAGTTGGCCTCAGTTCTATCCCAAGACAAATATGTTGTCCACAACTGAACTGGCAATGTTTCTCCATTCTTCTCCTTGACAATATTAATTGTTGAGCTAAAAAATTGTTCACCCTTGTATAAGAACATATGCATTAGCATAGAGTACCACCCAAAAGGCCTACTTATCTTCATTTTCTTTATCCCCATTAATCCATCATGGATTAAATCAGCAAGGTGAGAGGCAAAGTCAAAAATTAGTGCCAACTGTGGGTGTAAACAATGTACCATCATAAACATATATGGGATTGGCATATGGGTTGCCTCATCATATCCTAAAATTAAATTTAAAGACTTATAAAAACCTTATGCACGTAGACTAAATAAATCCAACCTAAAAAGCTCAGGTGTACTCGGGCTAATCACACACATTGCTCTAATTTGATCAAGGAAATCCCTTAAGGGTCCTGCCCTTAAATAATCTCTCTGGGCCTCATATATCTCAGTGAACTCTTTAAAATCTATCTTTTCTAACCCAACAGAAGGGTCATTTAATGAGAACACCTCCCTAATCTCATCCTCTATGATACTGATTAAATCATTCCCATTTACATCCTTGACACCCTGGTCACATGATCATAACACCTAGCAATCTGAATGAGGAGGTCTGCATCCATGAATACTCCAAGGAAAATTAATTTCCCTATATCAAACTGCCATATATTACTAAGAGGGGCACAAGAATTCCTTTGAGAGTATGCTTCCCTAAAAAATATCAGACCATTATGATCTTTCCCTACCCTGGAATCCCTCATCCAAAGCCCTCTATCATGAAGTCCCTCATTTATAGAATCTCTAGAGTTTTTTGGGACCAATTCTCTTACCCTAGCTGCCCCATTGTCTGAATATGGATGCAACTACATCAAGTCTTCAAAAACACCCCTATCTTTATACTCTATCTTTCTTGACAACTCCCTCTTAGGTGGCATCTTATATAGGGTTTGAAATAACACACAAATACCAGAGAAAACCCAAGCAATAACATATAACAATAACCAAGAAAAACAACTTCTATATACTTCCTTTTTCATTAAAATCTCATGCAATTCTCAAGTTAGAAATTTGGCCTTCCAGATGTTTTGAAAAACTCTACTTGATATCACTCCAGAGAGAAAAATTGTCTCACTTGCCAAGATACTTTGAAAGAGGTAAAAAATTCAACAATCAAATCAGGGTATATAATGTTTTTCCAACCGTCTACAATTCATCCGCACAAAACTCATTAAGTTCACCATTACTGAAAATTGGCAGCCTCAACATTCACAGGACGTGAACAATGTCACTAAAAAAAAATTCAAATTTGAACCATCGATCTTCTTTACTTTTCAACATAATCAGACGGCTAACAAAATTGGCAGCGTAACATTTTAATACCTTTCCCTAGACTAGTTCTTGATGAATCAAAATAGTCTAAATTATGCATGTGTAGGAAATTATAACTTAACTTAAGCTTTGATCAGACTAGACAGGTGTCAACCTATAGCTAAAGCGTAAGCATAAGATTCGAGCACCTTTCCTCAGTGGTATAACGACCACCATAGATCTTTTCTCAACTTAATAAGCCTTTATCACTTTCTAAAAATGGTGACCCTACTGCAATAAAATCCATGTGGAAACAGTCGAATGCTCCTGAATGCTGACAACTGACAAAGCAAGAGACAGGTGTTAACCAGTCGCTAAAGTGCTAATCAGAAAAATGTCAGGACTGTGAGGTTAAGCTATAACGATGACCATTGATGCACCTTAATTGAATGATCATCACAATCTACAAACTTTGGCCCCACTTTTCATGTCATGAACCTTTCACCAAATCAGAAACTGCCATGTTGCACAAACCGGTAGGCAAACCTTTCTCTTTTCCTTTCTCAATACTGTGCATACTAACAACTGCCACATCAATGTTTACTTCGACCAATAAAAAAAACATATCAGCGTGACATGACAATTGGGGGCCCATTCTACAATTTGCATCTTACATGTAAAATTGAATGGTCATCACTAAAGCGCAAGCTTTAAACATCAGGCACCTTCTCTTGGTGATGTAACAATAACCATGCGATCTATCAGAGCTTTAACCCTTTAGAAATTCCTGACCCCACTGCAATACGTCACTCAGGACAGGTGTCACGACAGGAAAAATACTTCAAAGTTTGAAAAGTCAGAGCTCTACCTTGTCAGTAGGGACCTTGGTCAGACACTTGTCCCTAAAGTGCGTTGACTAAAAAGTGGTAAACTCACCCCAATGGTATAATGACAGTCATCGATGCATTCACCTATTTAATTGACAGCACACTTTCAAAGATGAGCCCACTTAGACAAATGTCAATATGTCACCATTTCGCATGCCAGAAACTCTGACAACTGAAAGCTTAAGATTTAACGACAGCCAGTAGTTTTTTTTTTTAAAAAGGGAAATCAGTTGATAGGATAAACAGGGACACTAATGTTTTGAAAGAATTAATTAAAAGGACCCCACTCGACAACCTAGTGGTATAACACATGAAGTGGGCATTTTATGAAGGTCAAATACCGCATATGCTTTATTAGGAATGTTAATGAGCAAAAATTAATGCTCAAACATAACGAAGCTTAGGTCGACCTAGGGTTTTTAGCCACAATGCTTACTGCTAGGTTTTAAAACCATGATTTCTCAAAAATCTAAAGTATGAATATCAAAAATTTAAAATAGTACTAACAGTGGCTCATACTTGGGGATGTGTATCTCTTGCAAATACAATGAAAAAATTGGAATCTCCTAGAAGATCAGACCAATCCAAAACTTTGACTGAAAACAAGGAACTGTACACAAAACCCTAAACTAAAACCTCCATAGAAACTTGGAAAAAGCCTTAGGAAAAGTAAAGCTTTAAGAATTGCCCATGAACTAGCAACTCCATGAGTTCTTCTGTCAAATTCTTTAGCAAATATGAACCTGTTCCCCATTTTTCTTGAATGATGTAAGGGCCCAACCAGATGGGGTCAAACTTTCCATGTTTTCAATTATTTTCCAAATTTGTATTCCACATCAGGACCAAATCACCATTTTGAAAACTTCTCTGGGTAGTCCTTCTATCATACAAAACCTTACACTGAGCCTAAATTTTCTCATTTCTGGTATGTGCATCATTTCTCACCTCATTTAACTGGATCAAACCATTAATCTTGATGGTAATTTCATCTTCTAGATCATCATCATATGCCTGAATAAACTGATACATTTCTAATAAGCTATTTTTGGGCAATCTTGCATTAATTCCATAGACTAAATCAAAAGGAGCACATCCTATTGCTTTCTTTATTGTAACTCTGCCAGCCCACAAGGCTTGCAGTGATTTAGAATCCCAAGCCCTTTTATTTTTATCCAATATTCTTTTCAATATTTTGATCAAACTTTTGTTACTGGACTCAGCTTGGCCATTGCCCTATGGATGGTAGGGAGATGAGTATGAAATTCCAATACCATTCTTCTGACAAAAGTCAACAAACTCCTCTGATCTGAAACACATTGCATTATCAACCACCATGGTTTTTGGACAACCAAACCTAGTAAGGATATTTTGCATCACAAAATCTATTACCACCTTACTAGTTTCTCTTTTTGAGGGTATTGCTTCAACCCACTTGGTGAAATAATCAGTTGCTACCAATATATAAGAGTGTCTACCACTAGACTTATTAGGGATCTCTCCAATAAAATCCATACCCTACTTTTGGAAAGGGTCTTGAACTGTAACAGGCTTGAGTGGTAGATTCCCACTAAATTTAAGCTTCCCCACAAACCTTTGACAAGGGTCACATTTATTTACAAACTGGTGAGTATCTTTAAAAAGTGTTGGCCACCAAAAACTTGATTTGATAATCTTGTGGTTTGTAGTCTTTGCCATGTAGTGTCCTCCACAAACTTCATTGTTCATTTCATCCAGCAAGAGTCTGGCTTCATCCTGGTCTACACATCTAAGCAAGACACCTTCATTACTTCTCCACCATAACTCATCACTTATAATTTCATATCTTATGGAATGGAGCTTAATAGTTCTTTTCTTGTTATCATCCAACTCAGGGGGTAAGATCATCTTTTGCAGGTATTTGACAATATCCTTGTACCATTCACAACAATTCATATTACAAACAAAAGGTCTTTGATCTTCCTCCAACATTTTTATTTGATTTGCATTTAAATTGCTTTGAGCCATTAATTTTGCAAGGCCCAACCCTCTTACCAACTTTGTAATATGAATATCAATGTTTAATTCCTAGATTCTATTAATCTGCATGCATCTTCTCCCTGACACTTCCTGCTGGACCAATATATCTTTGACTGCAACACTTGGGACATAAGCAACCACTATGGCTCCAACTAAGTAACACCTAAAGGCTTTGATAGCCTTGACCAAGGCATAAGCTTGTTTTTCAACAATGTCATAATTTAATTCTATTGCTTGTAGGGTTTTTCTAAAAAAGGAAATAGGTTGCTCAAACCCATCTGCATTCTTTTGTAACAATACTGCTGCAACAGTATGGGCAGATGCAAAAGAAAAGATCTACAAAGGTTTACAGTAGTCTGGTGTTCTCAAAACTAGGGCATGCTTAATAGCCCTTTTGATATCATTGAAAGCTTGCACTGCTTCAACATTCCACTTAACCTTTTCTCCCTTCTTCAACATCCTTGATATAGGAATACTAATTTCTACAAAATTTGTAATAAATCTTCTCAAGAAATTCACCTGTCCTAAAAAGGACTAAATTCCTTTGACATTCTTTGGTTGAGATAACTTATCAATGTCTTCCACCCTCTCAGGGTCTATTCTTACTCCATCCTTTGAAACAATATGCCCTAGAAGCTTTCCCTCCACCACACCAAAGGCACATTTCTTTGGGTTCAAGGAAACTCCATACTCCAATGCCTTGATGAAAATCTTTTCCAAATGTCGGCAATGTTGTTCCTCTTTGGCTGAAAATGATGTAAGGTCATCCTGATACACTACCATAAATCTATCAATAAAGTTAGCAAAAGCTACGTCCATAGCTCTTTGGAAAGTAGCACCAGCGTTAGTCAACCCAAAGGGCATTCTTACATAGACGTATGTCCCCCATGGGGTTGTGAATGCAGTCTTGAACTGCTCTGATTGTTTAACCATAACCTGATTGTAACCAGAAAGGCCATCCATCATGGACATAAATTCTGATCCAGTCACCTTTTGCAACATATTTTCCATGTTTGGTAGCCCATAATTGTCTTTTAAAGAATTTATGTTAAGATTCCTAAAATCAACACAAAGCCTGATATCACCATTATTCTTTTTGACAGGAACCAAATTTGAGACCCAAGTGGAATGTCTAATAGGTTTAATTATTCCAGCATCTATCATTTTCTTGAGCTCTCCTTGCATCTTGGGAGCCAAGGTGGGGTTAACAAGTCTCATCTTCTTCCTAAATGGTTTAGTACCCTCCTTCAGTGGAATCTCATGTTGAAAGAGGTCTTCTCTATAAGCCTTGAGGTCTTCATAAGACCAAGAAAAAACATGTCTAAACTTCCTAAGAAGATCAATCAAATTTTTCTAGTTTTAGGGGATAATGTCTTACCTATATAAACCCTTTTGGGCACCATCCTTGTGCCCAAATTTATTTCCTCAAGGTCATTTTCTTTATCAGTGTTGGTAGAAAAGGCTTTGTCCTTATTATCAAATGCTCTTTCCAGAGAGACCAATCCCTTGGGAACTCTATTTGATTTAAACTACAACACTTCCCTTCCAAAGATAACCTCCTTGCCATCCACTGTATCGACATAAGTACTAAAATACATTTCCTTGTCAACAAAATGTGACTCACATTGTAGAAATCTTAATATGTCTTGATCATCAGAAAAAACTTGCCAATTTTCTACATTATCAGGGATGGAAGGCCTGGCCTGCACTTCTATGTTTGATATATCTACAAATGTAACATCCTCTGGTCTAAGAGCCACATTAGCTAATAGGTTTTCCATTCTATTTTTACTTTTTTCCATCCAACAAATATTAAAAGCACTGAAGCTCTCAATTTCACCCCACACTGCATTTCTATACTGCTTCAATTTTTTATTTTTTGATACATATTTTGATCTGACTTGGGAAATTACTAACTCAAAGTCACCCACCACTCTTAAACACTTTATACCATGCCTTGATGCTAACATCAGGCCTATTAACAAAGCCTCGTATTCTACAACATTATTTGTGCATGAAAATAGCAAAGTGAAAGAAAATTTGAAAGTTTTACCATTCAGAGATATGAGCAAAATTCCAACTCCAAACCCCTCTTTTGAATTTTCTCCATCAAAATACATAGTCCATAAGCCATCAAGGTAAATCCATCCTTCCTTGCTTTTTGATACAAAGGCAGATTCAAGACCTTCCTCCAACATATTATCTTGGACTTTAAAAGCATTAATGTCGGTATCAAGAAAGCAATTCATGGTGTTTTCTTCTTCTTCTTCAATCATATGTGGAGTTCTAGGTTCCCTGGAGACTTTGATATTCTGCCCCTCAAAATTGAAAGTGGAAAATGACAAATCACACTGTATGTTTCCTCCCATGGAAGCACTCCACTTTCTTGATAATCACATCCCATATTGAGGAGGAATATCAACCACTAGTACACTCATGGTCAGTTGTTCACCAGGGTGTCCTGCCAGTCTATAAGGTAAAGCTTTGATAGTACCCACAACTGGTACCTCTCTTGAATCCATTGCTTAACATCTTCCATGGGGAGTATCCACCTTTAGCCCCAATGATTTCATAACCTCAGTGGGCATAACAGTGTTTGATGCCCCCGAATCAATCATGCAATTTTTTAGCAATTTTCCATTTATCAACAAGGTTAAGAAGAAAGGATTAATTGTTCCTACTATGGTACTAACAACATTTGTGTCCAAATAAACTTGGGGAATCTTAGAAACAATTTCCTCATTATGACTTTCATTTTCATCATTCACATTTGCTACATGTTTCTCAATCCTTTCCATTTTTTGGGAATCTATGGACACTACACCATTCACCCAATTCAAGGCCTTTTCCTTATGTTCTTCTATTCTCATCATTTCTAGCAGGGGGATTTTGATAGTAATTTGTGACAATAACCTACTCATATCAATTGGAACATATTTTGAATCAAACACATCCTACTTCATATTTGTAGTTTCTTTGTCAACATTATGGGTGGGGGTATTTGTGGGTTCTTCAATCTGAATTTTATCCTCCTTGTGCAAAGTTGGAACAACTTCAGCTGAGGGTCTAGACTTTACTTTATAAATAATGTTAGGTTTAACATTTTTCTTTACTTTGACCTTAATAGCATTGGCCTCTTTTTGCTTACTTTGGGATGTCTTTACATCTTTTTCTATCTTCTTGATGAAAATACCAGTGGGCTTCTAACTTGGATCACCAACTACTCTATTCCTTAAGTTTTAATTCATCTTAGCTTGAGTAACCATATCTGCTATTATCAAAGCAATTTCCTCATCAGACAGCCTTCTCAAAACAACTGTCTCCTTACCCTTTAAAACATTACATTGAACATTGTCTAGCTTACCATCATCATCTGAAAAGATTTGTTGATGGTATGATTCACTTCTAGTTTGGGAATTGAGAATATCCTAATTTTCATCTTCTTCAACTGAGTCAACTTCATCCCAAAAATGGGAGGAATTCATTCCACATCCCTAGTCATCATAAGGCTACTCCTCACTACACTCTTGTTCCTCTTGTGAAGAGACAGTCTGGGATATGACACAATAATTAGGATCATGTGGTGATTGAAAAACAATACACCATGGGACATCTTCAACTACATTCATTGAATTTCTTTGTAATGGGTCAGGGGTCCTATCATTTGGTTTATCCTTCCTTTCTGGGAGAATAGGCTTTTCATCCTTCTATTAAGTATTGTATGGATAGTTTTGCATTCTTGGCAACTTGTTAAAATTATTAAAGGTAGGCTTGTCATTTCCTGCAACTTTATTATTTTTGTTTTCACCCAGCTTCAAATATTTTATAGCTTTCAAAATCTACTTTAAGCTATCATCATCCTTTGGTTTCACACCTGGAGGCTTTCCTGGTTCTTTTCTGTTCAATAACTGTGACTTGTTATCTTTCCTTCTTCCCAATTTCCCTGAGATTCTGTAGTTACTTTCTATCTTCACAGCCAGCTTATAAGCTTCAACAAGACTCCTTGGGTTCTTTTCCCTCAAAAGGTATCCCATCTTAGAATCAAAGGAATTCAAATAAGTGACAAGACAGACTCTATCATCTAATCTGATGACTTGCAAGAGTTTATGCATGGCCTTTTGAAATCTGACATTAAATTCAACAACATCCTCATTGAAATTTGTATTGATGTTATTAAATTCATGTAACATAAAGCCCTCATGTGTCTTATCACCATACTATTCCTTGAAAAAATGTCTAAGCTAATCCCATTAGCCTATGCTACCATGTGGTAAAGCCCTAAACCAATCTCTTGAATCTTCAGTCAAAGATTGTACAAACAACTTCATAATCACATCATCTGGGACAATGTTATAATCATCTATAACATTTATAAACTTCTTTAAGTTTTCCTCACAGGTAATAACATTACTTCCAGTGAACTTAGGGAGATTTTTCCTAATTTCCTCAAGGATGGGATAAGGATATCCAGGGATGCCTGTAAAAACCAACTGTTTGCATCTTTCATGAATAGGCCCTACATTAGATATACCAGCACCCTGGGATGTTGATGCATTAGTGTTTGACATAGCAGAGATCTTGAGCCCCCCTGGTGGGGGAACATTTTTCATCTAGTTAGCATTATTTGCAACATTTCCTCCTTGTGTCATAACAGAGTTGGCAACATTAGTGGGTCATGTAGACCGCTTGAGAAAATCTGTCTGTTTTCTCATCTCTAGTGCTAAAGCCTCCAATTCTACCTTTTCCAATTCTCTGGCTAGTAATTCCTGATCCCTTTTAGCTTTCTCAAGGTCTTCTTCCAACCTTAAAGCCTGGTCTATGGGAATCTTAGGGCATATAGGCTCCTTAATTGAAACTCCCACGGCCTTTTGCTTACCTCTATCCTTGGGATGTCTTATCTCAAAGACCTTTTGAACAACAGGTTGCTCACTTGTCTGCTCAGGTATAGGGACATAATTTATTGCTTCTAGGTCTAACAATTGTCTTTTCAACTGATCAACTCTTATCATAGCATGTCTAATTTTTTCTTCCTTTTCCTTTTCTCTTTTTTGCCTAATAGCTACTTGCTCATAAATTTTCCTTTCTAATTCATATACTTCTTCAAAAATTTCCTCAGAATTAGGAAAAGTTGTTTCAAATTCAACTTGATGTGTTTGAAGATCCTCTTGCTAATCTTGGGACTCGTGGAGACCTTGGGGAAATGAAGAGCCAAGGGTGAAAGGAGGGACAAAATCTTGTCTATTTCTACTTTTATTTCTAGACCTTCCCTCTGCTCCATACTGTTTGTTGGGGGCTATCTTCTTATTGTAAGGTAACTTTTCACCTTCTCTCTCTGAGGGAGAGTAATAATCCTCGTATTGGTTTAGACCTAAGTCAACAGCTTCTTCATATTCTGAGGCATTTCCCTCCTGGCTAGGAGGAACAGGACTTTCCTATTTTAAATTTCTTTTTTGCTTCCATGTAAAAGGCATATCATTGGTAATCCTTTCTCTTCTGATTTGACCTCATCTGGATGTGGCTGGAAGCTCACCTTCTAAAATTTCCTCTAGGTGTTCTTTTCTCCAGGACCTTGTATTCTTGAAACTCATTGTGACAAAATAAAACTTTATTTAGCACTAGTAGAGAGATATTTTAGAGTCGCCACCCAAATAAATGGGATTATTTTATGATTTTAAATAGATAGAAAGGGTAGGCAAATTTGGAAAAGGAATAACTCTATGTGTTCAATGGTGACCCATTGTCTTAAAAATAAGTAGGCCAGGACTCTACCTCAACTTGTACCTACATTATTTGAAACAAATTTTACACTATCCCTAGTAGAGTCACCATTTTGTTGGTTCCTGAAAATTTTTTACACTCCATGAGACACCAATATACCTATGACTGATATTAAGGAGGGGTTACTTCCAAATGTGAGAAATCTATAGGTAACTGGACCAATTATAGGGACAAGACTGCCCTCTTCACTTCTGGCTTTGCAAAACTAAGGTGGGTGTACCCGATCCAACAAGTATGATTTTTTTCCTGACTTGATACTAAATTTAACAATGGATATCAGTGAGAAAGTACTAAATAACAACCTATTATTCATTGACTCTCCATCACTGGATAGGATAACTATTTTAAAGTGAATAAAATTAAAATGACTGGTTTTGATTCTATATTTGTGATTACAATGATTTCAATCATTTCCCATGAAGCAAAGATAGGTCTGTACAGGCCAGTACCTTATCCATTGGGAAAACAATACCAAAAAATACATTCAATACAAAGAACCTTGAAATAACTAGTCTTTAAGCATAAATACAAATATCCCAACCCTTTCCTACTTGCAGATAATCCTTATGTAAATCAAATGAACATATATCCCATTCTGAGCAATATTTAATCCAACCCTAAGTCAGAACTCAAAGCAAAAATACATACATACCAGTCTCTCGGAGACTTAGAAAATTCATAGAATGAACACAAAGGAGAGGCAAAGACTTGAAATTTGTATTAGGTATAACCTTTGATCATTTGTATACAATATATTATGAATAGCAAGCTTGCAAGATAACAGTAGCAACCTATACTTCTTCTCTATTACTTGATAAAAATGATACAAAATATTATAATCCTCGACTAAGGGTTAGGGTTTCAAAATTTCTATCTTCCCAACACCTAAACTCTCAATGCCTAATATGATCATGGAAAATCCTTTATATACAAGGAAATGCAACAAGCTACCGATCATATTAGGGTTTACAAAATTCAACCCTAAAACTTTACAACAACCCCACTGGGTTTACAATAAATGCATCGATCATATTTGGAGAGATATTGTGTACATGAGCCACCTTTTTTTATGTCTTCAATTATTTTCGTGGTGTCTTCCAGCAAATCTGATTGCCATTCTTCTGTAATCATCCCTACAATAAATACATTTTGTATCTCAACTACCTTTAGGACTCAAAAAGTTGTAATCCTTGTTTGGCTCAAGAAGTAGGTGGAGTATCTACTTTTTTTGTATGGGGGATGTACTGTTACTTCCACTTGTTATACACCTCTTCACTTGGGAATTCAAAACTTACAAACTCATCCCTCCTGTTAGATAATTGTTCCCATTTGCTCTCTATTTGATTGACCACCTGCTAAATAAAATCAAACTTTGATTTTGTAGTCATTAATAACTTGATGGTGCTAATAAAAAAATAAGTGTCATTTAAAACACCAGTTACTCTTTCTGACAAAAGTTCATCCATCTCCTATCTCCACTCATATAATTCTTTTAATTCCCCAGCATCCTTGAACAAACTTGGCACTATCTCTGAGATCGGATGTGTTAATTCCCTTCTTAACACATTAGAATTCCTTCTAAAGCTCTATCTAGAATAATGTCATACTCCACTATTTTCTTCATAGAATGATGTACTAGCTTAATCAATGGATCAGGATCTTCCTGGCCTTCACACTTGAAGATCTTTCAATCAATTTATTCAAAATCGGTCCTAACTCAATCTTATCATTATTTAAAGCTACAAACAAGACTTGCAACTTATTTCAATGATTGAAGAAAACTAAGGGCTTTAGATCATGTGCAAACTACATTATCACCTCTGTCATCTTCTCCTCATACTTTTGATTTACTAAGGATGTAGCCTTTACATGTTCATCCTTCTCCTTCTCTAGTTGTACCCTTATTTCCCTTAATTTATTGGTCTCCTCAATCAATTGTTGCTTCTCCCAACTGACTCTTGCATCTATATTTTCTTATGGGAATGGTGATGGTGGAAACTCAATGATAGGACTTGATGAAGAAGCCACTGCAGGTTTATCAAAAATCATCAATTGGGAAGACCTGTAATCTTTTGGTCTAGACAAATTTGCAATCTATTTATCTTTCTGGATCAAGTCCATTTTTAACTCATTATAAGACTTAAGGATTTTTTCAAACTTAATCCTTAGTTCTTCCTTTTCCTCTGCATCCTTTTCTTGCACTTTCACATTAAACTTGGTTGTCTCCAGAATGATGTTTGAGGCCTCAACACCAGAAGTCTCACCTACTCTTTGTACCATCAAACTTCCAGCATACCCTGAAGAGAGAGCCTCTCTTTTTCCTTTATTTTCCTCCCTCTTTAGGGACCATATCACCAAGGTTGCATGATCATCAGAAAAGGTAATACCCCTAGTAGCTTTTTGTGCTTGCTCTATAGTAGTGAGGGTCCTTACTTTACTTTTTCTAATCTGGTCAAAAACTATTGCATCTGCAATATCCCATTCAGGAAGAATTATCACTCCTACAGTATGGATCATGGCCCTTCCCTCCTCATGGGTGATCCTTTCAAATTGCTTCATCATTTCCCCCTTGGTTTCATTCTTAATTTTGGTTATGTCCCTATCAGGGAACTCCTCTTTCTTCTTCTCACAAATCTCTTTAAACTGGTTTATTTTCATTCTCCATAAAAACTGAAAGAATGCCCTGGTCTTTACAAATTTATCATCAGCAATAAAAGAATCACTAGCTTATTTCAAAATTGGGTCAATTTGCTTACCCTCAAACTCTGCAATAGTAAGATCTATTTCTATCTCTTTGGCTGCCTCTGGCACTCCCTCTTGTAATTCATTACTGGAAACAAAAATATTCCCCTCATTTCTCATCTACACTAACTGATCAGCAACCCCATGTTCATCTAATTTTAAGGGAGATTGAGAAGGAGAATATACATCCTCCTCCATTCTCTACCTCTTTGGAGAAGGCCCCTGTGTTATTGGGTCACCCATAGGTCTTTTACCCTTGGAAGTAGATGGAACATTCACATCTTTTTGTTGGACTAGGACAAGAACACTATAGCCCTTTCTCTGTTGCACAGTGTAAGTTCCCCTTGGGGTCAATTTTATGTACCCAAGCTAGCTTAATATCATTCTTGCTCTCTCAAGATCTATCTTGCTTACCACCACCCTCTTATCATTTACTGCCTACATAATTCCTTTAAAATGCTCCATGAGAGCATCTACCTTCCTAGCCCATGGCTCAAAATTCTTCAAGGGATCATAACTTTTATCAAAATTTCTAATAAAATCTACAGTCTTCTTGTAGATTACCCACTTCTCTTTCTTAATCTCTTGAGTTTGGAGATCAAACTCATTCCTTATTATATCTTCAGGAAAATTAAATTGATGCTCAAAAGGAGCACACCTTATCTTTTCTCTAAACATCCCTGATAAGAAACCTTCATTGTCTACACACCTAGCTACAGCTGTAGCCATTCTATAAGGTTGTAAGACCTGATTCAAATGCACCCATCCCTTCTTAGTAATGACATACTGGTGTGCAATTGTGACATCTGGGAACAAAGTTCCCCTTCCTTTACTAGTGAGGGTTGTCTCTTGCAGATCACCAATCTACCTCAGAATTTTTGCATACCCTATTTTTAGTGGAACTTGGTAAGGCAAAATGTATGGTGCCTTCCTACAACTGTATACCCTAAAGCCTATAGAAACTGGATACAATATTATGTCACCAAAATTGTGTACTATGGTGATGTCCTGACAATACTCCTTAGGTTTGATTAACCTCAACAATTCTGTTGGGATCCTATGATTTTCAAAACATAACAGTGTCCTAAGCCTTGAAGCAAAATTTCTATCAAAGACAAGGAAGTTGGCCTCAATTCTATCCCAAGACAAATCTATTGTCCACAACTAAACTGGCAATGTTTCTCCATTGTACTCCTTGACAATATTAATTATTGAACTGAAAAATTGTTCACCCTTGTATAAGAACATATGCATTAGCATAGAGTACCACCCAAAAGGCCTACTTATCTTCATGTTCTTTATCCCCATTAATCCATCATGGATTAAATCAGCAAGGTGAGAGGCAAAGTCAAAAATTAGTTCCAACTATGGGTGTAAAGACTATACCATCATAAACATATATGGGATTGGCATATGGGTTGCCTCATCATGTCCCAAAATCAAAGTTAAAGACTTATAAAAACCTTGTGCACGTAGACTAAATAAATCCACCTGAAAGGCTCATGTGTACTCGGGCTAATCACACACATTGCTCCAATCTGATCAAGGAAATCCCTTAAGGGTCCCACCCTTAAATAATCTCTTTGGGCCTCATATATCTCAGTGAACTCTTTAAAATCTATCTTTTCTAACCCAATAGAAGGGTCATTTAATGAGAAAACCTCCCTAATCTTGTCCTTTGTGATATTGATTAAATCATTCCCATTTAAGTCCTTGACACACCTGGTCACAGGATCATAACACCTAGCAATCTGAATGAGGAGGTCTGCATCCATGAATACTCCAGGGACAATTAATTTCCCTATATCAAACTGCCATAGATTACTAAGAGGGGCATAAGAATTCCTTTGAGAGTATGTTGCCCTAAACAATATTAGACCATTAAGATCTTTCCCTACCCTGGCATCCCTCATCCAAAGCCCTCTATCATGAAGTCTCTCATTTACAAAATCTCTAGGGTTTTTTGGGACCAATTCTCTTACCCTAGTTGCCCCATTGTCTGAATGTTGGAGCAACTGCATCAAGTCTTCAAAAACACCCCTATCTTTATACTTTGTCTTTCCCAACAACTGCCTCTTAGGTGGCATCTTAGCTAGGGTTTGAAATAACACAAATACAAGAGAAAACCCAAGCAATACCAGATAACAATAACCAAGAAAAATAACTTATGTATACTTCCTTTTTCCTTAAAATCTCATGCAATTCTCAAGTTAGAAATTTGGCCTACCACACATTTTGAAAAACTCTACTTGATATCGCTCCAGAGAGAAAAAGAGTCTCACTTGCCAAGATACTTTGAAAGAGGTAAACAATTCAACAATCAAATCAGGGTATATAATGTTTTTCCAACCGTCTACAATTCATCTGCATGAAACTCATTAAGTTCACCATTACTAAAAATTGGTGGCCTCAACGTTCACAAGATGTGAACAATGTCACTGAACAAAAATTCAAATTTGAATCGTCGATCTTCTTTACTTTTCAGCATAATCAGACGGCTAACAAAATTGGCAACGTAACATTTTAATACCTTTCCCTAGACTAGTTCTCAACCAATGAGAACAGTCCAAATTATGCATGTGCAGGAAATTATAACTTAACTTAAGCTTTGATCAGACTGGACAGGTGTCAACCTATCGCTAAAGCGTAATCATAAGATTTGAGCACCTTTCCTTGGTGATATAACGACCACCGTAGATCTTTTCTCAACTTAATAAGCTTTTATCACTTTCTCAAAATTGTGACCCTACTACAATAAAATCCACGTGGAGATGGCCAAATGCTCCCGAATGCTGATAATGATGACCGTTGATGCACCTTAATCGAATGATCATCACAATCTGTAAACTTTGGCCTTACTTTTCACTTCACGAACCTTTCACCAAATCAGAAACTGCCACGTTGCACAAACCAGCAGGTGAACCTTTCCCTTTTCCTTTCTCAATACCATGCATACTGACAATTGCCACATCAGTGTTTACTTTGACCAATGAAAAAAAACATATCAGCGTGACATGGCAATTGGGTGCCCATTCTATAGTTTTCATCTTACATGTAAAATTGAGCAGTGATCGCTAAAGCACAATCTTTAAACATCAAGCACCTTCTCTTGGCGGTGTAACGATAACCATGTGATCTGTCAGAGCTTTAACCCTTTAGAAATTCCTGACCCCACTATGATACGTCACTTAGGACAGGTGTCACCATAGGAAAACTACTTCAGAGTTTGAAAATTCAGAGCTCTACCTTGTCAGTAGGGACCTTGATCAGACGCTTGTCGCTAATTGATTTAAAAGTGGTCAACTCAACCCAACGGTATAATGGCAGGTGTCGATACATTCACCTATTTAATTGACAGCACACTTTCGAAGAGGAGCCCGCTTAGACAGATGTCAATATGTCACCATTTCGCATGCCAGAAACTCTAACAACCGAAAGCTTAAGATTTAACGAGAGCCACTAGTTTTTTTTTAAAAAAAGGGAAATCAGTTGATAGGATAAATGGGGACACTAATGTTTTGAAAGAATTAATTAAAAGGACCCCACTCAACAACCTAGTGGTATAACACATGAAGTGGGCATTTTATGAAGGTCAAATACCGCATATGCTTTATTAGGAATGTTAATGAGCAAAAAGTAATGCTCAAAGATAATGAAGCTTAGGTCTACCTAGCGTTTGTAGCCAAAATGCTTACTGCTAGGTTTTAAAACCATGATTTCTCAAAAATTTGAAGTATGAATATCAAAAATTTAAAATAGTACTAACAGAATCCTTTTGGACTAGGTGCTTTGTCTAGGTGTAATTGGTTTAATGTTGTTTCAAATTTTGAAAGTGTGAACTTATAATTTAGGATATTGTTATTCTCATTAGTTATAACATTGGTATACTATTTGTTAGCTCTTGTTCTAGGATAATAAATCTGAGCCTTTAAAGTCATTGAACATATTTTCAAAATAATATACTAGTTATGATGATATTGTTTACGGGTCCAAAGACACATCACCATTAGGTCTTATAATTCTCATGATTATGTTGATTGTTCTTTTGTATTTGGTATTGTTATGGAAGAATTTGGTATTACTGTCCCCTTTAGCCAGGCATAATTCTCTTGATTTTTGCTTCCACTATGTCTCCTCTTTTTACAATAAATCCTCATGTTTTTTTGGAAATTCTTTCTCCCGGAGATTATTTTCTTGATATGTACCATATCTCATCACTTCTTGGTTCAAGTCATTGATCTCTTCTTCCAAAATTTATTTTTTTTTATAGATGTTTTTAAATTGATTTTGATTACATTGAAGAATTTTCTTCTTGACTCTTTTAAGTTTAGTATTAAAGCAATACATCTTAGAACCAACCATCTATTCTTCCTTCCACCATCTTCCCACTAAATCTAAGAAGCCTAGATCTTGCAACCACATTATTTCAAACTTAAATGGGCACTTTCTTGGTTTTGTTTCCTCCTCTATCTCCAAAACAATGAGAAAATGATCAAACCCCCCATTAGGTAATATTACATTGATTTAAAGTTTCTTTGAAATGTTCCTAGATTACCTTTGAAGAAAAATGGTCAAGTTTCTCTACAATATTGCTAAAGCCAGACCTATGATTATTCCATGTATAGAATCCATTATAGGTTGTGATTTCCATAAGGTTAGCATTATGAACCCTATTTTTGAAGCCTTTTTGAGCTTGTGATGGCACAAGGGAGCCCCCTCTTTTCTCATAGCATTTTAATATTACAATAATTATCCCCCTAATATACAATACATATCTGGATAGACACCAAAATCAGCACCTATTTATAATCACACATCTCTCTTTTTTGGTGTAGGTTTTGGTCCATAGACATTGATAATAAAGAAGCATATGTTAATTCTTATGCTTCTAAATCAACTGCATTGCCAATTTTTATTATTAATTATGTTTCATATGTAACCTTCCTAGGATTCCAAATGATATCCAGACCTCCATAGGCACTTTCAATTGGTATATTATGAATTTTCCAAATACCTAATATTTTAATGAGATCAATTTCTTCTTCATTTTTCAATTTAGTCTCTTAAAGCATTATTACATCAGATTAAAAAGTTTTCAGAGAGAGCTTTAAAAGGTTCTTCTTGATAGGGGCATTAATGTCCCTAACATTCCAAGTGATGACCTTCATTTCCCTATGGGAAGGTATGTGGTTAAATAATGGAATCAATTGGAATGCAACAAACACTCAATAAACCATTAACTCAAGAATTTGTCTATGAGATTCCATATCAAATGAACCAACTAAACCCTCAAAAGAGGCTTATTGCTTCCTAGTTGAAGAGAGTTTCATCCCTTTTGTAATGCTCATCAATTTGGCATGAAGGATTAGTTACTTGACTACTCCAAAATGGAAGATTCAAATGTAATGCAAATCTAGGATGAAACTAGAATGCAAGATTAATCTAACAACAATGATGCTATTATGAAAGAAAACTAGATAAAAATGCAAGATTACTTCTATAAAATGAACTAAGCTAACAATGCAAGAGAGCTATGAGAAACTAAGAACTAGGAATTAAAAATGGCAAGATTACTCTAGAATAGAATATTGCAAGAATACAATAGTGCTAATCACCAAGATGGAACCCTTGAGCCAAGCAAGAGCTTCCTTTTAAAGGAATTTCCTCAAGAATGAGGGTGGAGATTAAGAGGCAAAAAATGTTAGGTAGAGATGAGTGGTGAAAGAGATCAATCCATGTGAAAGGATTCAAGAATTTTGATTGGACAAGATTGATTGGAGAATAAGACAAAATAGAAAATCCCCTTTTAATTGTCAATTAAACAAGATTAAGTTGCACAAAGTGATCTTTTTAATAAAAGTGCTAGGACTTTATATTAAAAGTAATTTTTTGACAATTAAATGTTTTTTAAGTTTAGAAATGATTTAGTTTAATTATGAAAGGGGGATTATCAAGGTTACTTATATAATTATGTCTAGTAAATTATGTCTTTGAGATATAAAATTTGTTGTAAGGAAATTTAATCGAGATTAGGGGCTTAGGTTCTACTAGATAAATTTTAGGTGATTACATTTTCCCCTCTTTGAATCGATGTGTGAGCACCATGTTGATTCAAAGAATAGATTGAAGCTAGATCAGAGAAAAGTCTAATATGAAGTGATGAGACTATTTATGATAAGGAGAACCAACTCTGAACTTGATCGATTGAAGATCAATTCCAGAATTGATTGAGAAAGGACTAATGAGTGAGACCAAAGTTTTCAGCCTGATATGAACCGATTAGACTGAATATTTGTCAAATATTTTTGAGATAGCTACCTTGAAAAGGATTCTAAGAAAGATAACCACTTGATTGAGAGATAATACCAGCTAGATATGAGTCTTGATGAACCTAATATGTCCTGGGAGATCAAATAGATGTCTATCAGAGTGGTTTGATATGAAGTGATGAGATCACTCTTTCATAGAGATGCAGAGAATCTCAACTTGATATGGTTCTTGATGAAGCTGAGATGCCCCAAGCTATGAAGCTTGAATTGATTTGACGATTAGGATTGATTTGAAAATTGATTTACAGAAGAATATTTTATATATTGGCATGCCTTTCGGGATTGAAATCACAATGAGGTAGAGAGGTTAAAGCCTGATTTGATTGATTTAAAGTACACTGATAAGATTAGATTGCCAACAGATTTAGAATAGATTAGAGCTCATTTAGAGTTGTTTTGAGGTCATGTTGACCAGATTTGACCAAATTTTGACCAAGGTTGACTAGTATGAAATCACTTGGATTTGATAGATTTGTATAAGATTGACCTTAGAAGTTTGAGAAATGAAGGCAAGAGTGAGAAGGAAGTGATAGCATCAACAATCAACTACATTTGACCAAGAAGGGTTGACTTTGTAATTTGAATAGGTAAATGATCTTGGATTTTGATTTTGATCATGAAAATAGATCTAGGACATTGAAATTACCTAGGGGTACAATTTTTGTAGGATTCTGAGCACTTTGAAAATTAGGTCAAAATCTATAAAAGGGGCCCAAAGGGGTAATTTTCAATTCATTTGCTACAATTGACTTTTGAGAGCCCAGAGACCTCTAGAGAGCTAAAGATGATGATTCTAGTCCAAAATCATTGATTAGAGTTGCAGAGACACCAAAACTGGCCCCGAGCATACAGTGCACCAATAAGTATGATCATTGCTTGTGTTTTGATAGTTTTTAGCTATTTTTGTTTCTTTTTTCCATGTTTTACAATTTTCGGCCTAGATTATGAGATTATCTTTGATCATGGTGTATGATGTTATTTTTTAATATATTTCATGTTGTATTGATGATGTTGATCCATATGCTCTTTACTTTACACTCATTATTACTGATGCGGTAGCTTTGAATAGTACTTCATCTTTCTGTTATGATACTGATACACATTGATTATATTGTGTTGTTCCTGTCCATGCTTAGTCATATATATGGTAACAAAAACTTAGCACTCTAGGCCCCTTTATGATGATAGTGACCTTGTAGGTATTAGTCAAATGTCAACAAGAGATTTGTGCAGTTGAGTGCTCTGGTGGAGAGAAAGGAAGAATAGCTTAAGGGAACCACAAATATGTAGCTAAAATGCAACCCTAGAATGAAATGTAGCCTAAGACACAAGTCAAGTCATTGATCCTTTAGTTGTTCATTTATCATCATTTAAGCATTAAGGGACATTTAATGTCAGTACAACCTTCATTGGTGTGAGAGTGACCATGAAGATATGAATACGACCTTATCGAGTAAAATGTAGAAACACATGTAAGCATCGAGGCATAGACGCTGAGATGACTAGAAAAAAATTTCCAATTTGATATTGTAAGATTCCACCTATACCAAGGCACAGACTGCTAAGATAACCATGAGTGTCATCTTACGTGCTACACACAAGAAATAGATAAGGATATATTTCAACCTCACCTAAGTGCCCAAATAAAGAGGGTCAAGGTATGTGCGACATTCCAATCATGATGGAGGCTCTTACCATAGACACCTAGTTCATTAGATAGCTTAGGATCATTGAAACCACACCACAAGAAGAAATCAAAGAAATCAAATGTGTTATTCCCCCATTCATGAACCTCTAGTCAAGTAGACATCATCGAGCGACCTTAGAAGACATAACAAGTGAAAATTCAAAGATAGAAGACAACACAAAAGAAAATAGTTCAGCATATCTCAATCATTTTCAGTTTTCTAAGTTTCACATTTGTGTTGGGTGTTAAGGAATACCTTTTTGCTTGTGTCAAAGTGCGAGTGTGTGAAATTGCAGGATCAGATATGTTTTAAGAAACATAGTGATGTCCAAATTGGTAGTGTTAAGAAACACTATAGGATTGGAGTGTTGAGAAATACCAAGTAGTGCCAATGGCAAGTTGTCCATCAGGAAGGACTAATTTATACTGACTCAAGTGAAGCTCAAGAGATTGACTAGGTGGTAAAGTGTAGACAACTCAAGTTGATAGTGTACGATTCCCCTAGGTGATAGATGAATACTGAGGACCAAAATAAGACTAACTCTAGTCCATGACGGCAAGGAGGAGACAAGAAGTAGGAGATGGAAGAAGATTGAGTTGATGGAAGCACAAGAGCTCAACCACATGTTGATAGATGGAGCATTGATTACAAGTGATGTTTGTTTGCCATATTTTCACCACTTGGAAGTATTTTATTTTATTTTCTACCAAGGCACCTATTGTCAGGTTTTCACCAACGCACTTTTTCTCTTTTTTCAATTTTTTTGTTATCTTTTACTTTTTTGTATATTTTTTTTTTGTTTTTTTTATTTTTTCAGGACTTTATATACTATTTAGGATTTTTTTAGGATCATTTTTCACTTTTTAAATTTTTAGAGATTAATAATTCTTGAGCAAGATCACATTGGTTTGTCCCCAATGTCTATCAAGGTATAAGACATGGTAGATGAATTAGCAAGGTGATGGATGAATTAGAAAGTTGATGGATGAAGCAAGAAGATAATGAGGGATGAAGAGGGTGAATGCAACCCTCAGGGAAAGTCTCCTCAAGATTACCCAAGCTAGGGAAAGGGAATATAGCAATAAAGGCTCATTTAAGCGATGTGGGATAACATATAAGATAATGACCTGGTGTCATGAAAGAATGTGGTCCAAAAGAGTAGACATGTCAAAAGACTTCTGCTAACAAATTTTGCATTTTTGTTTTTTTTTTGTTCTTCATTTTGGTCAGGACAAAAGGATCAATAGTGATAGGATAGCATAATTAGGATAAAGGGTGATGGATATTATGAGTTAATGGTTTGGGATAAAGGAAAGGATGCTTAGTAAAGTGATGGCCAATTTTGGATAAGCAATATCATCATAGGGTAGCATGGATGAAATAAAGTGAGTAAGCCAATGGAAAGGATAGAAAATGGTGTGATATATGATGCTCATGAATATTTCAACCTTGTCAAAAGGTGAAAGAGGAAGTATGGATGCACATAAAATAGATAGTATGGATGAATCTTGCCCCAAGTGTAAAGTGAAAGAGGGAGAAATTACACGTGACACTTGTTTGCCAGCCTTTCATCATGGTACATGTCCAAAGTGCCACATGTAATGCTTTTCACCTTAGGATGAATTTATTTATCTTTAATTTTGCTAACAAGGTGCATGTTTACCAGGTTTTCACCAAGGCACTTTTTTTTGGTGATTTTTTAGATTTTTGGAGGAACTCAAGCATGATTCTCTTTTGATTATGCTCATTTGGAAGGATATGTAATGATTGGCCAAGGCCGCTGAGACATATGCTCAAAGATGTTGATAAGGTGATGATATGGAAATGAGATGGAGGAAAGGATATATGTTTTATGCAATGGATTGGACAAAGGGAATGGAAGGATATTAAGTAGGTGTTGGATCATGGATAGGGAATTGAAAAGTTTGTGTAGGGAGTAGGTGGAAATGGTGGCAAGATCAACATCGACACACACCGTGAAGGGTAGTGGGCAGCTAAAGGTAGAATGAATTGGTTAGATTGAGGTTTTGATATAGGAAGTGATGCAGATCTTGGGACACAAGGACCCAAAATGGATGAAGGAGAGGATTTAAGATGTTTGGAAGGATACGGAGTGGAATTCTTTGGTCAAAGCTTGAATGTCAACTTTGATTTTTATTTTATATTCAAATCCTTTAAGAGAGACTTGACAATCCACATAGATTTTGATTGTATTTTACTTTTAGGTGCTTTTGATCATAATTCTTCCATGAGAGATTTAGGAATCCATATTTTCTTTGATTTTCTTGTTTTTTTTTAGGACCCTTGTGGTCTCTTGAATATTTCATTTTTCTTTGTAGCCACATGTCGATTAGATAGGACATGGTGATCTTCATATGTAAGTGGATTCTTGTATTTCTAAATTTTATGTTGTACATCCAAATTACTTCCAAAATACTTAGGAATTGAGGATGAATGGGGCTGATATGACAGGTTTAGATGAATGGATGGATAGAAATTTCTCAAGGATGCATGTCTTTGTTGATCTTGAGGTATGATGGGGGAAGTGGATGGGGGGATATAAGGTCCCAATATGGATGGAAGATATGAAGGTGTCATATTTGGGATATAAGGACCAAGGATGGATTTGGATGATGAAAAAAGATAATGGATAGGGATATCAACATTTGTAGAGCGAGCAGCATGGCCAAGGCTCTAATGTATGAGATTCTTATTTATGCCAATAGGCTCATGGGTAGCTTTGATAGGAGCAACAAAATATTTCTTATGAAAAGGAAAAATGGGATATTTTTTAGATGGTTGTGGAGGATTATGACAAGGAGTTGCTAGGATATTCTGATCTTGACAAGGATATTTGGACAATGTAGGAAGAGTACTTTTCTCTCGATTTTCAATAAGCTCATTAGAGATGATGGAAGGAGTATCTTGCTTGGGAGATGGATAAGTTATAGTAGGTGGAGGGATATCTTCTTGGAAGAGTTGAATGGAGATGAGGGGATCATCATGATACTTTTGGGATATGGGACTTTGGTCAACAATTCGATAAGGATGGATGGTATCTTGATCTTGATCTTTATTGATATTTATTTCTTCACACTTCAGATTGTCCTCTTGACTTGGAACTACTTCTAGGGATGATGTAGGAGTTTTGATATGTGTGAGAGGTTCTTGAAGGGATGATGAAGGAATATTTAGGATAGGTATGATAGACATTAAAGTACAAGGAATCTTGGGATCTATTATCTTTGAAGCATGGAAGGGAATTGTAGAAAGATATATATTAGCTTGGATCTCTTTTAGAGGTAGCCTTTGAGGATATACATAGTTAGCATGAAAAGCATTAAGTTCTTTGTTCAATGGAGGAATGTTTGATGTCTTGACTTTTTTAGGATATGAATTCATGATGGATGAGGCAGAAGTAGCATGAGAACCATTGCTAGACATGGGTTCATGATTTTGATCAAGCTTGAGAGTAATATCTTCCTTAGATGAGTCATTAGGATCTTCAATTTAAATTATATCATCATCAATGAGATCTTGGATTTTTTGTTTCAACTCCATGCAATCTAAATTTTTATGTTTATTATTTGATGATACACACAATAGGTACTCAAGAATGAAATTCCCCTTGAAGTGGCTAGTGGTAATGTGATGAGATTGTTTTCAAGCAATTCTTGATTCATAAGACTATCCCAAAGGAGTGAATGAATTTTCCAATGGACATTTGGATTCCCTTGTGTTTGTCAAAGAAATCTGATATTGAAGATCATGATGATCTAATTTGTTGTTGTCATAGGATTGATAGATAAGATTCTTAGCTGAAAGTGATGTAACCTCTTCATTTTCTTGATCAAAGATTGGATTAGCATGGATTGGTAGAATATATTCTTGATCAAAGATAGGTTGGTCATGAAGATATCCTTGATCATAGATTGGATTGTTAGGAATTTGATATTTCTCAAATATAGAGTTGATGTGAAATTGTGAAGTGTCCTTTCTTGAAGAAGATGAAGATATAGATTGATCATTATCAAAGACAAAACAAAAAATTGCTCTCAATGAATATTCATTAGAGGATGTATCCTTTTCTTTCTACAAGTCTTGAATGTCATATTTCAAAGATTGGATTTTCTTTGATAAGGCTACAATAAGAATCTCTTCTTCCTTCTTGTTATGGTTATAGGATCTAGTCCACTTATTTTTAGTCATGATGTGAATATTTTGATCATCTTGATGAGAAAGTATGATATCTTATGATGATGTTCATCTCTTGGGACTTTGAATTTGAAGTGTTAAGAAGGCCATGAGCATGTATGATCATTTTTTAGAAAAATAAAAAATGCAATTTTTTATATTTTTTCAATAATTTTCTAGGTTTTAGTAATTTGTATTTTTTAAGGTCTTCTGCTCATTTTTTAGAGTGGATATTCTTATTATCTTTCCAATGATGAAAATGGTTCACAATTTCAACAACCGAGTCAAAAGTTATGGTCCTACCAAGTTGGGGTAAAAAAAATTCAAATTTTTTAGAATTTTTTATATAGACATCTACCAAAGCCATGAATTAATGATCAATTTGGTATGATAGTCAGTTTAGAGTATGAAAAGGCTAATAGATAGCATAAAATTGTACAATAAAACCCAGAGAAGGATGTGATGAAACTCAACACTGTGTGATAATATGGTGAAAACCAATCCTATCATACGATAAAACTTAGAACTACGTGTGATGATATGGTGAAAACCATTTTTGTCATACGATAAAAGTCAACACTAGGTGTGATGAAGCACTCATGTCGTATGATGAAATTTTGGGAAAAATGACAGAAGGCAGAAAAAGGACAATTTGCCACCAAATTAAAAAATTTTGACCAATCTAGACTATTTTGGCTTTGGATTTGTGACAAGTTTGAGTGTCCCTAGATCAGGTCTGAGTTTTTGTAAGTAAGCAATAATGTGACCAAGCAGAAGTATCCAAACAATCCACCAAAGGACAAAGAAACTTTGGGGATACAAACACTTGTGAGGTTTAAGAGGGTGTTGCAATATGTCAAGAGCACCAAGTGTATGTTCCACAATTATTTGAATGGGTCTCAACACTTTCGACGATACACCAAGAAAAAACTACCTAAGGTCAAAGGCTAGTATCGAAATCCTTGCCCGTAACTTGGTATTCCTTTTCCTCACACAAAGTGATGTTGGCTTTTCTAAGGATAGCATCCAAGTGAATAAAGATGGTGAGTAGTCTTGAGGTGATCTAAGTAAGTCCACTTGGATCGATCCTTGCACAAAGATTATGATACTTTTAGAGGTAAGTCAAGTAGCTTCTAACCAATGGTATATAATAAGGTCATTCATTCGTGACTATCCCTTTTAGTTCCTCTTACCAAAATTAAGGCCTATATCCCTACAAGTGCTTAAAGTAAGGTAGTCTTGCAAGCAAGATTGAGACCTCTTGGCTCTACATATTACTCTCATATGTGTTATTTCAGTCAAACGAGTGACCCAACATAGTTAATAGCTATGTCCTTGTTGTTTTTCGCTAAAAAGGCATAAATTTTATAGTGGATTGGATGAGATAGCTTTTCTTTGACCCACTTGGATCGTTCTCGCAAGATTTTTACCTCAATGACAGGCCCTCTAAAGATAAATTAAAAAATAATTAGATAGACTAATGAATGTCTAAATCTCTAATTTTCCACATGGGAAAAGAGCATACTCTCCTACTCCATATCTTCTCCCAAGCACATCAAGAACCTATTCATTTACCAAAGACTCTTTGCAAGTGAAAAACCAAGTAGGTCAAGATTTATGATTCAACCTCTACGAGGTGAAGAGCATACTCTCCCACTACTCAACTAATCATAAGAAAAGAAGCCTCTCTAATTAAGCTATATACCTAGAAAATCAAATTTTATGAAAGCACAATGTTGATTTGTATCTCCAAGGAAACCTGCAAGACAAATAGCTTTAGAAGTCTCAAAATATGTCTTTGGAAAGTGTCCTACAACCACAAAGCATTAGTAGTCTCAAAATAAAGCCATGTAGATAAATTTGACAAGCGAATTCTCCCTCAAATATCTTGCAAAAACCTATTATTTTATACAAAATAGAATGTTAAATCCAAGCTGAAGTTGAATCAAGCACTAAAATTCAAAAATTCAAGCAACTAGACCCCTAAAAATGCTCTTTGTTTTTTATATGATGAAACATAATCAACACTATATTATCATATGATGAAACTCATAAAGTCATACGATGAAAGCTAGAGTTTGTATGTCATACAATGAAACTCAGAAGTGCATGTGGTAAATCACCTTAAGCCATATTATCATATAATAAAACTCGCAACTACATGTGATGAAAAAAGGTTTCATATGATAATTTGTACTATTGGGTGTGATATTTGTCGCAGTTTCAGAAAATGAATAAAAATATCCTACAAGAAATGGGACCAAAAACTGATTCAAGCCCTACAGTGGGTGCGAAAAATGTGTGGTTAAATATTAGAATTCAATTGGAATACAACCAACACTCAATAAAATATTAACCAATTAAACCCTCAAAAGTGGCTTATTGCTTCCTAGTTGAAGCGAGGTTAATCCATTTTGTAATGCTCATTGTATGCACCCTAAAATGATTGCCTGGACTTTGGGCCCCCATTCAGCAATTTATCAAATCCCTAAATCAATATTTTCAAAAATCAAATATTTTTCAAATATCAATTTCCTTGATCAAATCCTATTTTTATCATTTTCTATTATATTCTATGGGCTGACTGTTTTATCCTAAAGTCTTTATTTATTTAAAAGGAATTTCCTCCCCTTTTATTAAATAAAAAAGCCCCCACTTTTCCTCTTATCCTAAGTTGCACAAATAAAGCATTATTCTTATTTTATAAAAAGAAGAAAAGGCATTTTTGTCTCATATGGACACAAAAGTCAACTCTTATTTTCTCACTGAAGGATATTTGTGCACATGGATTGCTCCTCTTTCAAGCTCCACCCTTGATTAAATCTTTTGCCTCTTAATCTCCATGGTCCATTACTTTTCAACTCCTTTAAAAGGAGAGCTCTTTTCTCATTCTTAGATCCCAACTTTTTATGCTAATCTTATGCTGCAGGATTTCTTGGAGACTTTGGAGCTTTTGGAGATCATTCTTGCATTCTAGTTTCATTTCTTGCATCATAGCTTTCATGGCATCTAGCTTAGTTTCCTTTATGCTCTAGATTAGCTCACATAGCTTAATTAGCAAGGGTTTGTAATACTTTCATTTCCATAGCTTAGCTTGCATCTTCATTCTTAGCATAGTTGCATTGCATTGCATTTCCATTCTAGATTCTTGAGGATATTGGCATTCTTGCCCTTGTCTCTTTGAATCTCCCATTGTGTGGTTTACTAGCAAGGTTGTATGCCTCAATAGCTCTAGCTGAGAGCACCATCAACATCCTTGTGACTCCATGCCTAGGGAGCTCTAGGTCACTTTCTCAAGGTTTCTCATTCATCGATTCCCTTGGAAGTAATGACTTAGAGAAGTGCACTATTTAGTGTGTACACTCATTAGTTTGGCATGAAGAATTAGTGACTTGACTACTCCAAAATGGAAGATTCAAATGCAATGCAAATCTAGGATGAAACTAGAATTCAAGATTAATCTAACCACGATGATGCTATTATGACATAAAACTAGATAACAATGCAAGACTACTTCTAGAAAATGAACTAAGCTAACAATGCAAGAGATCTATGAACAACTAAGAACTAGGAATTCAAAATGGAAAGATTACTCTAGAATGAAAGAATGTAAGAATGCAATAGTTCTAATCACCAAGATGGAACCCTTGAGCCAAGGAAGAGCTTCCTTTTAACTTAAGAATTTCCTCAAGAATGAAGGGTGGAGATTAAGAGGCAAAAGATGTTAGGTAGAGATGAGTGGTGAAAGAGATCAATCCATGTGAAAGGATTCAAGAATTTTGATTGGCCAAGCTTGATTGGAGAATAAGACAAAATATCAAATCCCCTTTTAATTGTCAATTAATCAAGATTAAGTTGCACAAAGTGCTCTTTTTAATAAAAGTGCTAGGACTTTACATTAAAAGTAAGTTTTTGACAATTAAATATTTTTTAAGTTTAGAAATAATTTAGTTTAATTATGCAAGGGGGATTATCAAGGTTACTTACATAATTAGGGTATGTGCAGGATCATGGTATGCCAAAAAGTGGCGATGTGAAAAAAACCTATTTTCACTTGTCCAAAAGAGCACAAATGGATTTGTTGACTTTTTAGTAGGCCTGGGTGTCAGTACACCTGGCCAAGCCAAAATCCAAGGCCTAATCATATATCTGATATTATCAGATATCTGATAATATTGGATATCTAATATTATTGGATATCTGATAATATTGGATATCCGATATTATCCAGTAGTTATATATTTCTATACCCTGGTTGTGCTCAACATTTTCACTATGAAAACATTGAACGCGGCTAGGGATTTCGGATATCCATTGTTATCATATATCCGATTTTGCTAAAATCATAAGGTAAGTTCAATCTTTAATTTTTTATTGTTTTTATTGTGTTTTAATAGAAATTTATAGGTTTTTATATAAAAATTTTCCCATTTAGATGAATTCTTTTATTATTATTATTTTAATTCATTGTAATTATCTATTTGTTTCTAATTGTAATCAAACATGGAATCAGAAAATGCTCCTAATGGTCCCGTAAACAATATAGAACCACCTCCCAACAATCCCCCACTTTCAGAAGATGAACCAGTGTCAAACCCTTGCCATTTAGAGGATCTCATAGGAGAGAATCTAAATCAGCTTAGAGGATTTCAAACTACCTATGCCAATATCCCCACATTGAACTCCATTATTGAAAACATGGAGAAACTTATAGAGAAAGATAGTGTTGCACTTCTTTGGTGCGATTCCATGCATGCCCAATTTGATGATGGGCTTGACTATGATCAAGTCATGAACCTAAACATAACAAAACATGACATATGTAATCTTTTTGTGGATCCTAAAACCGGTCTAAAAGTGGACCCTAAAAAAACCAAGTTGTCAATTAAATTGTGCACAAATAGTGCAATACGTGACAACTTTTGGGACCGCTGGTGGATGGTTTTTGATAGACCACCTCACAAAAATTTGGATGTCCCATTTTATTTTATTAAAAAATTATATGTTGAATTTGTGCTTGGTCACAAGGTCAATTATTAGAGTATGAGACCGAACTAGGGTGTAGGTTTAGGTGCTCCTCAGGACAGGCCATGGGCACAATGAGTGAAATCTCACACATATGTCACCCCTCTTGAGATCTCACCACCTCCCACAGTGCAGCATCTTGACATTATTGTTGATGCCATCTCACAAACTATTCGAGCCATTCACACCTTGAGTGATCTGTTGGTTATGCAAAGCATGACATTATTGCCTCCTTGTCCTAATGCTTCTAGCCCTTCCACGTCCTCCATGAGCTCACATGTTTGTGTGCCTCGCACTTGAATTATGTGCAAGAATCTGTGCTTAGGTCCCCTGAATGATAGTGATGCATATAATTACGTCTTTGAGGTGGATGATTCTACACAACACACTACAGGCACTGAAGCACCTCTTGAAGATGTGCATCAGGGGCATACAGAGCCATGGACTCCTACTGTTACGGTAAGGGTAAATAGTTCACTTTTTACATTGTATTTAAATTTTATTGTTCGTATTTTTAGTAGAATTTTCTTATAATAATTTCCCACTTATTTTTTTTATGTGTTACATTTATGTTCAGTTGATGACAAAGGAGGAGATGGCATAGGTGGAGGGGTCCACACTTTCAGCCATATCATTTGGTCTTGACACTTCCATGGTACATATGTTTTAATGTACTCATTGGTTTCCTTTTAAATTATTATAATAGTATATGCACATTGTTTTCTAATTTTTATGATCATCTTATTACATACTAATGCAGGTGTCTCCAGTTCCCACCAGGGGGCAATGTGAGGGGGTGCAGGTGTCAAGCGTTGACAAGGGAAAGGTAATTAAGTAATTTAGTTTGTTTATGCATACATGTATACTTGTCACTTGTGTGTACTCATTTTTAATTTACATGGTTTATTTGATAGAGAGTGGCATCTGATGATGTCATGAGACCCTATCGTCATGATAGAGTCACAGGCATATCCATTCACAATGATAGCCCCACGGTACGTACATTTCTAAAGTTATTTGTGTGTATTTTACTATCAAGTATATATAATATGATCAAGTTATGATAGTATGAAGTATATGTTTGAATTTTGTACGACACTCCTAGTTTGAGGGAGGTAGAATGCCAAGGGTTTGTATCGTTGATTACTCAGCCAACATTTCTTGAAGAAAGTTCAACACAAGTAAGTTTTAATGTTAATGAATAGTTATTTTGTAAACATATTTACTACCAAATATTTAACATTAAATAGTATAACTTGTAGATCAATCTCATGTTCACAAACATATACAGGTCCGATTCGACATTGGTGGCATTGTTCCTGTGCTACCAAGGACATATATTAGGTCTCCTATCCGCGGGAGGAGACAGAGAGGCGAGGTCTATGAGAGTTCAATTTTAGTTTAAATTTTATTTATTATTGTTGACTATGATTCTGAATTTTAATCTAACTTGGGGTTTCACTTTTGTGTTTGAATGCAGGATCCATCAGAGCCAAAGAGTACTTCAAAGAGGCTGCATTTTGATGATCCACCAGTAGAATAGGATGTCCTAGAAATATTTGTAGTTGAACTTCTTATTTTGAGATGTCATATGACACATTTTGAGATGGTGTATGCCACATTGTATCTAGATATGTTGACATGTAAATATGTACGGAATTATTGTTCATTTTGATATATATGAAACTTGATATTCGATCCAATTTGTTAATTATGTGTTCATTTATTCATTGTTAGTATGTAAATATGCTTGTGTGTATGTACTCATGTGTATGATTTATGCCTTAAGTATATTCATGTATATTCAAGTACATTCTTCATAACTTAAATTCATGTGTATGGGTTACGTGCATGACTTAAGTAAATTCATGTGGTATGCTTTATAATCTATGTGCTACATGTATGCTTCATGACTTAAGAAAATTTATGTGTACGCTTTATGTGCTATGTGTGTTCACACGTGTAATTCATCATTTAAATGAATTCAAAATTTATGTGCTACATTGTATTCATGTGTATCTGATGCTCTCAACCAAGAAAATCTGATGCAGAGCCCTCTATTATCCCCTCATGGAACTCAACTCAACTTGAGGATTCTACAAGCATCTTGTAATCTACTCAAGGAGTTAGTCTCAACTCAAGGGTCAAATAGAGTGATACCTAGTGCACCTAGTGCCTCCACCATACCAAAACTCCAACTAGACCTCTCACCTTGATCCCAACACCATAGATCATCTTATCATGGTCTATTTACCATGTTCCAACTTCCCATTCACTCCAATCACCTCAACTTCAACCATTTCTCTTATATAGCCTTTATAGGCCTATCTAGTAGCCCTACAAACATTGAAATCAAAAAAGTAATCTCGAACTCTCCAAACAACATTACAAGGTATTTACATTTTCTAATACCCTTTTTAGAGTTACTAAATTCATCTCAATCTCAGTCCTTCATCATTTGACTGGTGAAGACTTTCTCCACCCTCTAGCTCTCCATCTAGGCCTAATTAGCCCTTGCTCAAAGAAGAAACTCCTATCCCCGCTTATCTCCAAGACTCAAAGACTTGAAATAGTCTTCCTAGACCTTCCAAAACACAATATTTTCAAAATCTTAAAGTCCCACCATTCATCAAGCTCCCAAATCAATAAACCCTTGCTTTTAGGGTCAATAGCCTAAGGTTTTAGGGAAACTACCCTTACCTGCAACTCTCAAGCCATATAAAGGTCGTAAACCCTTCCAATACATCCCTATAGACACCTTCAATAATCATATGCCCTCTCCCTTCATCGGGTATTCCACAACCAATACTGGTGCTTTCAAATGCATCCTTTCGTTGTATGTTTACCAGGCCTATCTCTGCCTCTTCTCCCCTTCTTCCACTTTCCCTGCATTCAATAACTATTATACAAGGAAGTATACATGTTTAGACCTCTCCCACCAAGTTACACTCACCACAGGGGTGGGAGGGTCACTACATAAGGCTGGCTACAAACTTAGATGCTGACTGTGCCTACAATGCCAGTCCTGTCCTCGACATCAGTCAATTCCAATATCTTAATGATATTCCAAACAATGAAATAGTTACATAAACTTGTAAACAAACACAAGACACCATTCCTATATCACAACCAAGCCAAGATCACATTAGATTTATTCTAATCAATTCACTATTGCCTGGACTGTTCCACGGGACAAAGAACTATAGAAATGCAGAGAACTTTATTTTCATTAATTGATTCGATTACAAAGTTCAACCATTACACATCAACACTTATCTCTCCTATCTACCCATGTATATCTCTTCAAAGATAGATTCTAATCCTCAAAAGACTGATTGGAACCTACTAACTAACTTTCTAACTATCCCTTAACTGACTGTCACTAACATAAATAAGAAATTCATTGTCAAGTTGACAAAAAAAGTTGTCAACTCGACAACACATCATCCAAAGCCCATCTAAATAGTTTTAAAAGGTTTAATTTCAACCTTTAGAAACATATTACCCCTACTAACCCCAACTAACTCCAATGAAGCCTTGTTTGGCTTATATTTCCAATATAAGCAATTTACAAATTATTGCACTCTTAGTGCTCTCAACACCATTTAGAGGTTTTAATAGACTTATTACATCTTTTTAGACCCTTATAAGTCATTTTCATGAATCCCTAACCTAGGATCAATCCATAACCCATTCTTAGTGAACCCTAGGTACCTTTTAGGCTTATCATTGCCATTAAGGTTTACATTTAATATGTGAATACAATGAGATCAATATATGATCAAAACAATATTACATGACCATGAATATTCTTATTACATGATATAATGACCTTTGAAGTCCATTTGTCTTCCACTCCTCCCAAGGATCCATCAGTGACCCTAGGGCACTCCATGGCTCCTGCCTTTAACCTTGGTGCTCCTGCACCACTTACTTTGCCTCTTGACACACCAGAACACTCTTCAAAATATGCAATTACGTAGTCCATTTGGTGTCGAGATGAATGGTTTGGAAGAAACCCAGTTGTGCAACTTTCAACTGACCCTCACAACAAGTTTTTGCATCAAGTGAGACTAGACTGCCAAATTCAAACAAATTTGAATCTCCCAGAATGGAGAGAGGTTATTGTAGGCCTCAAAAACACGGTCATGTATGATGCAAGAGCATCATAGGATTCTTCACAATCCTGTATCAACCAAAAATATGTTTTTCTTTGAAGGTAGACTGTTAGTTTTGATCTTGGTTTGGTGGAGTTCTTGCTCAGTTTGGGAGACTAGTTGCTCGGTTTATGTGGTTACCGAGGTGCTCGGTCTCTAAAGAATGCTCGGTGACTGAAGGCATTGGTTCACTGGTGCTCAGAAATAACTATGTTCCTTGGTCATGCCTAGTATGGTTGGTCGACAGGTGCTCGATTATTTCTTCTATTGCTCGGTGTTCTTGCTTACCGACTAGTTTGTTTGGATAAATCGGCTTGGCCAATTGGTGCATTTAATTTGGGTCACGCTCCTCATGTTATGGATTGACCGTTGGCCATGTGGGGACCTATATCTAGCATGTTGCATTCTCTTATGTGGATTTGATGACTGTTTGGGTCCATCTTTGAGAGTTTATTTATTTTGTAAGCCTATGTGAGAGCCAACTGATGTTTTAGCATTTAATATTTGTTTGTAAAGATTTATTGTTTCATCAACTGACTTGTGGTTGGGAATCAGTATTTATAGGATGTTTAGGGCATCAATTTTGGGTTGGAAGAAGGTTAGTAGCTTGCGAGCTTAGGAGCAAGAAGATTTCTTGGAAGTTGGAGTACAAGTTTAGATCTTTCCTAGGTGCCTACCAATGTGTTGTGTGTTACAGACCTGGGCTAGTTGAATGCTGATGTTGGGGAAAAGATTTGGATCCTACAAGATCTTGTAGACTGTTACCTGCTTTGTATCTGGCCATAACTAAGAAGGCCTTACAGCTTGGCACATCGCATGTAATCAATGTTTTCATGAATATAGATTTATGTTTCATTGCAGATCTATTCTTGTTGTTGTGTATTTCCACTGCATATTGGTTTGGCTACAAGGTTGGTCAGTCCTTAATTGGATCCACCCACCTTGACTGCATTAAGTGGTATCAGAGAAAATTTTGTTCTTGTTTGAGTGAAGTCTATTCTTGTTGGAGCCGAGTGGATCTTGTGTATCTAGATCTTGATTTGAAGATGCCTCCAAGGAGAAATCAAGATATCCTTGAAGAAGAAGAAGCTACTGGTGAATTTTGTCTTGATGATTTTAGGGCTTTGTAGAAATAGGTGCAAGACCTACAAGAAGAATTGAGAAAGAAGAAGCCTACCTTGAAAGAGGATAGTGATGATGAATCTAAGGAAGATCATTTTGAAGAAGTTGTAGAAGAAGCTATAGATTCTGAGGAGAATCGAATTCTGAAAGCTATGTCTAAGATTGGGAAAATACCTAAGATTGAAGTTTTTGCATTTGCTAGAAGCCTTAGGCCAAAATAATTGATTGATTGGATCAATGAGATTGATGAATACTTTGAGTATGAAGAAATAGAAGATCATGATAGGGTTAGATTTGCAAAGACTAAGTTAAAGGGTCATGCAAATATTTGGTGGAGAGAAGTTCAGTTAGAAAGGGGTAGAAGAGGAAAAGAGAAGATCACTAAGTGGAACCAAATGGTTGACAATTTGAAGAAGCAATTCATTCTAGTGGATTATCAATTGGACATGTTTAAGAAGACGCAAGCTTTGAAATAGACTAACAAATTGGTATAGGATTATACTAAGGAGTTTTCTAGAATCCTGATTAGGACTGGTCATTCTGAAGCTGATAAAGAGAAGGTTGCTAGGTATGTCTATGGTTTGAGACCTAGTATTTAGGAAGAGTTACTTACTATGCGAATGACAAAAATTGGTGACGCTTATTAGATGGCATTGAAGATTGAAGAGAAGCTGAATAGGAAGTATGAAGGAAAATAGAACAATAGGAACCGAGGTGGTAAAACTAGTGAAACAGTTGCTGAGAGTAATGTGACAGAGAATCCTAAGACTGATGTAGGATCTGGCAGTGGTCAAGTTACTAAGAATGCTGGACAGAGAGGAAGGTGGAAGAATGAGTTCACCGACACTTGTTGTAACTGTGGTGAAGCTGGTCATAGAAGTTGGCATTGTCCTAAGAAAAGAGTTGCATTAGCTACTGAAGAAGACATTGAGAATGTTCTAGAGAAAGGTGAGACACTTATCACTAGGAGATTAGTTGAATGTGTTCATGAGCTAGTGCAAAGAAGGAATTTGTTTAGAACCAAATGTAAATGCAAGGATAAGGTATGTAATGTCATAGTTGATGGTGGTAGTTCTGAAAACTTTTTTTCAGATGAAATGGTTAGTAAATTGAATTTGGAAAGAAGAAAACATCCTAATCCTTATCAGATTAGTTGGATACAAGATGTTTCTAAGGTTAGAATTGAAGAACAATGCTTGGTTAAGTTTTAGATTGGATCTTACCATGATGAGATATTGTGTTTTGTGTTGCCTATGGATGCTTGTCATATGTTGCTCGGTAGACCCTGGTAGTTTGACAGAAATGTTTTGTTTGATGGTCATGCTAATACCTATGTGGTTAGGCATGAAGGAGCTCAGCATAAGCTGATGCCTTTACAGGAGATAGGGGTTAAGGGATGTGGAGTTATTAGGTTTTGTCCTTATGACAAACCTCAAGAGTAGAAGGTTGATGAACCTATTCCTATTAGGTCAAGTTTGAAGGAGAAGGAGAATGATCTCTCTAAAGAGTTTGTTGAGATTAAGAAGCAGATGGTATTGCTGGTAGAAATGGTTCAGCAGATGGTTACATTTGTGACACAGAGAGATGCAAATGATACTGAGTTGGTTGAGGAGTCTGGAGAAGATGAACCTTACCAAGGCACTGAGGTGATCGGTAGTAGTCAGAGTCATTTGCTATCAATTTTTTATCGAAGGGATAATCAAAGTGGAAGATAGAAGGACTTTCTATATGAGACAATGAATGAAGTGAAGACTACTTGGGATGAAGAACAAGAAGAGATGTGGGTGAAGAACAGATTCAACATACCTATTATGATTCCCTTGAGGCATTCCTGATTTCCTTATGAGAAAATATTTCTTACCTAGGGTGTCTGATGTAGGAGCATCCTAGGATTCTTGGCAATCCTGTATCAACCAAAAATATGTTTTTCTTTGAAGGTAGATTTTTAGTTTTGATCTTTGTTTGGTGGAGTTCTTGCTTGGTTTGGGAGACTGGTTGCTCAGTTTATGTAGTTACCAAGGTGTTTGGTCTCTAAAGAATGCTCAATGACTGAAGGCATCAGTTCACTGGCACTTGGCAATAACTGTGTTCCTCGGTCATGCCTAGCATGGTCGGTCAACTGGTGCTCGATTATTTCTTTTGTTGCTCGATGTTCTTTCTTACCAACTGGTTTGTTTGGATAAATCAGCTTGGCCGACTGGTGCATTTAATTTGGGTCATGCTCCTCATGTTATGGATTGACCATTGGACATGTGGGGACCTAGATCTGGCGTGTTGCATTCTCTTATGCGGATTTGATGACCATTTGGGGCCATCTTTGAGAATTTATTTATTTTGTAAGGCTATGTGAGAGCCAACTGATGTTTTAGCATTTAATATTTATTTGTAAAGATTTATTGTTTCATCAGCCGACTTGTGGTTGGGAATCAGTATTTATAGGATTCTTGGGTAGTTGTTTAGGGCATCAGTTTTGGGTTGGAAGAAGGTTAGTAGCCTACGAGCTTAGGAGCAAGAAGATTGCTTGGAAGTTGGAGTACAAGTTTAGATCTTTCCTGGGTGCCTACCAGTGTCTTGTGTGGTACAGACCTGGGCTAGCTGAATGTTGATGTTGGGGAAAAGATTTGGATCCTACAAGATCTTGTAGAATGTTACCTGCTTTGTATCTGGTTGTAACTGGGAAGGCCTTACAGCCTGGCACATTGCATGTAATCATTGTTTTCATGAATATAGATTTATGTTTCATTGCATATATGTTCTTGTTGTTGTGTATTTTCACTGCATATTGGTTTGGCTACAAGGTCATTCGATCCTTAATTCGATCCTTAATTGGATCCACCCACTTGACTGCATTACTATAGCATCTCACAAATCACTGATACCTCTCACGAGGTCTGAGATATGAGCCTCAAAAGTTTGATGCCCAATCATGCTTCGTGCACCTTGGGGACACTTTGGTCTGGCATGGTCTGGAACGTTCTAGTGACTTAGTGGTCAAAATAGGGTTGTCGCTAGCATTTACCCACCCAACCAAAGCTAATGGCATAGTCCATTTAGTGCTAGGACAAATAGTTTGGTGCAACTTTCAACTAACCCTCACTGCAAGTTTTGGCATCAAGCGAGACTGGAGTGTCAAATTTAAAAAAATTTGAATATCCCAAAATGGAGAGAGGTTATCGTAGGCCTCAAAAATGCAGTCTTGTAGCATCTCATGGATTGCCAATACCTCTCATGGGGTTTGAGATACGAGCCTTGAAAGTTCGCTGCCCAATCATGCTTAGTGCACCTTGGGGACACTTTGGTTCGGCATGGTCTAGAATGTTCTAGTGACTCAATGGTCAAAATAGGGTTGTCCCTATCAATTACCTGCTCAATTGAAGCTAATGATGTAGTCCATTTGGTGTCGGGATGAACGGTTTGGAAGAAATCCAGTGGTGCAACTTTCAACTGACCCTCACTGCAAGTTTTGACATTAAGCGAGATTGGCGTGCCAAATTCAAAAAAATTTGAATCTCCCAGAATGGAGAGGTTATTGTAGGCCTCAAAAATGCATTCCTATAGCATCTCACAGATCGTTGATACCTCTCATGGGGTCTGAGATATGAACCTCAAAAGTTCATTGCCGAATCGTGCTTAGTGCACCTTGGGGACACTTTGGTCCGACATGGTCTGGAATGTTCTAGTGACTCAATGGTCAAAATGGGGTTGTCACTTGCATTTACCCACCCAACCAGAGCTAATGGTGTATTCCATTCGGTGTCGGGGTGAACGGTTTGGAAGAAACCCAATGGTGCAACTTTCAACTAACCCTCACTGCAAGTTTTGGCATCAAGCGAGACTGGAGTGCCAAATTCAAACAAATTCAAATCTCCCAAAATGGAGAGAGGTTATTGTAGGCCTCAGAAAAGTGGTCTTGTAGCATCTCACAGATTGTCAATACCTCTCATGGGGTTTGAGATACAATCCTCAAAAGATCGCTGCCCAATCGTGCTTAGTGCACCTTGGGGACACTTTGGTCCGGCATGTTCCGAAATGTTCTAGTGACTCAGTGGTTGAAATGGGGTTGTCCCTATCATTTACTCATCCAACTAGAGTGAATGGAATAGTCCATTCGGTGTGAGGATGCAATCCTTGAACACTATCCCTTCACCTAAGGGAATCATCATTTTACTTTGGACACATTTGACCAATTTTGACTCAATGACTCCAACTATTACATCATTTGACGATACAAATGTACATGGAATTAAGACAATACAAATGTAAGGATACAAAATTAAGATGATACAAATTATATAAGGATACAACATTCATAGTAAGGAAACACATTTTTTGCACTTTACATGGCATTAAGACCATACAAATGTGGGCTTTTAATATTTGCAAATCAACCCCATGGGCTCTTTTATATTTCTAATTTTGCATCAAATTTTTTATATACAAAATTTGGCATCTAAATATGCAGATTACATTTGATTATTGTTTTTATATACAAAATTTGGCATCTAACTATGCACATTACATTCGATTATTGTTTTTATATACAAAATTTGGCATCTAACTATGCACATTACATTCGATTCTTGTTTTTATATACAAAATTTGGCATCTAAATATGCAAATTACACAACTATATATAAAAAAATAAGTGTCATTTTTGCTCCAATCCCTACATTCGGAAGGCAAAAGAAAAGTTAATAGAGAATATAAGAAGTTTATATAGGTTGAGAAAAATATTATGAACATGTATAAGTAACTAAACGAACCAAAGAACATGACTAGACAATGCATAGTGAAGTTTACCGTCATAAAAGATGGGCTAATCAAATGCACACCTCGATCTTCTATATCTATCATATATGTATCCAACTACATTTACAATCCACATACAAAACCAAGCTTATTGGCTCAAACAAATAAAACAAAAAACTACAATTAATTTATTGAACGTAATCGTAATAAACATGAAAAACCTTGCAACTTGAGTTGAACTTACCTACTGAAGTGTGCCTAAAGGGTCATCTCTTTGCTTGAGGGTATTCAATATTGCTTCATGATCAGCAGTACTAATATTCCAAAGTTCCTTTATCTTTGGTTCTCCTTGATGTTTCAACAACTTAACATTGGCTGCTATAACAAGGTGTGAATACATGAGAATGGTTTTGTGTTTCTCATAGTCTTCAAACACAGGAATGTCATTATTTATAATAATATATGTGTGCAACCATGTTCTCGCAACAACATGTGATCTTGTTGGATATGTGAACATATCATCATCTGTCGTCGGTTGTGCAAATTTTTGCTTTCCTTGTACACAACGTGCTAACTAGTAATCTGATCTCTCATCATTCCCTTGTGGTGTAACCAATGCAAAAACATGTCCTGGCTATAGAAGATCTGAAAGATGGTCATAGTTAAGTGAACAATCCATGTCATCATTTATTACAGAGATTGTGAGAGATAAAGGAGTAAGATAATGTGGAACCCATGTATCAACCCACTCACTTAACTCACACTGATCCCAATCACAATGAAGACAACTCGGATAATAACAAGCCAACTCTCATGTCCAAATGGTCCATGTACTAGCATATGAGCTTTGAAATGAATGCATTTTTGAAGAATCTTTCACAGTTTGACAATCCAACCTATCTCCTATTGTGCCCAACTCAACCAACCAAAAGAATCTGTGCACCGCTAAATCAAGAGTCCCCCTTGTGACAATGCTGAAGTACACCAATCAACAACAAAATGAGCATCAATGATTTCTACACCTGAAATCCTTAGTTGCTCCTTAACTAGAGCTCTCTTTACACATGCACTTGCTCCATCATGCTCCCTCTCTCTCTCTCTCTCTCTCTCTCCCTCTCCTTCCCCTCTCTCTCCTACTCTCTCCCCTTCCCCTTCTCTCTCTCTCTCTCTCTCTCTCTCTCTCTCTCTCTCTCTCTCTCTCTCTCTCTCTCTCTCTCTCACACACACACACACACACACACAAATCTAGAGCCTTCACCTCCACTTTTTAATGTATATTTAACGGTTTCATATACCTTTTTGTGGACAATTTACCTTAAATGTTCTTACATCAATTTTTATGCCATTGTCAGTTTCTAGGACAGATGATGAGTGTACAGTGGGTCTACATCTGTGTGAAATTTATTTTCTATAGTTAAAAAATCAATTGATTGTATTCAATCGAGGGGAAGTCCATTGACATCTACTTATTCAATATAGTCAGACCGTTGAAATTACAAGGAGTTTGTAGAAAAATCATGTGCCTGATAATTTCAAGAGGACATTCACTGAAACTGTCTGTCATCATATCAACTGTGTAGGTATTTTTTTGAAATCATTTTGTATATCAAATAATATAATACATACTAAAATAAAAATTTATATTATAATATTAATTCTATGCTATTATTATTTAATATTATTATTAAAAAAATAATTTGTAATTGTTGGAAATATAGATGAAGTAACTGAGAGGGGGGGTGAATCAGTTAACCATAAATTTTCTTTCCACAAATCCCTTAGATGTTTTATTAAATCATTTGCTGCTGTTGTTCGGCAAACATACAGAGAAATGTTGAAACTCGGTTATTGCAGTGAGTATTAATTATAATTGTTCTTAAGCATTCATCAGTGATTAACATACATGAATAAAGAAAATAACATGAACACAAGAGACACCAGATTTAACATGGAAACCCAATATGGGAAAAACCACCAATGTAACTAGTTACTATTTTTCACTCTTCTGAAGTGATGCCCTATTAGGAGCCAACCTGGTAAAAGGTTACAAAACACACTATTAGGTGTGACCTTGTTAGAGGATTTAATCACCCTATTAGGAGTGGCCTTGTAAGAGGTCTTGAAACAATTCAATAGAACTATCACCTTGTTAGAGGATTTATAAAATGGTTGTTAAACCAACTCGGTTAGGAGATTTTGAAATCACTGCTACAATGGTAAGAAAGTAACAATGAAATGACCTAATAATGATGCAACTTAATTTCTTATTACAGATCTCTGTTCTGCTTCACTAGATCCTTCCTGATCAAAATATATCTCTGCTTCTCCTCAAGGATATCTAATCATCCTTCAAAATTCGCTCACACTTTCCTTCCTTTTTTTCACTTCCACACTTTTAATTCACAACTTGACCTTCTATATATACCATTCGGATTGACCATTCAGATTGTCAAGTCGGGCACTAATAACATTACTAGTCATCACAACAGTCGGCTGGAATAATCAAACTTTATTTCTCAAATTAACAAAATCCTTTACTGGGCCGACCTTGCTCGGTAAACATTAATCTGAAAAGATTTCCTTTGGTGACCGAGAGAACTCGGTAAGCACTGCGAATTTTGCAACATCCTTTGGAGACCGAGTGAACTTGGTAAACACTAACTTTCCTTCGTTAACCGAGGAAGCTCAATTAACACTATTTTCTACCATACTTTTCTTTGACACCCGAGATATCACGGTAGACACTAAAAACCGCCTGCTGACCGACTGAGCTCGGTAAATACTGGGAACTACTTTGCTGACCGACTGAGCTCAGTAAATAATATGACATTTGTGTGACATCAAAGACAACACACAATTAATCCAACAGTAATATATTTTTTAAAATTGAAAAAAATACTTAACTCAATTAATATCAACATAAAAAAAATACAATTTAATATGAAACTTAAAATTGAGAAAACTAGTGCAATTGAAATTTTGATTTAGGCAGGAATTTTTGGATATCCGATTAGGCTTGGTATTTGCTTTGGGCAATACCAAATGTGGATGGTCAACTCTTTAGGCGTGTTTAGGAGATTCTTTTTGATATTGAGACTTTGACCATGTAGCTGACGACTATTTTTTCACCCAAAATTGATGAAACGAAAAGGGTTTCTTAAAGACATTATCAGCTTTCCATCAATATAATTGTTGTCAAATTTTGAGTTCAGTAAGTAATTATTACTTATTTTTCAATTGAGTTATCTTTCAAGTCATAGTTGACATATTGATTGAAAAACAACTATAACTTTCAAACCGTTTAACCTTTTTGAAATCCGAAACATGCGTCACATTCTATGCTTCAGCTACTATAAGAAAAAAAAAAGTTTTCAATTTTGTAAAGTTTAGAATTAGTTAAGGTGGTCAGACACGAGAGTTTTTTTATTCTGAAAAAGTTGTAGCAGAAAATTCATAATTAATTATTTACTTAGCAAAAAATTACAAAAAAATATGTGTCACATCCGAGCATGTGTCTACTATTTATATCTAGAATCTTGGAAAATATATCATCATTTGATTGTGATTAAGGTGGTCATACATACACGTACTTTTTATCTTTTCCTTGAAATTTTCATACTACTACATTGAAATCTAAAATTTTGAACAATTAGATAAAAAAAAAATTTAGACAAGGGCTAGTAGTCTAGAAACTACATTCAATTTCCTGCAGATTCTATTTTTACAACTTTTTCACATAAGGTTCATAAGATGTTCAACTTTTTACGTTAAGTTGACTAACCCTAATTTTCCAATTTTTCATTGCCATTTAAGGCCATAGTTTGGTATACCATGATCCTACACATACCCATTATGTCTAGTAAATTATGCCTTTTATATTTAGAGATTTTGTAAGGAAATTTAATCGATATAAGGGACTTAGGTTCTACTAAACAAATTTTAGGTGATTAGAGAAGGCACTTCTCCTTCCCTTCATGAAAAAGTGAAGTAATCTTAATTTGATCATATGCTGCCCTGGCCTTATTCATTAATTTAAAGATAGATTTCCTGCCTCTTTTTTAAAGGGAATTGCCACAATTCAAGCTAGTTTTAGCAAGGTAGTAGGAGTCTAAACCCGATTTCAACAGGGTTACAAAATTTGAACCTAGGATAGGCTCTTCCATCTCTCTATCTTCTAGTTCCAATATTTCCTGAATCAACTCCCTTTTGTCTTTCTCATAATCCTCTTCACCATCATCCTCGTCTATGCATACTTCTACAATATCTTGGTTAGTACCCATAATGCTATAAATATCTTCTAGTTTAGGTGGTATATGATTATCTTCCTTAGTGTTCTAATAAGGTTCACCAGTTTGCACCACTTTCCTCCTCTACCTTCTTGATGATAATTTATTTTTTTACCATACTTTTATTCATGATATCTATGCAACCCAATTCCTTTGAGGCATGTAATCTATTTTTATTTTCTTGGGCCAAAACCTCTAAACTACTATAGATATTTTTGTGCTTCTCAAGAATTTCTTCCTCCATCTCATTATTTAGACCAATTTTTTTTGGAAATTAAGACTTAATATTCTTGTCAGTATTGTCTATGTTGAGATCCACTTCCTTCATCTTCTGCAAGTATTCTAAATCTTCTATAACTTCCTCATGAATGGAGTGGGTATCAGATAATAAACTATTTAATTTTGGCATATTTACAGCTAGTTTTTGGCATACTATTTCTCTATCTAAGTTCAAGGCCATCTCTTTGTTCATAGAAAAAAATTTCTTTGTTGGCATTAATTGAAGGTGTTTCAAATTTATTAACCTTTTTATTGATCTCCTATTTATATTGGAGGGTATTAATAGTATTTTTTTCTTGAATTTTGAAACCACACCTACTTCTTTCAACTTGATATAGGTAGAGGACCTGTGAAGAGGCCTTGAAATCCTTTATATAAGACTGCCTTTACTTAATTTTTTAGGTTTAGCATAATCTTCCAGTATTGGTCAAGATTCACTAATGGGACCTAAATAGGATTTAGGGAGCTAATAAATATAATTTCATATCTTGTTGATATCTCCAAATCTTACCTATCTAAATTAGGGTTTGATTCTATTAAGATTTTAACCTCTCCGATACCGAAATTGGGTTTCTTAAAACCAATAAATTTTCCTAATTTTTTACCAATGATCTCTAAGATATCGATATTGATTAATTCCACAAGAATATATCAGGTAATGATAAACATCTCAAAATTTTGGAGGGTATACAAAGAATGATTAAAATTTGGTACCCGATTAAAAAATGAAATTCATATCCTCTAAAAATTATAGGAGTTTCGGATAGTAATTCATTTTTAATTTTTTTGTTACTACATTAAATCATTAAAAATTTCATGTCCAAGTAAGTGATACTTACCTTCCCCTTATATACGGAGTTCCACCATTGTTCCATATCTTCCACATGCAAAAATGGTCCTCCTCATGAAGCTAGAAGTCCTAGCATATTGAATATTTCATATATTGGTTCAAGTATTTTCGGCTCTAAATTTATTTCAATCTTCTTTATTGAGTTAGGTTTTGAACCTTGCTCTGGCATAGATTTCTCATGTTGTTGTATTGGAACTCCCTGCTTGGGGTTTGTCTGATCTGAGGTTGTTAATTTTCCCAAAAGAGTCATGATTCACAATATGATCATTGGGATGAGAAGGAATTTTTTCCTTTATACACCCCAACCAAATGTGATTTGCCCTAGTGGAAAAAGAGGGAGTCAAACATGATAACGGAATAGCTCAAATCCTATCTGAGGCTCACATTTGGGAGGGATTCTAAGGCAAACAAGCCCTATTCATATTCTATGAGTGATATTTTGTGATCCATCACCTCTTGAGCCATGAATTTTAGGAGGAGAACCTTCCCTAGTGCTTTTTCCATAATATGGGTAATGAGCACCATTCTCCATTATTTTCAGTAATTAGAATCCAGATGGCTAGAGGAAAGGCTTTTTTTTATTATTGAAGCTCAAAATATGACCATTAAAACCATAGCTTTGATGATTTGCCTCTCATTTTACTCTGTGTCTATCCCTTTTACTTAGCACTTTTTTCCATTGGCCCTCTTCTTCACTTGCAGTAGGGAGAAGTTTCATAATTGGGGTTTTTATTATTCACATTTTTTGGCATAATTCAGAATGGAGATTTTTATAATTTAGTTAGAACTTTTATATTTAATTCCATAATTTATAAATTTTAAAACTATTTTTAATCCATGTTTTAACTTTAGGATTGTTACCTTCAATTTCAAAGAATCATTATAATAGGATTTTTTTCACTTTCACAAAAAATCATTTTAATTTTGTAAGGTCCACATAGAATCATTGATGGTTGCAATTGTTACTAATTAGGTACCATTTTGAATGTAAATTAACTCAACACAAGTAGAATGTTCCATATGATCTTATATATTTTGCATTGATATGTGTGGTTTCAAAAGAGACAACCTAAATTCATCATAATACCTTCCTTGGCATTTTTTAATAATGAGGGGTAAGATTTAAGGAGCTCTTAGAACTTTAAGGTTTAAGATTGGTAAGTTTTTCTAATAAGGTCTTGTCTCAATGAATGTAAGTTATGGGTGTTTCAATTAATATTTAGGAGGTTTGAGATTGTTGGTATGCTTATGAATATCTATTGATTTCTAAGAGATATTGACTAATTAATGAGTAAGAGTTCGTGGGGAGTATCCTTAGTTATAAATTAAATCTCAATTTGTCAACTAGATATAAAGTAAAAAGTAGAAAATAATGGTGTACCCTCAGGCATAACTTAACAAATTGTTAAAAGTGTAGATATTCATGTGTTGAAATGTGGTGTATGATTAAATGATAAAGGAAAAAATATGTATTTATATTAGTCACCTATTTATATTAAAAACTCTTACCTATAATATATGTTGACATGATTCCAAAAAAAATGATGTAAGAAGAGCTCATAATAGAAAGACCCCAAAAAATACATCAACCACAAAATAACAAGGCTCAATTTTAGGACATATTGTCACTACTAATTGGCCACCCTAGTTATTTCTAATAAGATTTCAACATGCTACATGGATGATTTATAACATTGAGACTCAATTTACAAGATGACTGTAAATATCATCGAAGTGGAACTCAATATCAATATGATCAAATGTTAATAGGAGATCGAGGATCACCTTGAAGTCATCATCCATCTTATAATTCTCTAGCCATCATCCATCCCATAATAATTATGACACTAGGGTATTAGATTGATGAATATCCACCCATTCACTTAGCTATGAATCCCAACATCCACCAATAAAGGGAAAATATAGTGACCTCTTACATTATGGTAATTCTCTATATTTGGTTGTATAATCATATTTACCACTTTTGATTGTAAATTCAATCAAAATTTATTTGAAGACTATATTGTATATTCAAGATAAAATTTTGATTGAGAGATAGTAATTCTAAAGGATCATATAAATGCGATTGTAGTATAGTGACAAGTTACATCATAGTTCAAGTACATAAGACGATGTATATTTTCTCCTTTAGGAAGAAGGGTGATATCATCCAATTGTGAGCTTTTCACTTTGACCAATACAAGATATTGTTAATATATGCTTAGTTCTTTCCTTCTTAATATCTTGAACTATCTAAACAGTAATGTTTGATTGATAACCTTGATTCAAAAATATACTCAAGCAATACGATTAGTTTTTTTCTTAAATATTAAAAATTGCATCAATAACTATTTACTACTTGTTAATTTATTTAATTTTTTATTGAGGACTTTATATCATCCACCAATTTATTTTACTACCTAATATGAGAGCACAAGCCTATGTTGATACACCTTTGCTAAGAGTCGAAGATTGAGGAGCATCTATTAATATGTCAAAATTACTTGATACATCTCTTGCCTCTTCCCTTATATCATACCTTTAATAATTTGAACTTTTATGAATAGTATTATATCAAACGACATATCATTACCCTCGTCATTGATTGTTTAACCATCACATATTATTGCCCTCACTATTACTCTTATCATCATGTATCATCGCCCTCACCATTACCCTCACCATTACCCTCACCATTGATTGTTTAACCATCACATATCATCGCTCTTACCATTGATTGGTTGACCATTAAACTTATTGATATTTACACAAAACCAACATGATTTAACATATAACCTAACCAATGTCACTAAACATCAGCAATGATCAGAAGATGTTGATTGAGGAGAACCTTATTCTTTCACTGAGAATGAAGACAGACATGATGTAAAGGCAAAATCAATACAATATTGTGCAGCCAAGATAAATGTTATCTTCTTTCGAATGCAACAAAGACAGGATCCAATCCCGTGTTGTGGAGGTCCATTCTGTGAGGTAAGTATTTTAGTGCGCTGCAGGTTGAATAGCTGTAGGTAACATACAATCATAGATGTCTACTATGACAGCTATGGTTATAATATATAAGAAATAATAGTTTTGAAAACCTTATCCGCCTTGTAAATTTGTTTAGAAATTTAAAAACATATACCCTTCTGGGAAGCACTTGACTGAACCAGTAAGCTTCTAGAAATCTTCGTTTAAGCAATATGATATTGAATGTTGTCAGGCAGGGAATATACTCCATTAGTTGGGGTTCATCATACCCAGTGTTTTTATTAGCTTAGCATTTAGTTCTATATTTCCAACCTGCAATTTTCTATCCTATCTGGGTAGCAGAATAAGGAGGCAGAAGTGTTTGTTCTAGCTAAGTTATCAGAGGGAGAAAGAAGATGTCCAAGGTAGGATAGTATGGCTAATAATAGAGTAGTTTTTGAATTTATTGGGTATGTTTTTCTGATCGACATTTTAGATCATAGTAGACAAGAGTTTTTCACTGTTTATATAGTATGTGTCAAGTGTTTTTGGATAAATTATGCATGTTTTTTAATTGATGTTTTGGATTTGCACTCAACAAAATATCATCAGAAAGAAGAAATCTATCGTGAAGAAGAAAAAGAGTTTCAACAATCTATCATGTAGAAGAAAAAGAGTGATTACAGATCTGACACCTCTATCGAAAAATACACAACAAATCTAGAAATAATTCTGTTATTTAATATAGACTGTAGAGAACTTATACCTAGTGATTTTGAGCATACATTTTTCTTAGGTATACTCCAAATTGTGAGATACGTTGTATTTTTGTGACAACTTATACCTAGTGATTTTGAGCATACATTTTTCTTAGGTATACTCCAAATTGTGAGATACGTTGTATTTTTGTGCAGAAAATTGTGTTGAGGGCGGACATCAGCTGTGACAAATGCAAAAGAAAGATCATGAAGACTGTTGCAGGCATCGATGGTAAGAAGACCCAAAAATACATAGTGAATTTCTCATTGTTGCCATCATTTGTTGTGTTATTAGAGAATTCCTAATGTGGGTCATTTTATTAGAGATTTTCATTTGTTGTGTTATTAGAGAATTTCTTGTGTGGGTCATTTTATTAGAGATTTTCATTTGTTGTGTTAGTAGAGAATTTCTTATGTGGGTCATTTTATTAGAGATTTTTTTGATGTGGGTCTTTTGATTTGAGCATTTCTTATTGCAGGCATTGAATCTGTGCAAGTGGATTCCAAGGATCAGAAAATCACTATTATAGGAGATGCAGATGCAGTTTCCATTATCAATAAACTCAGAACGTTTACACGGTCGGAATTAGTGACCGTTGGGCCTGCCAAAGAACCAGAGAAGAAGCAACCTGAGAAGAAGCCTGAAGAGAAGAAAGCAGAAAAGAAGGATGAAAAGAAAGATGACAAGAAACCAGCCCCCAAAAAGTGATGAAGACAAGGAAGAAGAAGACAAGCTTCCTCGACAAGAAAGGTTCCAAAGCCTGCAACAGCTCTTGGTGTAAACTATATGTTTTAGGGTGTTTTCAATGTTAATTTTTGCATTAACTTGTACAAATGTTTTAGTAGCAAACTGGAAAAAATATGTGTTACTGTTGTATTGAGTGATTCTGGGCTGCAACTCTTCTGCAAAGTGGGCAGTTGAATAACTTTCTTTTGTTGCTGTATGTTTTTTATGCAGAGTTTATGGTCTCGTAGATTTGAGAATTTGGATTTAGGATATTTTGAAAAATTTGAAGAAAAAAAAATCCTTAGAGAATAGGGTTTTTAGTGGCGGCTACTGTAAATTTTGTTGGCAGGTTTGCCTTGGGACGGTAGTAGAAAATGGATCATAATAATTTTTTACAAAAGTGTTTTATTAATGATAAGATTTCTATAATCTATAATTTTTATGTTTTTTAAGATTAGACCGTGTCTAAGACTTTTGATCAGTTTTTGGGATCTATAAAAAAATTTGTTCTTTTTAGAATAGAGTGTGTATAAGATTTTTTGATCAATTTTTGGGATCATACTCTATGATCTATCATCAGGTTCAATCATCTGGCTGATAGATCATAGAATGTGATAGAAATGTTGATAAGAAAACTTGCACACGGTCTAGTCTAGAAACAGCCTCAAAAAAAGATTGTTTTCTTGTACTAAAAGAAATTGAAGACAAAATTAAGACATTTTAATGTCCTTTTTAAGATTTTATTTTGCTAATTTTGTTTTCAAGAAATAATTGATTTATAGGTAAAGGCATATTTATCTTTATAAATGAATCAACACATATTTATATTAGAAACCGTCTTTTAATCATAATTATTTTTTTATCTTGATAACAATAGAACTAGGGTGTTGTCTCTTTTTAACAAACAACTCGAAGGCAGATAAACCATCATAAGCACAATATTAACAACACTTTAACAACTAACTATCATAAAAAATCATAAATGAAGTCCAACAGCATAAAACTATAAGTTACTAAAGTCTTAGCATTGGAACCAGAGTCCAACATAATACCAAAAACCATTAAAGTCTTAACACTAAATTCTAGAGTGCTACTAAAAGGCATAAACAATATAAAAACATAAACCATAGCCATCTAGAGGCTAATGGAGTGTGTGGCTCCAATCTTCTATCAAGAACTTGAAGAGTTCCTTCTAGTTCCCCTCCTCATTTATTTTCTTTCCCAAGACATTTTTCTGTATGAGATAGATTGAGGTCACATAGCTATACATAACCTAGAGATTGAATTTGGAGACACTTATCAACTTCTTTTCTATCTCCGAGACCTTGTTTTTTAGCATTTCAGGGTCCTTGGTTGTGTTCTTACATTCCATGCAAGCACCCTCAGCATTGGCCATATTGTTTTCCTCCTCCTTTGACATAGCATCTTTAGTCAGGTCCACATGCGTGCTTGATTTTGTGCTATTTGAGATGTGTATTGAGCTATGATTAGTTTTAAAAATATATATAAGGGTAAAAATTTATTGAAATAACAGTACAAAGCTAGGGTCAACAAGCCTAGAAGAGAGTACAGAACCAAAGACACCAACAAAAGTAAACCCCTAATGAGCCACAACTAACCCTCCATGTCTTCCCTAACAATTTTCTCAAGACCCCAACCATGCTTCAAGGGCAATCGACCCTATTCTCCAACATTTCAACCATCCAATCAATCAAAATCTAATTTAGCCCAATAATTTGTTGCCACATTCCACTCATGGGGGACATAGCAAAAATAAACCGACTCCAAAGAGCCTCTCAAACTAAGAAACTGACTACCCACCAATGCTACATGTTAATCAACATCATCCATTATTTGCATGTTCAACATATCCACCATAACTTGGGAATCAGATTCACAAATAATCTTGCTCCGTCCAAGAGTGCATCCTCTTTCTACAGCTAGGAGAACAAAAAGAGCCTCCATATACTAATTGATTTGTTGACCCTTATACACAGAAAATAAGAAAATTACATTTCCCAAGCTATCCCTGTCAACTCCTACATGCCTAGAATTTCCTCTAGAAGACCCATAAGTATTAAACTTAAGGGTCCCCAAAGGCTAGAGAGACCACTCACCTTTCCATTGAACCTTATTTTTGGCATGTTGATACCTTACCTATTGTCTCTTGAAAAAGGTATCTCTAAATTCCTCACCGAATATATTCAAATTCAAGACAACTTTCAAATCTCCAAGGTAAACCTCCATGAAAATATCACACTTAGCCATCCAAGTGTCCTATATTGTGTGGGTGACTCACACCCACACTTATTGCACCAACTTCCTCTTATCCTAAAAAATCTTGCAGTTTCTTTCTAACGACAATTGTCAAATAAAAAAACTAAGTCCAATATCCCTTGTCACATGGAGGAAGGAATTCTTAACAAGGGTCTGGCCAAGACTATTCCATAAATCCACCAAAGAGTTGACATCAACACAAGAAAACTTCAAAATCCCCACCACCTTGATGTCATATCTCCTTGGTGAAAGGACACTGAATAAAGAGATGAAGTTGTTCTCCTCATTTTTATTATACAAAACATAAATAAAAGACCCCTAAAACCTTCTCTTCTAAAGATTCTCCCAAGTGAGACATTTGTTCTGCATGACTAATCACAAGAAAAAATTATAGTTAGGCCAGGCCAACCTATTCAAAACATGTTTCCACCAAGGAACATTCACATTGTCAAAAGTTAACCTATCCAACTCTTGATATCCTAAAGTGATGCAGGAGCATCTTGGGTTTCTTGGCAATCTTGCATAAACCAAAAAAAATAAAAATAAAATATTTGTTTCTTATTTTCTAGTGTGTATAGTCTTTGAGCTTCTTGTTGTGTTCCTTCAATTTAGATCCTTTTTTGTTGTGCACCTCATAGAGTGTTCTTGGCATCATGTTACACATTCACCTAGGTTTGTGCCTTGATTGGTTTCTTCACATGTGAGATATCTTGGAGTCTTGGCGGGACTTTATTGTTCTTCACGCTTCACGGCCAGTTTGTATTTTCTGATCTTGGGAAGGATTTTCCCAATTAGAAAATCTTCATGGCTCATTTCATTATATTTCTATACATGTGACTAACTTACTTGACAGATCACACATGATGTTTCTTCTATTTGTGGGAGGTCCTTATGTTTTGGGTCCTGACCTATATTTGTAATATTTTTTCTTGTTCTTAGAGAATGTAATGTTTCTCAGGCTAACATGATGCTTGTGAAGGCTTTTTGAGTTGTTGTAATTGATCCTTAAGGGGGAAATTCAGTTTAGTAGTCTAATAAGATAACCTATTGAAGGTTAGAAGTATAAGACTAGAAAAAGGCATGATTAGCATAAGTTAGAGAGCCAAAAATCTCATAAATGATATATGCAAACCAATCTAATATTATCATAAAAACCACTTGAAATATAAAGGAATTAAACAACAATAAAACCCACTTCAAGTGTAATTACCATGTTCTCATTTCTTCTCCACTGAGTGGAATTATGTAGCTCTTGATCTTAACAAAATGCACAAAATATTGAAAGAAAAATAGACTATAATGAGTGGAAAAAGAGAATATGAAAGCTGATAGGATAAGGGATATGAAAGGCAATAGTAAAATGAAGAAAATGATAGGGGTAATGGAGGAAAATAGGTGAAGCCTTCCCCAAGTATTGAATGCAAGAATTTCATAAATTATGCATGATGCTTGTTTTCCATGTTTTCATCATGGTACTTTCCCAAAGCGCCTGTTTGCCAGGTTTTCACTATTGGATGAAATTATTTCTCTTTATTTTATTTTATTTTGTTACCAAGACACATTTTTGCCAAGTTTTCATCAAGGCAACTACTCTTTTCTCTCTTTTTTTCCTTTTTTTCCCTTTTTTTTTCTTTTTATTCTTTTTTTTTAATTTTTGACTTTTTCAATTTTTTTGCTATTTTCGACATTTTGGAAGATGATGGACATGACATGGACAAAGGACTCAAGCATCTTTATTCTCTGAGAGGTTCTCTTGGAAGATATACAATGATGGACCATGACTATGATAGTATGTTCAAAGACATTGGTAGGATAATGACAAAGGAATATGACATGAATTTAGGCAAAGGATTGGATAGGATAAATGAAAGGTTGGAAAATAGGTGAAGATGGATAATGGAGGGAATATAGGAAGGCTTTATTTTGAGTGGATGAAAATGGATGTAAGAACAACATTGGCACACACCTTGATGGGTGATAGAGTGATGGAGGAAAGGGAGATGATGGATTTGACAAAGGAATAGATATGGATTTTACAACAAAAGGACCCAAAATGGATTTTGAAGATGGAAGGCTTTTAGATGGAGGGATAGTTATTTTGGATGCCAGCTAGGATTTTTCGTTGGGACTCTATGCTTGAAGAAGCTTCTTGGAAATCCACATGCATTTTGATTTTTCACTCTTTTGTGGGTCCTTGGAATGCATTGCTTTTACAAGATATTTAGGAACCCATATTGATTTTGACTTTTCTTTTTGCTTAATAGGCCTTTGTGTCATTTTTGACATTTCATTTTCTTTTAGGATCATATTTTCTTTTATTTTGACATGTTGATTAGACTGTACATGTTGATCCTTGATAGCATGTGGATTTCTTGACTTACGGACCTTTTGTTTGGCATCCAAATTGCTTGGAAATGGAATGATATTTGTGGATGGATAGGAATTGTATGGAGGCTTTGTGGATGGGTGGCAGATTCTCAAAGATGTGTTCCTTTTCTAACTTGCATTTGGGAAAGGATACATGGATTTTGAACTAGTGGATAGAGGAGTATATGGACCTAAGATAGATGGAAGGGGTGGAGGAGGAGGTATACGTATGGATTTGGGTTTGGAAGGGATACCAACACCTTGAGAATGAGCTTTAGGACTGAGGTCATGATGTTTAGAATTTTCTTTGACATGTAATGGTTTTGATATAATTTTTTCATGAATGTTGAACCCTTTAACTTGATAATGATTTTGACCAATGGGACACTTGCTGGTAGACACGAGTCCATTTTGAGATATGCATGGTATGGAGGAACTGATAGGATCATGAAGTAGATCAGACTCGATAGAACTAGGGTAACCTATTTTAAGTGTAACAGGTTCATGAACATCTTGCACAAATTTGTTTGTATCATGAGGGGGATTAGGAGGAATAATGGGATCTTTCAATGTAATAGTGATAGGATCATCTAGCGGGATAGGATCTTTGATGCAGGAGCATCTCGGGTCCTTGGCAATCATGTGTCACCAAAAAGATGTTTCAAGTTTTCTTTGTTGCTTGGTTCCTTCTTTGACCGAGTTGGTTTGGCATTGCTCAATTTCCTTTGTTTACCGGTGTTGGTTGGTTATCTCTTTGGCGCTCGGTGAATTTCCCTAGTGTTCGGTGATGCTTGTCTGGTGCTTGGTTTCCTTTCTTCCTGAGTTGTCTATTTTTGGATTTCTGTTGAGGCCGACTTGTACATTTAATTTGGGTCATAGATTTAATGTTGGTACCTATCATTGGAAAGCGTGTGGACCTAGATCTGGTCATTCCTTCTGTTGATGGTGGATCTGAAGGTTGACTTGGTTCAATAGCCTCTAGTATAAATGTAGTTGTTTGGTTAGAGTTTAGGATGAGTTTTTGGATGGAGGATAGAAGATAGAAAATTAGAGATTGTTGGCACATCCTCACATGTTGGAGGACTTTTGTACTTGATTTTAATATCTGGCCTAAACCAAGAAGGCCTTACAGCCCGACATGTATGAATCAAATTGAAAATAATATATGAAAGTTTTTGCATTCTCTCTCTCACTTGTTGTAATGTTGCTTCCATGTGTGATCTCTACAAGGTGGATCTGGTTAGGGTGTGTAATTGGCCCCATCCCCATCCCCCCTTGTGTCAGGTGATATAAGAGCGAGGTGAGATCTGGATCTAGGTTTGCGAATCTAGGTTTGAGGGTTCCTTCTTGTCAAACCCTAGTTGAATTGTTCTGGGGTATTAGATTACGATCTGGCCTACAATTGTAGAGGGTTTCAAGATGGTTTGTAGGAGGCAAGATGTGGATCTAGGATTGGTAGACATGTTGAGACAACTTGTTGCTAGATTAGAAGCTATTGAAACAGCCCAGAGAAGAGGAAGACATCTTGAAGATGTTAGTGATAATGAAATTGAGGGAGAACAAGGTGATGTAGAACCTGCACTGGTGATGGATCAAGGTGAGGAAAGATTGTTGAAAGCTTTGATAAATCTGAAGTCTACACCACACTTTAATCCTCCTAAGTATAGTGGAAAAATGGATTTTGATGAATTGGTGGATTGGATCACTGAGATGGAAAGGTATTTTGAATATGAAAATGCACCTGTGGAAAAGAAGGTGAAAATTGCAAGCACAAAGTTGAAGAGTCATGCATCCTTGTGGTGGGAACATCTGCAACTAAACAAAAAGAGGAAAGGCAAAGACAAAATCAAGATATGGAATAAAATGGTGAATAAATTGAAAGGGAAGTTCTTACCTTGTGATTATCAGATTAACCTAGTTAGGCTAATGCAAAGTTTGAAGCAGAAAGATAGTTCGGTAAAAGAATATACTGGGGAATTATATAGACTAGATATCATATTTGGACATGATGAAGATGAGGTGGAAAGAATTACTAGATACCTGAATGGTTTGAGAGTTTCCATCGAAGAAGAAATTAGTTTGGTCAAATTGGAGAACATTGAAGAGGCTTATCAATTTGCATTGAAAGCTGAGGAGAAGTTGAACAAGAGACGTGAGAAAAGACAAAGAGGTAGAGGTGGTAGATTCCCTAGGGGAAGAGGTAGATCTTATGGTGAAAATAGTAGATCTGAACTTGAAAAGACAACTCTGGATAAAGGAAAGACCGAGTGGAAAGGTGAAAATTCATCTAGAGGTAGAGGCAGTAACTACTGAGGTGGATATAATAGAGGTGGTTTTTGAGGAACTTGTTACAATTGTGGAGAAGAAGGACGTAGATCATTTGAGTGTACACATGCAAGTAAGAAGGTCGATAACATTAGAAATGCTTTGGTGCAAGAAGAGTCACCGAATGAACTTGAGAAGGAAATAACTTGATGGTAAGGAGAGAACTTTGGAATGAAAGTAATAAGTAAGATCCAGTAAGGAAAAGTTTGTTTAAGACCAGATGTAGAGTTTATGATGAAGTTTGGAAGGTAATCAATTACAGTGGTAGCTCGAAGAATCTGGCATCTGAGGAAATGGTCACAAAGTTGTAGTTGAAAAGGTTTGAACATCCAAAGCCCTATCAGATTTCATGGATCAAAGATGAGCATACACTCTTGGTAAGTGAACAATGTTATGTTAATTTGAAAATTGGAAAGTACTATGATAAGGTGTTATGTGATATCATGCCTATAGATTGTTGTCATATTTTTTTGGGTTGACCTTAGCAATATGATAGACATGCTATATATGATGGGAGATTGCATAAATATACTATTTGGGCTGATGGTAAAAGATAAATCTTGTTACCTTTGATTGAAGAACCTGTTAGTAATGTTTGCACATCTATGAAAGTTTGCTTGATGGAAGGAAGAAAGTTTGTTAAGGATTTGAAGAAGAATGATGTATGTTTTGTTGTGATTCCTAACAAATTGAGTAAGAAATAGAGGATAGAGTCCCTGAAGAGATTGATAAGTTACTCACTGAGTACAGTGAAATCATTTATGATAATACATGATGGTTTTCCACTAAAGAGAATAATTGATCATTGCATGTATCTTATTCTTGGAGCTAGTTTACCGAATAAGGCACCTCATCGGTTGACACCTACCAAGAATCAAGAATTGAATCGACAGATTCAAGAATTTTTGCAGAAAGGTTTGATCAGAGAAAGTTTGAGTCCTTGTGCAATACCTATTGTATTGGCACCTAAGAAGAATGGAGAATGGAGAATGTGTACTGATTCCAGAGCAATCAACAAAATAATAGTGAAATATAGGTTTCCTATACCAAGAATGGATGACATAATGGACAGTTTGACTGGAGCAAAGTATTTTACCAAAATTAATTTGAAAAGTGGATATCATCATATTAGAATTAGAGAAGGTGATGAATGGAAGACTTCTTTCAAGACAAAAGAAGGTTTGTATGAGTGGTTGGTTATGCCTTTTGGTTTAACTAATGCATCGGGTACTTTTATGAGATTGATGAATAAAGTTTTGAAGAAATTCTTGGGTAAATTTGTGATTGTATATCTTGATGATATTCTGATATTCAATAAGAGCATAGAAGAATATTTGTTACATGTTAAACAAGTATGGCAAAGGTTGAAAGAAGAAACTTTGCTGATAAATCTGAAAAAGTGTTCATTCATGAAAGAGGAGATTGTGTATTTGGGATTTGTGATTTCAGCTGATGGTTTAAAAATGGACCCTAAAAAGGTTGAAGCTATTTTGAATTGGCCTACACCTGAGAATGCTAGTGAGGTAAGATCATTTCATGGTTTGGCAAGTTTTTACCAAAAGTTCATTAGGAATTTCAGTTCAATATGTAATGTTATGACCGAGACTATGAGAGGAGATAAAAGAGAATTCAAGTGGACACATGGAGCTGATAAAAGTTTTGAGACTTTGAAGTGGAAGGTTGCTAAATTGCCTATTTTGGCATTGTCTGATTTCAATAAGGTATTTCAAGTGGAATGTGATGCAATTGGAAGTGCAATTGGAGTTATGTTGAGTCAAGAAGGTAAACCTGTTGCTTTCTTTAGTGAAAAGTTGAATGATGCAAAAAGGAAATATTTTGTGTATGATCAAGAATTCTATGCTATTGTTCAAGCACTGAAGAAATGGAGACATTATTTGATACCGAGTGAATTTGTGTTGTATATCAATCATAAGGCTTTACAATATTTGGGTAGTCATAATAAGTTGAATCAGAGACATATGAAATGGGTTGAGTATCTGCAAAGTTATACATTTGTGATAAAGCATAAGAGTGGAGTCACTAACTGAGTTGCTGATGTATTAAGTAGAAGAAGATCTTTGATGACCAAGATGAAAATTGAAGTTCTTGGCTTTGATGACATGAGAGATTCTTATGAATTTAATCCTGATTTTTTTGAGCCATGGAGAAAGTGCAGAGCACCTATTCAAGATCAACCGAGTACTAAATGGGATGAATATTTTATGCAAGGAGGTATGTTGTTTAAGGGTATTCAGTTGTGTATATCGAGAGGAGAAATGATAACTAATTTGATAAAGGAGAAACATAGTAGTGGTTTGGCTGGACATTTTGGAGTTGATAAGACATTGAATTTGCTTAAGGAGAAATATGTTTGGCCATAGTTGTATAAAGATGTTCAGAAATTTGTGAAAAGTTATGGAATTTGTCAAGTTGCAAAAGGAGTAAGTTAGAATACTGGATTGTATACACCGATTTCTGTTCTTGAGAAACCTTGGAGTGACATTAGTATGGATTTTTTTCTTGGCTTACCGAAGACAGTAAGAGGTAATGATTCTATATTTTTTGTTGTGGATAGATTTTCTAAAATGGCACATTTTATACCTTGTAGAAAGACATCAGATGTGGTACATATAGCAAATCTTTTCTTTAAGGAAATTATCAGATTGCATGGATTACCAACGAGTATTATCTCTGACCGAGACAGTAAATTTGTTGGATACTTTTGGAAGACCCTTTGGAGAAAATTTGGCACCGAGTTGAAATATAGTTCTACATTTTACCCACAAACCGATGGATAGACAAAAGTTGTGAATATAAGTTTGGGAAATCTTTTGAGATGTTTAGTTGGAGACACACCAAGTAATTGGGATTCTGTGTTGGCACAAGAAGAGTTTTCATACAATAATTTAGTGAATAGGAGTATTGGAAAAACACCTTTTGAGAATGTAAATGGAATACAATCGAGAGGTATATCTAATTTGAGGGATATTACTGATGAAATAAAGAGAAGTGTTGAAGGAGTATAGTTTACTGAATACATGAAAACATTGCATGAAGATGTGAAACAAAAGTTGGAAGTAAGTAATTAGAAATACAAAGATAGAGCTGATAGATCAAGAAGACATAAGACTTTTGCAGTTGGTGATGAAGTAATGGTTCATTTGAAGAAAGGTCGATTTCCTGTTGGAACATATGGGAAGCTAAAAATGAAGAAGTTTGAACCTTGCAAGATACTAAGGAAATTTGACAGTGGAATTCATATGAGATTGAGTTACCTAATGACATGGATATATCACTTATATTCAACATTTCTTATTTGTATGAGTATCATGAACCTGATGAAGACATGACAGTACCAATGGATTATCCTAAGAAACAAATGGAAGAAGTTGAGAAGATTTTGGAACAAAGAATTGGCAGAAGTACAAGAGGAAAATAGTATATGGAATATCTGGTAAAGTGGAAGAACAGACCAATTGAAGATAGTGCATAGATTTCACAATCTGAGTTGGATGCAATTCGGATCATACCTATTTCATGATTCAGAGAATCATTGCAAATAACCCCAAGTGTCTGATGCAGGAGCACCTCAGGTCCTTGGCAATCCTGTGTCACCAAAAAGATGTTTGAAGTTTTTTGTGTTGCTCGGTTCCTTCTTTGATCGAGTTGGTTCCATATTGCCTAGTTTCCTTTATTTATCAGTGTTGGTCGGTTGTCTCTTTGGCACTCGGTGAATTTCCCTGGTGCTCGGTGATTCTTGTATGGCACTCAGTTTCCTTTCTTACCGAGTTGTTTATTTTTGGATTTCTATTGAGGCCGACTTGTGCATTTAATTTGGGTCACAAATTTAATGTTGGTATCTATCGTTGGGAAGCATGTGGACCTAGATCTGGTCATTCCTTCTGTTGATGGTGGATCTGAAGGCTGATTTGGTTTGCTATCCTCTTGTATAAATGTAGTTGTTTGGTTAGAGTTTAGGGTGAGTTTTTGGATAGAGGATAGAAGATAGAAAATTAGATAATGTTGGCAGATCCTCGCATGTTGGAGAAATTTTGTACTTGATTGTAATATCTAGCCTAAACTGGGAAGGCCTTACAACCCAGCATGTATGAATCAAATTGAAGATAATATATGAAAGTTTTTGCATTCTCTCTCACTTGTTGTGTTGTTGCTTCTGCGTGTGATCTATGCAAGGTGGATCTGGTTAGGGTGTTCCTTTGGCCCCTCTCCCCATCCTCCCTTGCGTCAATCTTGTAAGAGATCTGGAGGAAAAGGGTATGGAAATGAAGGAATCAATAGATCTTGAGGAGGATCCAAAGGTATGATGGTATTTTGTGGAGGATCTAAAGGTATGATGGGATATTGTGGAGGATTTTAAAGTGAGGGGATACTTTGATCTTGAATCTGAATGGGATCATTGGAAAGAATGAAAGGGAGGACATGATATTGTTTAAGAAGGGGACTATCAATGGGACTTGGAAGGACATTCTTCTCTTGAGATGGAAGGGTATAATATTCAATAGGACAATTAAGGATAATGGGGTCATCATGAGGCTCAAGGGAAATGGGATCTTGGTAAAAAAATTGGTTGAAATTGGTCATTGTTGAGATATTGATCTTGATTTGTTTTAGGAATAATTTCTTTATGATTTGGATCATCCTCTTAGCATGGGTTATGACTTTGGATATGCATCAGAGACTCTAGAAAGGGGGGTCAATGTTTTGACGTGAAAGAGATGGATGGGAATATCTTGAATGGGACTTCTTAAAGATGGAGGACATGGTGGCATTGGCTCTAGAATTTTGAAAGTATGGAAGGTACTTGGATCATGAAATGGATTATCTTATATTTCTTCTATGAATAGCCCTTGGGAGGTTTCATCTTTGGAGGGGAAACTTGAGGGTAATGGAGGAAATTGCTCCTGTGAGACTTTGGGGGGTGAAGGAGTGGGGAGAAGTATGGATGTTTCTTGAAGGTCAATGTATTTAGGGGAAATGGGTGTTTCATTCATGTGATTATTTTAGAATGAGCCATTACTAGAAATGGGTGAATTATTTTCATCCTCTTCATATATAGGATCCAATTTTTTAAACAAACTCTTTGAAGATTTAGACTTGAATTTGTGTTGCTTGTTTGATCTTCTTGGTGATACCACATCAATTTTTACATGATGTGAAGCATTTTTTGAAGTAACATGTTCCAAAAAAGGTTTCTCATTGATTATGCTTGGTTGGTGTCCAAAAGATGACATATTTGAGCTTGTGTTTGTTTGAGAAAATTTTGATGGTGAATTTGAGGACATAAGATGATGTTGATTGACATGTGATGTTCTTGAAGTCAATCTTGTTTGTGACCTTGGTGTTGGTTGACTTGGTTGAATTATCGGCACAATAGGTTGTGAAGTTGTTTGAGGGACACTTGATTGCATTGGAACAAAGATTGGTTCACAATTAGGTGGGGGTCCTCATTTAATTATGCCATGCTCTAGTTGAAATTTTTTATTTAGAACTTGTTTGAATGATTGTTTTGCGACTTGGTTGTAAAAAAAATTCTCTTGAACATGATTGTATTGACCTTGGTTGAACTTTGTATTTGATTCAAATATTTGTGAAATAAGTTTTGGTATTTGTGATCTTACAATGAGAGCTTTAATGTTAATTTCACCAAATCTTTCTTTTGGGAATTTAAGGATTTTTCACATGTGCTTGTGATTCTTTTCAATGTTTTTTATTTGTTCTTCCACAATATTCACTTTTTTCTCCAATTCATCTATCAACTTTTGAATCAAGTGTGTGTGAGATTGATTTGATTGATTGTTTGATTGTGCTAATGCAATTTGTCTTGGTTCAAAATGTGTGTGGATATTGGTATGTGTCATGTATCTTGGGTCGTGAAGTGCTTGACTCTCTTGGCTTGAAGGGTATGTCATGTTTGGGTCAAAAAAGGAAAATTTTGATAAGAGGGACAAAAGGGACCAAGTCAAGATCCTATCTTCAATAGCATAAAGAAAGACTCTAAAATTTTGGATTTTTGTGGGATTTTGCAAAATATTTAAAGGTTCTAAGTACAATATGAAATAGGACTAAAATGAGGATCAAAATGAGGACTATGATGGGAATACAAAGTTACAAATGCAATGGAGCTAATGAAAATTATGCAAGGACTATAGTATGAAAATAAAAAGTAAGGGCTCCTATACATGCCACAATGTTCCAAATAAGTGTTCTTAAAGTCCATTGTTCATAAGGTTTCAAGACAAAGTATATGTGACCAAGTTGAGTGTTTTAACCAGTTTTTTAAATTTTTTGCAATGTTTTGAAATGTTTGGAATGTTTGAAAAGTGTTTTTGAAAGTTATTACAAGGTTTGACCACTCACACAAGAGACATTAGGTGGAATGGTTATTGTAAAATTTAAACAAGCACATCACAAACTAGGTTTGAAGGATAGTATCCACTGAATTCCTACTTGAAAAAAGTTCACTCGCACCTACTCAAGGTAGACAACTTAGAAGCTTGGAGACATCTGCCCCCCCCCTTATAGTTCACTCACTTCTCAGTCACACCAAGCTTTGAATCCCAAGGGATTTTTGTATCTACTAAGAACCACGAAAAGTGTGGGATGTCTTCATGGGAATGGGTGACCCCTTACATTAGTGAATAGAATATTTTTTGCCACTAAAATAAATCTTTTAGTATGGGACATCTAGTTCATTGGGTGGCATGATAAACTCCTGTAGGAGGTCTCCTATCCTTGAGAACCAAGGTTTTATGCACCTCTAGGGTACTGGAGGAGAGTTATCACCCAGACACACTATCGATTGGAATTTTGGTTATAATCGTACATTTATATAGTGGTTTTGATGGAGACATGGCTTCGGTTTGTTACCACTTGAGGTCATCCATTGGCACATTCAAAGTGAATGCCTTGGTCTAAGGCAAACCCTCTCTAAAATAATTGAATGAATTTCTCTTCACCCAAGATCTGTGAAGGTGAGGGGAGAGTATATATCCATATATTTCTCAAGGTATTATAGATAACAAGACATGCCAAACACTTAAAAGAAAAAGTTCATTTTAAGCACCAAACTAAGTGTTTTCTAACTACTAAAAACGTACACAATGGTTTTGGAAGACACACAAGGTCTTCGTCAAGCATCTTGAACCAAATTCATTAGTAGTTTAGGATTTAATACTCATCCCATGATTTCCAAAGAGCTGCAAAGATCATTAGTAACACAAAAAACCCTAATTCTAAGCTCAAAATAGAAGTATGGAAGCAAACTTGCAAAATTAAGCCCCAAAACCATGAAATTCATCAATTATACATAAATATGGACCAAGTGCATAGAAACATGACCAATTGTGCAGCTTTAGTGACCAAGTGTGTATCAACCATGATCAATTTTGAAGGAACTCTCACCAAGTGCATAGTTTCAGCCACCAAGTGTGCAAGACCTGAAATAGAGGCTAGAATGACTCAGAATGCTACCAGGGAATCTATAATAAACAAATTTAAATTAATAAGAATTTTTATTACCATTATTATGGTCCATTATATCCATTAAAAATTTTATTTAAAATTATTTTTAATCAATATGAAACCCTAGTTAAACTATAAGTAGATTTGGAATGGCTAGGAAACACCCTAACTAAGTAGATTTGCAATGCCCTTTAGACTAGATGAATGTTCAGGATCCCAAATAAAGTATGAATATTTATTTTAGGTTACTTTTCCACTTAATCAACTTGATTTGATGAATTTTAATCCATGGGGACTCCTAATTAGGCTATAGTGTGAACTTGAATTGAATTGAAAGAAGATAGAGTAACTAGGTTTGCAATGAACCCTAAATTTTGTGAGGTTTTTTTTAAGAGCCCAAATCAAATGTGAGAGTTCATTTAAAGCTTCCAAAACCAAATATGAGATTCATTTTCCACTTAATAAACTTGATTTGAAATATTTTGAAATAACTTGAACTCTTAATTAAACTTGATGTAGATTTGAAACAATTAGAGTTGTTTGACTAACAATTGAACAAGCTTGCTTGATTGAACACTACACTAGGTGAAGTTCATTCTATCAACCCAATTGAAGTGTGAGGTAATTTTTAAGCAACCCAAATTGAAATGTGATGTTCATTAAATCCCTTTAGAGTGTGTTTTGATCCATTTGAAAGTTCATTATAAGCCTTAGAATGCAAGAGAAATAGCCACAAAAGATCAAAACACTCAATAACACCCTAAAACCTATAATGCAAAATTTAGACTCCAACTACACAATTCCCATGACCAACTGCATAGCTCCAGGCCCCAAGTACATAGTTTTGGGCTCCAACTACATATATTCTCTTATCAACTACATAGTTTCTCCTTCCAACTTGGCAGTTTCTCCTGCCAAGTGCCAAAAAGCTTCATGTGACCTACAAATGCACAAAAACCAATCAAATATGAGTTTTTCATGTCGGGTTCATGAATTATATATAAGACTATAAAAAGGCATGATTAGCATAAATAATAGAACCACAAATGTCATAAATAATATATCAAACAAATCTTTATTATCATAAAAACTACTTGAAATATAAAGGAATTAAACAACAATAAAAACCCCTTCAAGTGTAATTCCCATGTTCTCCTTTCTTATCCATTGAACGGGATTATGTAGCTCTTGATCTTGACAAATTGCACAAAATATTGAAGCAAAATGGACTATAATGAGAATACTAGGAGTGTGGTTAACCAAATTAGTGCAATTGAGGCTCAATTTGTAGGGATGACAGCCAAAATGCAAGAATAGACAAGTTAGTGTCCAACTTGGAAATATGTCATAATTATGACAAATTAGTACACAAATTAGTAGATTGTCATAATTGATGAGCCAAATTAGAAAAGTTTCATATTATGAAACATTATGACAAGAGTAAGAGATGCATTTTAGGATGCACAAATTAAGGGAAAATTTGGCATAGAAAGATGGAGGCAAATTAATAGGGAAAATTATGAAGGGAAAGTTTAAGAGGGTGAAGCACAAAAAGAGGAAAATGTTAGGGGAAAGGTGGAGGATAAATAATAGGAAATGAAGCACAATTTGGGGGAAGGTGTAAGAGTCATATTTTTAAATTTTAAAAATCTTTATTCCCTCCAAAATGGAAATTAGGAATTTAGGAAATTCCATAAATTATGCAATTAGCTAATTAATTAATATAAATTAATTAATTATGGAGACATGACAAAGAGGGAATAAATAAATTCAATTCATTTATTCAAGACTGTTAATATGATTTAGAACAATAGAGAGGGGGGGTGAATCAGTTGTTCTCAGGTCTTGATGTATAAAACAATCTCATAAACTTATCCTTCAATTAGATCCAAAACCAAAACAAACTCAGTCATCACTGATTCAATAATAGAAACATCTAACAATGTAGTCCACTACCTAGCTGTAACTTAACTTGTAAAATATAGCAATGTTCAGATCTAAACATCCACACAAGTATAAACACCAAGTTTTATAGTGGAAACCCAATTTGGGAAAAACCACTTTGTAACATGCTACTATTATTTTCACTCTTCTGAAGTGAGCTTGGTAAAAATCCAACCCTGTCAAAGGTTACAATACACACTGTCAAATGTGACCCGGTTAAAGGATTTCAATCACCCTATTAAAAGTGAGCCTAGTCATAGGACTTACATACACTCCATTAGAATGCAACCTTGTTCAAAGGATTTAACATATGATTGTTAGGTCAACCTCTTTTAAAAGGATTTTAACTGTTACAATGGTTAGAAAGTAGCAGCAGTATTATCTAAAAAATATACAACTCACTTTGCAAATATCAGATCTGATTCCGTACACTAATGTTGGTTTACTGACTTTGAAACTTTGTCATTTCCATCTCTGATCTTCTCGGAACTTTTCTTCAAGAAATCACCACCATTCTCCTTTAGCCTTTTTTGCTTATTCAGTCAATAAAACTTTTATCTTCCAACATTCTCTGTTCACCATGTGCATGCATATCACAATGTTCAGGTTCCCTTATATTTTCCTTAATTAGGTTAACTCATCTTTTGCCGCTCAATCTCATTCATAGATCTTAGGGTTAGGTTAGATTCATTGAATCTAACCGCTTTATGTTCTTCGGCTCCTTTTCTAGAATCATCTCAAATCTCTCAAAGATTTACAATAAAACATTTTACAGTGCATTAAATGCTTCCAAAAAATCAATAAATAAAGTCAACACGCTTTACATAATCCAAGAATTCAACAATGTCGGCTCCAAAATTAAATTCTCTTCAAATATAAAATTGTTGATGCTCGGTCAATACTGTGATTGTTCACTCGGTCTTTATGTAGAATGCTCAGCCAATACTAAAACTGTCTCCTCGACTTGCACTGTCTTCCTCAGCAATTTACTAGTGCTCGGTCGACACTATAATTTGCTCGGCATATACTAACTCGGTCGACACTAACATTACTTGGCTTAAACATGATTTTTCCATTCTTTGCTCGGTTAAGCCTACCAGTTTAGTCTTCAGTCTTACTAAGATAAACAATACATTATCTCATCATAGTGCAACATAGTCAAGTAAACTTTGTAGTATCAAGATAACTCAACCTTTCCTTAGGTGCTATTGTTACCAACCTTGCTTAGCCCTCTTAGCAACACTCAAATAGATATAGTACTTTCCTAAGTAGCAACAGTCTTACCTATTAAGGTTTGACATCAATGACAATACAAAAATTGTTTCAATTTAGTTTCCAACAAAGACTAGGGATAAACCATGGATTATTTACCCCTAAGGGATAAATTAGTTGATTGATGACCGAATTGATGACTATGATGGCCAAAAATTTTATCAAATTTGATGATCATGATGATGATTAGGAACAATTATGGGGGTTTTGAAATTCTTTAGGAAAAATAATGAGGCATCGATGAAATTTGATAATGTGCTTGAACAATGATGAGAAAGATTGAGGATTATGAAATAGCATCGATGAACTTGGACAATTCTATTGAATTGATTTGGACTAGATTGATGTTAATGAGGGATTGATGAACTTGGACAATGCCCTTGAATTGATGATAAAAATGATTGATGATGAGGATCTAGAAATAGCATTGATGAACTTTGACAATGATATTAAATTGAGTTGGATCATGTTGATGATGACAAGGCATCAATGATCTTTGACAATGCCTTGGATTGATGATGATGATGATGATGAGGCATCAATGAACTTTGAAAATTTCATGGATTGATGGTGATGGTGATGATGATGGTGATGGTGATGGTGATGATGATGATGAGGAGGAGGAGGAGGAGGAGGAGGAGGAGGAGGCATTGATGAACTTTGACAATGCCTCATATTGATGATGGTGATGATGAGGCATCAATGAACATTGACAATGCCTTGGATTGATGAGGATGAGGATGAGGCATTGATGAACTTTGACAATACCTTAGATCGATGATGATAATGATGAGATTGATAACATTGACAAGAATTCGACAAGATTGGATTGGTTTGATAGTGATTGGTAAGGTTTAATCAAATTTTAAAATGGTTGATGATGAGGTATCAATTAAATTTGATAGTTCCTTTTAATGGATTTGAGATTGATTTTCTAGATTGAAATGATGTTTCAATAAGGTTGAGGCATTGATGAAATTTGACAATGGATTAGAATTGGCTTGAGAATGATTGGATGTGTTTGAGAAATGACACACTTCTACTAATTAGGACTGATTTGGAATGATTTAGAATTCTTGACATGGTTTAGAATTGATTAGGATTGGTTTAGGAATGTTTGGGATCGATTAGGATTAGTTTCATTGATGATTCAGACTAGATTGATTCGGCCAAAGAGATGAATTTTGAGATGCAAGATTATTGAACTATTAGTAATCAATCAAATGAGGAATGACACAAAATAGAATACATGTTAAAAGGGGAAACATAGGTTTGAACCATTTTTAGGTGTCTACAATAAGATAGGATTTTCTTTGTATAATCAGGCCTTTATGTTTGGCTTGTAAGATTGCATGTTGTAGACCATTTGTAATTGATTTTATGATAATACAAAGGCTAATTTAGTTTATCTCAATTGATATTTTTTATTTCTATTGTGTGCCTCTTGCTACAAGGATTGGAAAGGTCTTATTGAGTTCCCTTTTTTCCTTGGCTACACCAACTAGTATCAGAGGGAGCGTTCATTCCTTGTGGAAGTGATCTCTATTTTTTATCATTACGAAGCCCTTCATTGATTGTCATGGGGTGGAAAAGTGAAGATGTGACCAATAATTATAGATGACTTGTGCAAGATGGTTCATGGAAGGAGAGATGCATATATAGTTGTGATGGACATGTTGAGAGAAAAAATTTAGAAAGGATTAGAGCTATGGAAATGACCCAGAGAAGATTGTTGGCATTATGATGGGTTTTGGAGTTGGATTGCAGAGTTTAATTTTTTAGATTTTGGCATTGATGGAAACTCTATCAACTCTATTATAATTTATGATACTAATCGACGGGATGAATAGGTAAAGGAATTTTTAGTTAAGTGTTTTGACCAGTGAATAGGAAGACATTATTAGAGAAATTTTTGAGTATCTATCAATTTTGAGGACACTTTTAGAGATACAATCATTCCTAGTGATTTACCAAGATCAGAAAAATGCAATGCTACAACCAAAACCATTAACTCAATGTTTTGGGTGAGTTAGCATTTTGGTGATCTGTTTCGTTTGAACTGGTTTTGCTATTGATTGGTTCTTATTTATCAGATGATCAAGGTGGTTATTTTAAGGGTTGACATGTTGACGCAAGGCAGGGAGCAAGAGGGGCCGATTGATGGTGCACCCTAATGATCCAAGCCTATGGCACGCATGCGGAAGAAACAAACAACAAGAGTGAGAGAGAGAATTCTAGATCCTTTCAGTTATTATCATCAATTTGAATCATACATGTCAGGCTATAATGCCTTCCTGGTTACGGCCTGATATTACAATGAATTACAAAAGTCCTAAAACATGCGAGGATCTACTACCAATCACAATTCTAATGTCTACTATCTTCTCTCCAAAACTGACTCCCAAAAGTACAACCAAACATCTACATTTATACAAGAAGCTACTGAGCTGACTCAGCCTTTAGATCCATAACTAACAGAAGTAACAGTCAAATCTTGGACCATGCGCTTCCCAATGATGGATTCTAGCATTAATTCTGTGATCCAATATAAATGCACAAGTCGGCCACAATAGGAAACAAAACTAGACCCGTCAGTAAGCAAGATAATCGAGCAGTAGATAGACAATGCCAAGTGCCAGTGAATTAACTAACCACCCAGGAGATAACAAACCACACTCGGTAACCAAAGGAAACCGACCAACTCGATCAAAGCAGAAACTGAGCAACACAGACAAAACTCCAAATTCTTTTTGGTGACACAGGATTGCCAAGGACCTAAGATGCTCTTGCATCAGACACCTAGGGTTATTTTGAAATTATTCTCAGAATGATTTGGTAGGTCTGGTCCAAGCTACATCCAACTCAAACTATGAAATCCAAGAACTATCTTCCATCGGTCTATTCTTCCACTTAACCAGATATTCCATGTATTGTTTTCCTCTTGTACTTTTGCCAACTCTTTCCTTCAAAATCTGTTCAACTTCATCCTTTTGCTTCTTAGGATATTCTGTTGGTACTACTACTTATTCATCAAGTTCATGATACTCATACAAATCAGTAATGTTGAAAATCAGTGATATGTCCATGTCATTAGGTAACTCAATCTCATATGCATTTCCACTGTCAAATTTCCTCAGAATCTTGCAAGGTCCAAACTTCTTCATCTTTAGCTTTCCATATGTTCCAACAGGAAACTGGCCTTTCCTCAAATGAACCATCACTTCATTACCAACATCAAAAGTCTTATGTCATCTTGATCTATCAGCTCTGTCTTTGTATTTTTTATTATTTTCTTCTAGCTTCAGCTTCACATCTTCATGCAATGTCTTCATATACTCAGCAAATTTCACTCCTTCAGCACTTCTCTTATTCTCATCAGCAATGTCTCTCAAGTTAGATATTCCTCTCAGTTTTGTGTCATTCACAATCTTAAATGGTGTCTTTCCTGTACTCCTATTCATTCAATTATTATATGCAAACTCTGATTATTCCAACATAGAATCCCAATTACTCGGTGTGTCTCCAACTAAACATCTCAAAAGATTTCCCAAACTTCTGTTCACAACCTCAGTCTGTCCTTCAATGTGTGGGTGAAATGTAGAACTATATTTCAATTCAGTGCCAAATTTCTTCCAAAGTGTTTTCCAAAAATAACCAACAAATTTACTCTCTCGGTCAGAGATAATACTCCTCGGTAATCCATGTAATCTGAAAATTTCCTTAAAGAAAAGATCTGCTACATGTACTACATCTGATGTCTTTCTACAAGGTATAAAATGTGTCATCTTAGAAAATCTATCCACAACAACAAATATTGAATCATTACCTCTTACTGTCTTCAGTAAGCCAAGAACAAAATCCATACTGATATCAATCCAAGGTTTCTCAAGAACAGCAATCAGTGTATATAATTCAGTATTTTGACTTACTCCTTTTGCAACTTGACAAATTCCACAACTTTTCACAAATTTCTGAACATCTTTATACAACTGCGGCCAATAGTATTTCTCCTTAAGAAAATTCCATGTTTTATCAATACCAAAATGTCCAACCAAACCACTACTATGTTTCTCCTTTATCAAATTAGTTCTCATTACTCCTCTCGGTATACACAACTAAAAACCTTTGAACAACATACCTTCCTAAATAAAATATTCATCCCATTTAGTGTCTTGTTGATCTGAAATAGGTGCTATGCACTTTCTCCATGGCTCAGAAAAATCAGGGTCATTTCCATACAAACCTCTCATCTCATCAAAACCAAGAACTTCAATTTTCATCTCGGTCATCAAAGATCTTCTTCTACTCAATGCATCAGCAACTCGGTTAGTGACTCCACTCTTATGCTTTATCACAAATGTAGAACTCTGCAAATACTCAACCCATTTCATATGTCTCCGATTCAACTTATTCTAACTACCCAAATATTGTAAAGTCTTATGATTAGTATACAACACAAATTCACTCGGTATCAAATAATGTCTCCATTTCTTCAGTGCTTGAACAATAGCATAGAATTCTTGATCATACATAGAATATTTCCTTCTAGCATCATTCAACTTTTCACTAAAGAAAGCATCAAGTTTACCTTCTTGACTTAGCACAGCTCCAATTGCACTTCCACTTGCATCACATTCTACTTGAAATACTTTACTGAAATCAAGTAATGCCAAAATAGGTAATTCAGCAACCTTCTGCTTTAGGGTCTCAAAACTTTTGTCAGCTCCATGTGTCCACTTGAATTCTCTTTTGTCTCCTCTCATAGTCTCAGTCATAGCATTACAAATTGAACTGAAATTCCTTATGAACTTTTGGTAAAAACTTACCAAACCATGAAATGATCTTACCTCACTAGCATTCATAGGTGTAGGCCAATTCCAAATAGCTTCAACCTTTTTAGGATCCATCTTCAAACCATCAGCTAAAATAAAAAATTCCATCTATACAATCTCTTCTTTCATGAATGAACACTTTTTCAGATTTATCAGCAACTTTTCCTCTTTCAATCTCTGCAAAACTTGTCTAACATGCAACAAATTATCTTCTCTAGTCTTACTAAATATCAAAATATCATCAAGATATACAATCACAAACTTGCCCAAGAATTTCTTCAAAACCTCATTCATCAGTCTCATAAAATTTCTTGGTGCATTAGTTAAACCAAAGGGCATAACCAACCACTCATACAAACCTTCTTTTGTCTTGAAAGCAATCTTACATTCATCACCTTCTCTGATTCTGATTTGATGATACCCACTTTTCAAATCAATCTTTGTGAAATACTTTGCTCCAGTCAAACTGTCCATTATATCATCCATTCTCGGTATAGGAAACCTATACTTCACTGTTATCTTATTTATTGCTCTTTCTCCATTCTCCATTCTTCTTCAGTGCCAATACAAGAGGTACTACACAAGGACTCAAACTTTATTTGATCAAACCTTTCTCCAGCAACTCTTGAATATGTGGGTTCAATTCTTGATTCTCGGTAGGTGTCAACCGATGAGGTGCCTTATTCGATAAACTAGCTCTAGGGATTAAATCCATACAATGATCAATGCTTCTTTTCGGTGGCAAACCATCAGGTACATTATCAGAAATGATATCACTATACTTGGTGAGTAACTTATCAATCTCCTCAAGGACATTATCCTCTATTTTCTTACTCAGCTTATTAGGAATCACAGCAAAACATACATCATTCCTCTTCAAAGAATTAACAAACTTCCTTCCTTCCATCAAGAAAACTTTCACAAATGTGCAAACATTACTAACAGGTTCTTCCATTAATGGTAACAAGATCTATTTCTTTCCATTAGCCACAATAGTATACTTATGCAATCTCCCATCATATATAGCATGTCTATCATATTGCCATGGTCTACCCAACAAAATATGACAACAATCCATAGGCATGATATCACATAATACCTTGTCATAGTACTTTCCAATCTTCAAATTCACATAACATTGTTCACTTACTAGGAGTGTATGCTCATCTTTGATCCATTGAATCTGATAGGGCTTCGGATGTACCAACCTTTCCAACTACAATTTTATGACCATCTCTTCAGATGCCAGGTTCTCTGAGCTACCACTATCAATGATTACCTTCCAAAATTTGTTAGAAACTCTACATCTAGTCTTGAACAAACTTTTCCTTACCGGATCTTCCTTCTTGCTTTCATTCCACAGTTCTCTCCTTACCATCAAGTTATTTTCCTTCTCATGTTCATTCGGTGACTCTTCTTGCACCAAGGAATTTCTACTGCTACCAGCCTTCTTACTAGCTTGTGTACATTCAAAAGATATATGTCCTTCCTCTCCACAGTTATAACAAGTTCCTTGAAAACTTCATCTACCATAACCACCTCGGTAGTTACTGCCTCTGCCTCTAGAACTTTCACCTTTCCACTCGGTCTTACCTTTGTCCATATTTTTCTTTTCTAGTTCAGATCTACCAATTTCACCATTAGATCTACCTCTTCCTCTAGGGAATCTACCACCTCAACCTCTCTATCTTTGTTCATGTCTCTTGTTCAATTTCTCCTCAGCTTTCAAAGAAAATTGATAAGCCTCTTCATTGTTCTCCAATTTGACCATACTAATTTCCTCTTGGATGGAAACCCTCAAACCATTCAGGTATCTGCTGATTCTTTCCACATCATCTTCATCATGTCCAGATCTGATATCTTATCTATAGAATTCATACTCCTTTACCAAGCTATCTTTCTATCTCAAACTTTGCATTCACCGAACTAGGTTAATCTGATAATCACAAGGTAAGAACTTTCCTTTCAATTTATTGACCATTTTACTCCATACCTTGATTTTGTCTTTATCTTTCCTTTTTCTATCCATTTGAAAATGTTCCCACCATAAGGATGCATGACTTTTCAAGTTTGTGCTTGCAATCTTCACCTTCTTATCCTCAGGGATATTCTCATATTCAAAATACTTTTCCATTTTGGTGATCCAGTCCACCAATTCATCAGAATCCAGCTTTCCACTATACTCAGGAGGATTGAAATGTGGTGTTGACTTCAGACTTGTCAAAGCCTTCAAAAATATTTCTTCACCTTGATCCATAATAGGAGCAGGTTTTGCATTCACCTGTTCTTCTTCAATTTCATCATCACTAACATCTTCAAAATGTCTGCCTCTTATTTGGGCTATTTCCACTGCTTCTAATCTAGCAGCAATCTATCTTAGCATATCTGCCAATCCTGGATCTACATCTTGCCTCCCACGAACCATCTTGACAACCCTCTGCAATTATGGGTCAGATCGCAATCTGCTACCCCACAACAATCAACTAGGGCTTCAAGAGGAACCTAGAAACCTAGATTCGCAAACCTAGATCAAGATCTAACCTCGCTCTAATACCACTTGACACAAGGCAAGGAGCAAGAGGGGCCAATTGATGGCACACCCTAATGATCCAAGCCTATGGCACACACGCGGAAGCAACAAACAACAAGAGTGAGAGAGAGAATGCCAAATCCTTTCAGTTATTATCATCAATTTGAATCATACATGCCAGGTTGTAAGGCCTTCCTGGTTATGGCCTGATATTACAATGAATTATAGAAGTCCTCAAACATGCGAGGATATGCTACCAATCACAATTCTAATGTCTATTATCTTCTCTCCAAAATTGACTCCCAAAACTATAACCAAACATCTACATTTATACAAAAAGCTACCGAGATGAGTCAGCCTTTAGATCCATAATTAATAGAAGTAACAGTCAAATCTAGGACCACACACTTCCCAATGATGGATTCCAGCATTTAATTCCATGATCCAATATAAATGCACAAGTCGGTCACAATAGGAAACAAAACTAGACCCATCAGTAAGCAAGATAACCGAGTAGTAGATAGACAACGCTGAGCGCCAGTGAATTAACCGACCACCTAGGAGATAACCGACCACACTCGGTAACCAAAGGAAATCGACCAACTACCAACAAACTTGGTCAAAGAAGAAACCAAGCAACACAGACAAAACTCCAAATTCTTTTTGGTGACACAGGATTGCCAAGGACCCAAGATGCTCCTACATCACATGTCAATATATTTTGGATTGACATGTTAGGTATGATTGGTGTAGTTCTCTATGAGTTTGGTCAATTTGGTGGGCCAACTTGTAAAATGTTTTTTAAGACTTATCCGACTTAAGAACATCAGTTTAAAGGTGGAGTGTATCACATGATTTAGGGTTGTGATCGTGAATTTGGGTGTTTCAATAGAGAAAAAGGTAGTACAATGTGTTGTTAGGAATGAATTTTGAATATATCCTATGGGGGAGTATTTGCAGCCATTCTGTAGGAGTTATATGTTTCATTCATGATTGTGGTTGGCATTGATGTCAACACAGTGGTCTACTGGAGATTAGCATAGAAGCAGATGGTGTTTGAATTAGCGCACATGGAGTATTGAAGATCAAGCTCTGTAGAGTTGAGGACTTACTCTATATTGTGTCATGTGATCATGGTCAAGAGCACATATGGAAATTTAATTATTCATGACAGTTATGTGTAATTTAGTGGAAGCAGTATTCAGGCAGTGTTTCTAAGAATCAGCTTGTGGTAACTGGATGATATCTCCTAATCGGGATAGAATCTAGGCATGTGAAGTTGTACAGTTGATGAAGACATTTGTTAGAATAACTAAGAGGGGGGTGAATTAGTTATCTAGTGTCCCAAATCAAAATATATAATCCAAAACAATTCTACTACTTCTGCAACTCGGTAAACATAAAATACTTTCACTGTCTATGCTTTACCGATTGATAGTCTAAACTTTATAATAGTTACCGATTAAATCTAACATGTAATATGCAAAGTATGATAACAAACAAATATCACAATCAACACATAACACAAGAGATTTAACGTGGAAACCCTGTGAAGGGAAAAACCACCTGGGACCGGCAACCCAAAATTGTTCACTCTTCTGAAGTGAGGTCGGTGAAGACCCAACCCTGTTAAAGGTTACAAACACATTGTTAGGTGTGACCTTGTTATAGGATTTTAGACTAGAAGTTATCATCCAACCAGCAGTCACTCTGGGGTTGATAGGATAACATTGTTCACTCTATGAATGAAACATCAAAAGACTTTCATAGTCCACTCAGTTAAGAGATTTGACTATGTACAATGGTTAAATATGTAACAATAGATGATCTGCCTTAAAATAACTTCAGTTTGCAGTTTACAGATCAATTTTTAGCTCATTCAAATATTTATGATCAATATAACACTTCATATTCAATACTATATCAACTTACTATCCGTCGGTAATAACTCTTTGTAGCTCGGTAATTGTTCTGCAGCTCGGTTCTTATTAACTAGTATGATCAGAATGAAAACTTCTCCATGCAATAATTCTACAGTATCTTCTTCTTTCGACATATGTTTCATAATGAAACCAATGTCTCTTATATAGAAAAGTAAATCATTTTCTTTTCCTCCATCAGATTTTGCCACTTAATCATATTCATAGATTTTGTCACTTTAAGCTCCCTCAACTGATGTGTCAGTAACACATTTCAATCTACTTTATTAGATCCTTTTTTATTTATGTTAGCTGTCAATCTTCATAACAAACATTATCTGTTACCTTGATTTCATACACTTTATAGCTCATCACTTTATCAGCTAAACTGATCATTTAATTCCTTTATGTTTTTTCTTAGTTAACAAAGAAATGCATCGGTGAACACAAGCTCAGTTAACACTACACTTAGTATGCACTACACTTCGTTGGTGTATACTGAAATGCTTTATTTACCGACAACACTACTTTGTGTCTTTCAGCTCTATTCTTCATCATAGATGAATGCAACATAATAAAGTCAATTTCATCAAGTCATAGACTCATCAACAGGTTACTTAGTGTATTCCTTATCCTCATCTATCATATACATCTTCCTCATGTAGATATTTATGTTCTTCATCTCTTTCACCTTCCTTCAGATGTGTCGGTATAGTAACTTATAAGATAAGTACTGTCAATCTAGTTGACATCAATGACAACATAATACTGATTTAATCATCATGCATATCTAATCATCAACTCCTCAGTAATCTTGAATTGCAAATTCTTCATTTAGGTTCTAAATCAGTTGTAGTTCATCAGACATTATGATAGTGATGTGGATGTGATAGCATGGTCAGAGGTCACACGAGTGAAGAATTATTTTGTTTGGAAGCTGACAGTTTTATGTAATTGTGAAATATTTTGTAATGTGTCAAAGTTTATATTTTGTAATTGGTTAAGCCTTGTTGTCTGAATCATTTATAATTATTTGAGTGTGGTATAAAGAAAGGATTATTTTCCTTATTGTATGTAGTATGAAATAGAGGTGAATTACGGAATTGATCAATATATGTTGTAAGAGGATATGCGAATTGTAGAGATCTGATATTGAGATCTGGTGAAGCAGTTGGTGCGGTTTGGCATAGATAAAGGAGAAAAGATAAGTTGATGAGATCAGTAATTATTTTATTATTATTCTTTATGAGTAATAAAGAGATCAATTGGACAGTGTGTTTAGTGATCTTTCCCTTGAAGCTATTTGGACAGTGCGTCCTTCTGCCTTCCATAACTCCTAACCGGGTTAGAATCTTTTAATATGGATTCAAAGTCTCCTAATAGGGACTCATATGTACTGAATGTATTTCATAAGGCTCTTCATAGAGTCTATCCTCTCACAAGGAATTTTCATATTGGTACATATTTTGTGGGCATCATTCCCACTGGGGTTTACTCTCTGATCAAGAGGTTCCCTAGTCAACATATCTTGTGTTATTGTGTTGCTATGTATGTTTATCTTTCTATGGTTGTTTCTTCCATTGATTACATGGTTAAAATCTGTTAATTGTGATAAATTTTGTATTTATCTGATAACTGATTCACCCCCCCCCCCCCTCTCAATTATCTTGGTGGACTTTACTTTCTAACAATTGGTACTAGAGTAGCAGGTCCTTGAAGGAAAAGTTTAACAACTTGAGGAGATCCATGGCGAATCATTTCAGGAAAGAAAGCCCTAAGTTTGATGGAGTAAACTATGATAGCTGGAAAGAAAATATGAAGGCATGCCTATTACGTTTAGGACCGAGGTATTGGTTAATCACAAAGAATGAGAAGACTATCATTCAAGAAGACAAAATTGAAGAATTTACTAATGAGGAAAGAGATATGTTCATGTGTAACATACTTGCCAAAGAAACACTCTTGTCAGCCCTTCCGGAGAATGAATACAGTCAGGTAAAATATCTAAGGACATCTCATGAAATTTGGTTAGCTTTACAATCTACTTTTGAAGGTGATGTACATGCAAAGAGAGTCAGATTACATAATTGGATATGTGCATTTGAAGATATAAGAATGATGGAAGATGAATTTGTTAGAATTTATATTGGTAGAATGTCTGAGATTGTTTCAGGTATCAAATATTGTGAAGGAAACAAGACATAGAATGAAGTGATGTGGAAGATTCTAAAGAAATTAACTCATGTATTTAAGCATACAGCACAAATGATTGAGTAAGTTATACCTTGTACTGAGAACTTTACCAGAGAAACTCTTCTTCAAAGACTAGAAGCAGCAGAGCTAAGCTTGAGACAGCCAGGAGATCTACCTAGAATTAAGATAACATTAAGCGCACTTAGTGTTCACCCTACCTTGTCAAGAACCCTTAGTGTGAGTGGAGACTATGTTAGTGGCAGCAGATCTAAGATCAAAGAAGATAGAAAGATTGAGGAAGGAATTGCCTTGCTTGTGAAAAGAGAACCAGAAGGTAAGAAAATCTTTAAATGTTGGACTTGTCAAGAATATGGTCATTTTGCATCTAAATGTCCTAAAAGATTAAAGAAGTCCAAAAAATTTAAACCTAGAAGATCTAAAGAATGTTACTATGCTAATGATGAAGCATTTTAGGCTAGTATGGAGAAATCCCTAAGTGAAATTGATAATGAGAATGATGATATAGGATTTGTAGCAATAAAAGAAGAAATCTCTGAAATGAAGTTAGAGAAGAAAAATCTTTAGTTTCTCAAGTAGAAAAGAGAACTGATTGGATTATAGATAGTGGTTGTTCACATCATATGACTGGTGACATGAAGAATTTTATAAATTTTAACAATTATGATGGAGGAATTGTTAGATTTGGAAATAATGCACCTTGTTTGATAAAAGGAATAGGATCTATTAATCTTGATGGAAAGACTAACACTGATGATGTTCATTTTGTGGATGGATTAAAACATAATCTTTTGAGTGTTGGAAAGTTAGTTGATAAGGGATATCAAGTTTGGTTTACTGAGAAAACTTGTGTGATCAAGGATAAGGATGGTAATTTGATTGGAACTGGATCAAGAACTAGAGGTAACGTATTTTAGTTGAACCCTGCAGAGATGACATATTTGATTACTATAATTGATGACAATTGGTTATGGCACGGAATATTTTGTCATATAAACTTTGATAACATTGTGAAAGTAAGAACTACACTTGCAGTAAGAGATTTGTCTAAGATTATGAAACCTACTAACATGATTTGTAAAGAATGTGTTATGGCTAAGCAGAAGAGAAGTTCATTTCCTGGTAAGAAGTTCACATCAGCAGAGAAGTTGGAAATTGTTCATATAGATTTGAGTGGTCCCACAAGGACTAGAGGATTCTATGGTGAAAGGTATTTTATGATTCTTGTTGATGATTTTACAAGAATGGTGTGGATTGCATTTCTTAAAGAAAAGTATGAGGCATTTGATAAGTTTAAAGTAATTAAGAAAAAAGTTGAGAATGAATCTGGAATGAAGATTAAATGTTTAAGATCAGATAGAGGTAGAGAATTTACTTCAAAAGAAATTAACTCTTTTTGTGAAGTGAATGGTATTAAGAGATAGTTTTTGACCCCTAGAACACTTGAACAAAATGGTATTGTGGAAAGAAGGAGCATATCAATAACTAAAGCAGCAAGAGCTATGTTATTTGAAAATGACTTGGTGAAGCCATTTATGAGAGAAGCAGTGAATACAATAGTATATACAATGAATAGATTACAAATTAGAGTAGACACAGACAAGACACCTTATGAATTATGGTTTGGACATGCGCCATCAATTAAATATTTCAGAATTTTTGGAAGTAAATGTTATATTAAGAGAGATGATGACATTGGAAAGTTTGACCCTAGAAGTGATGAAGGTATATTTTTTATTCATTCGTTGAAAAGAAAAGCTTATAGATGTTTCAATAAAAGAACTAAAACTATTGTTGAGAGCACAAATGTTAAAGTTGATGAAAAGTTCAAAATTTAGGAAAGAATGCTTGATTATGAATCAGATGAAGGAACTCATCCTAGAATTGATCAAGAAAATGTTGAATTATTTTATGAAACTGACAGTGATTTACAGAATGAAAGTCACATTAAGGAAATCAGAGAAGAACCTAGAGTAGAACATAGAGTTGAAGCAAGAACTGAGACAGTGACACCTAATAGGAATCTAGCAATAAATCATCCTGTTGAGTAGATTATTGGGAGCATAGAAAAAGGAGTTCTGACATAGAATAAGGTACAAGAAGAACTATGTTTAATTTCTCAAATTGAACCTAAATCTACTAATGAAGCTTGTAAAGATGAAAATTGGATTAAAGAAATGAAGGAAGAACTAGATCAAATTGAAAAGAACAAGACTTGGGAGTTGGTCCCCAAACCTAAAGATAAGAATGTTATAGGAACTAAATGGTTATTCAGGAACAAGATGAATGAACAAGGAGAATTTTTAAGGAACAAAGCAAGATTGGTATGTAAAGGTACTCACAGCAAGAAGGAATTGATTATGAAGAGACTTTTGCACCTGTTACAAGAATTGAAGTAGTAAGAATGTTTTTGGCTTATGCATCTTATAAGAAATTTAAAGTATATCAGATGGATGTGAAGTCAACATTTCTAAATGGAGAATTAGAAGAAGTCTACATTGAGTAGCCTAAAGGTTTTCCCTTAACTTGTGAAGGAGACATGGTATGTAAACTGAACAAAGCTTTATATGGACTTAAACAAGCACCTAGAACTTGGTATGCAAGACTAGATAAGTATTTGATAAAATTGGGATTTGCTAAAGGCACAGTAGATAGTAATTTGTATCTAAAATAAATTGAGAATGGTTTGTTGGTTGTAGTTATTTTTGTTGATGATATTATCTTTGGTGGAGAAGATGAAGCTAGTGATAAATTTGTAGATGAAATGAAGACTGAATTTGGAATGAGCATGATTGGTGAGATGAAATATTTTTTAGGATTGCAGATAACACAGAATAATGATGGTATTTCTTATGTCAGACAAAGTATCTAAATGACTTATTGAAGAGATTTGGAATGGAAAATTGTAAGCCGGTTGGCACACCTATGGTAACTGGTCACAAGTTATCTAGCACAGATGAAACTCCTGTAGTTGAAAAAAAGAAGTACAGATCTATGATTGGAGGTTTGTAGTATTTAACTCATACAAGACCAGATATATCACATGCGGTTGGAATTCTTGCAAGATTTCAAGCTGATCCTAAAGAGTCACATTATGCAGCAGTAAAAAGAATACTGAGGTACTTGAAAGGCATAATTGAATATGGATTATGGTATGAAAAATATGATGATTTTACCCTATGTGCATATATAGATGCAAATTGGGGAGGTAGTTTTGATGACAAAAAGAGTACAAGTGGTGGAGCATTTTTCCTTGGAGGAATATTGGTTTCTTGGCTAAGCAAGAAATAGAATTGTATTTCACAGAGTACAGCAGAAGTAGAATATGTAGCAGCAGCAAACAATTGTAACCAGATAATATGGATGAAACATATGTTGAAGGATATTGGAATCAAATTTGATGAGCTTATTGTTATACACTATGATAACACCAGTATAGTAAGTATTTCTAAGAATCATGTATTGCATTCTAAGACAAAGCATATAGAAATAAAGTATCATGTAGTGAGAGAGAAAGTTGCAGAGAAAGAAGTCAAACTTGAGTATACAAGTACAAAAGAGCAGATTGCAGATATATTTACAAAGCCCTTACCTAAAGATACATTTGAGTATTTGAGAGGTATGCTTGGGGTTATGCCCCAGCCTACTTTTGAGAAGTGATGCAGATTGTTGCATCAGTCCAATGGTATATGAGCTCTATCTTTTCTAGACTAGATGTTGATACTTCCTCTATGGGGGAGTATGTGTTTTTGACCTGAGTCATGAAGGATTCTATTGAATGTATTTTCTAAAAAGTGTCTTTTGACATTGAGGATTGACATATTGATGTTCTATCATTGATGTCAATGGGGGAGAATTTTACATGAAAAAAATCAAACTAAAAAAAAAAGAGAGAGAAAGGAGAAGAAAACATCTATGGGGAGAAGAACAAAAGAGAGAGAAGAATCTGGTGGAGGAGATGAAGCAACATAAAATGAAAAACCTGAAAGATTTGATTGATGAAGAGGATGTGAAAAGATTGAAATATTTGATTGATGAAGAGGATTTGAAAATATTTCAGAGCAGTAGCGTTGCAGTTTGGTATTAAAGGAACTTGGATGTTTTTTCATCTATGTTGCCATTAATAGCAATGGGGGGATTATTAGGAATGAATCCTTAATATATCCTATGGGGGAGTATTCACAACCATTCTATAGCAATTATATGTTTCATTCATGATTGTGGTTGTCATTGATGTCAACAGAGTGATCTACTAGAGATTATATAGAAGCAGACAGTGTTTGAATTAGCGCACATGGAGTATTGAAGATCAAGCTATGTGAAGTTGAGGACTTACTCTATATTGTTTTATGTGATCATTTTCAAGAGCACATACGTAAATTCAATTATTCATGATAGTTATATGTAATTTAGTGGAAGCATTATTCAGGCAATGTTCCTGAGAAGTGGCTTATGGTAACTGGATGATATCTCCTAATTGGGATAGAATCTAGGCATGAAAATTTATACAGTTGATGAAGACATTATGACAATGATGTGGACATGATAGCATGGTCATAGGTTGCACAAGTGAAGAATTATTTTTTTTGGAAGCCAATAGTTTTATGTAATTGTGAAATATTGTGTAACGTGTGGAAGTTTATATTTTGTAATTGGTTAAGCCTTTTTAGCCGACTCATTTGTAATTATTTGAGTGTGGTATAAAGAAAGTATTTTTTTCCTTATTATATGTAGTATGAAATAGAGGTGAATTGTGGAATTGATCAATATATGTTGTAAGAGGATATGCAAATTGTAGAGATCTGATATTGAGATCAGGTGAAGCAGTTGGTGCGGTTTGGCACAAACATAGGAGAAAAGATAAGTTGATGAGATCAGTAATTATTTGGTATTATTTTGTTTGATTAGTATAGAGATTAGTTGGACAGTGTGTTCAGTGATCTTGCCCTTGAAGTTTTCTGGAAAGTGGGTCCTTCTACCTTCCATAACTCCTAACCAGGTTAGAATCTTTTAACAGGGATTCAAAGTCTCCTAACAGGGACTCATATGTACTGAATGTATTTCATAAGGCTCTTAATAGAGTCTATCCTCTCACAAGGAATTTTCATATTGGTACATCTTTTTTGGGCATCATTCCCACCAGGGTTTACTCTTTGATCAAGAGGTTCCCTAGTCAACATATCTTGTGTTATTGTGTTGATGTGTATGTTTTATCTTTCTATGGTTGTTGCTTACATTGCTTACATGGTTAAAATCAATTAATGATGATAAAAGTTGTATTTATCTGATAACTGATTCACCCCCCCCCCCCCCTCTCAATTATCTTGGTGGACTTTTCTTTCTAACATGTGTCAGCATTCAAAAATTGCAAAGGATTTGATTAAGCAAAGGAGTTTCTATATTTCCAAATCAAGTTATTGTTGTTTCCTAATAGTTGTAGAAAATTAAATCCTTTAACAGGGTGGACTTTAATAGGTCTTATTGTTAAATCCTTTAACAAGGTGACTTCTTAATTGGAGTTTTAAATCCTCTAGCGAGGTAGATCCTAGTAGGTCTTTTGGTACTTCTAACAGGGTACTAATCACTTCTAACTGGATGAACCCCTAATTGGGCATTGTAAGCTCTTAACAAGGAAACCCCTTTATATGTAGTCTTTAAGAGATTTGTGGGCATCATCCCCACCATGTTTTTCACCCTCTAACAAGAGTTTACATGATAAAATTTGTGGTGTTATGTGTTATGCTTTGTGGATGCTTAGATTGTTTTACTTCTATTGCATAGTTACACTTGCATGTTAGGGTGTACGGAAGTTGTTTAAAATAATAATCAATTTATTGGTTGACTTAGTTCATTTCTTTTTTACACTAATCCACCCCCCTCACCCTCTCAGTGTCTTATATATCTAATAATTGGTATCAAAGCGAAGTTTCCTATAAGAATCTTAAAAACTTGGGAGAGATCCTTGAGGAGGACATGGAATCATATAGAATACAAATTGTAGAGGATGAAGACATGATTGAGAAACTCAAAGATTAGTTGAAGAAATCTAGGACTAAAAGATAAGAACTGGCTCAACAGTTGAATAATAGTCAAGACCTAATTGAACACCTATCTAAACAAAGTAGATCTGAGGAAATTGAAGAAGCCCTAGAATCCTTGTCTCAAGAGAATGAGAAGTTACTTAAGGAAAACAATAATATGTACAAGGAGATGGACAAGTTGAAGAAAGAAAAGAAAAACATGCAAAGAGATTTGGAGAACTTTGGAGTCACAATGGGTCAAGGGATTGAAGCTAAGAGAGTTGTAGATGAAGAAAAGAGGATTAAAAAATATTATCCCAAAGCTAAAGATGTCACCTTAAAGGAAAATATGGAAGATCTATTCAGATATAAACAAGAAGTTTCTATTTTGAATTAACAACTACATGATACAAGTCTAGAAAATACCAGTCTAAGGAATGAAAATGAAAGGATAAAGGGAGAACTGAAAGTAGCCAATGACCTACTGGATAAGTTTCATAGTATTTGTACTAAAATTGATGAACAACTCTCAAACCAAAGGAGAAACAATGATAAGAAAGGTTTAGGGTTTTCAAATTTTGAATTTGGTGAGTTGTATGGTACCAAGAAGATTGATGCAAAGGAAGAAAAGTCAGCACCTAAGGTGAACAACAACACATTTGGTAAGAGGAATTATAGAATGAGTGTTTCAATTGTCACAAGGAAGTTCATACTACTAATTTATGTAGGTATAAACCTATTGGACCTAATAGACCTAATGCACCTATTTCTAGATCTAGACATTTCTATGGTAGATCTTAAGGATACAATGCTAGATCTAATGTTTTTCATAGTAATTATTATCATTGCAACAAGTATGGTCATAAGGATAATGAGTTTAGGAAAATAGTCAACAATCAAAGGCAATACAACCCCAACCGATTGAGACCTAATCAGCAATGCAACCGGTTAGATGTTACATGTTCTATTTGTCATAATTATGGACATAAAGTAGTCAATTATAGGATGAAAACTGGTAGAGGAAATTTTGTACCATGGAGATAAACTGGTATGGTGTGTCATTACTGCAACAAGATTGGACATCTTACTAGATCTTGCAAAGCTAAGAAGAAAGACAGTGAAGTTAAACCGGTGAATAGGCTTGATAATGATAAAGGAAAGAACATTGTAGATGTTGAAGGAATCATAAATTAGATGAAATAAACATGGGCTAAGAAAGGTGTACTCAATTCTTCTAAATTGACAGAGAACTCCACAACATCAATTAATGTGGATAATTATTCATTTGACTAAGTCAATGCTATTTACTTAGGAGGAGAAAATCAGGTAAGATCTATAATTGGTCCCCTAAGTTGTGTGTGTGGTAAGTTTTATCAGCATATTTAGATGTCTATCGATGTTTTAGATGAATTTTTTGAAGAATCTTGTATTTCATATGATTCTATGTGACCGCATAATGATTCTTATTGAAAAAGTGGTAGTTTGATGTTCTAATTGGTTGCAAATAGTAAAAGGTACTATTTGACTATTGCTTGTGAATGTAACATTATAAAAGTTGAAAAGTAAAATTCATATGTCACTTTTCTTTCCATGAGATGAGTTGTGCACTTACGAGTGAGTATTGGGAAATTTGAGTGATTCTAATCGATAGTTATGATTTTGTGTCAAGATTGAAGCAGTGTTTAAAAACCCCAACTAATGATAAAAGATGTATTTATCTATGTTGCAAAGGTTCTATTCTATTTTTTATAAAGGAAATCAGTGTTGGCATTATGGACACTCCAATGTTGATTGAGATTAATGAGGAACCAAGGCCTGTGTTCAAATTGCATCCTATGAACATGGTAGATAATGATCTGATAGACATTATGTCTTCAATTCCCTGTGGTGTATTATTGACTGAAGACATAAGATCATTTATCCATTACAAGGTTGAAGATCTTGGTTTGAATGCTCTATTCAAGGCCTACACCAAACTATGTAATAAATCAAGATTAAAGGATGAACACAAACATTTGACCGACAAGGGTTTTACCTATATTGTTGACCTACCTGATGTTTTTGAGATTAATTGGATCGGATATGTATTGAGCTAAGTTCATGATCAGTTTATCTGGTTGGAAAGGCCACATAAGATTACCAAGGAGTTAATTCATGTAACAACTAGTTTATGTGTGACCGGTGGCTTACCTGTTCTAAGGAAAATACCAACAGATGAGGTTACTCATTTGACTAAGTCAAGACAAGATCAAAGGGCCATGATGATCAATGATATTGAAGATATATAGATTAATTTTGTGTTAATGGTAATCAGTTACAGGGTATATCAATCAAGCTGATAAAATAGCATTCTCAGTGGTGGCATTCATGTTGCATATCAAATGGTGAAGGAGAATGCACATTTAAAGCTATGTGAGGTTATGAGGAGTCATTTCTTTGTCAAGATAGAGTGAATAAATAAGGACAAAAAGAAAGTTTTCAAGTATGGTTCTATATTGATTTTTAGAAATGAATGCATGAGAGGGAAAGGATCCCAACCGGTATAGTGGAAAAGTATAAAGAAGACATATGCTTCATTGTGAGTACAGATAAATGTTTGATGTGGGTGGTATAGCCAAGAACATCTTGGGATTTTCTAATGGGATATGAGGTAGATGGTGATATTTTATCACTTTATGTTGATGAGTTAATGTCCAAACTGATTGATGCAAGTACCCCCAAGTTTGGTACCTATGAAGAAATATTTTTGAAAATTCACTCATAACTAATAGAGCTAGTGATAGAAAGAAGAGTGAGGAAAAGAGTTGATGGCCTAGACAATAAGAGTGGTATTACTAAGGAGATGATGGATAAGATCAGGCAGAAATTTGTAAGTGATGAAGCCCGTACTTCTAGTATTGTTGTTGAAGAAGTAGAGGTAGAGGTTGTATCTTCTACAACCAATTAGGCAACAAGGAGACAAACAAGAAGTTCTACTATGAAAAAGGAGACTCCTTCCCTTGTTACTAAAGCAAAATCAAAGAGGAAAACATCATCACAGCCTAAAGCACCAATGATTAAGGAAAAGGAAAAGGTAAAATCACTTGTAACTGAGTAGAGGACTTATACAAGAAAGAAGGAAATAACTCATGAGTATAATGAATCAAAAGGAAAGAGGAGTAAGAAAGATATAATACAGGAAGAAGAAGCTAAAATAGAATCAGACAAATATCAAGCCAAATTAAGGGTTAGTGGTAAAAATTAAAAGGTTGTCGGTATGCCAAATGAAAAATTAGTCAAACCTAAGACTAGGAGAACTCAAATAGCAGATAGCTTAGCTAAGGACATAAGGGAATGTGGAATAATGAGTAATTTCAACTAATACTATGAAATGTTTAATGATGAGGATAAGAAAAATATTGAAGAAACTTTTATATACACCATGCACAAATTCTGTAGAGGACCTAGTGAGCTACATAAAATTATACCTGATACATTATTCAAGAAGATTGATGCTAGGTGGAGGTATGCCTTGAGGGATAATAAAGAGATGTTGGACCAAGATTTGGTAGAACTGGAACCTAAATTATGAATTGAATTTGTGAAGAGTGCAATTTTATTCCTAAGGCCAAAATTTAGAGCAAGGAGTAGAGTATGCAAAATACTCATTGGTGAATCTCAAACAATTTATGCAAACACTCTTGACATCATAAAGAAGGAATTGGATAAAGAAGATGAATCGGTGGATGATGATGATGATGAGGAACAAAAATATCAAGAGCCTATAAATGAAGATGTAATTTTAGATGAGTTTTTTACTGTTAATATAGTAATTGGAGAAATTATTAGTGATGTACCTTCTAATACTCCTCAATAAGTGTCTATTGTTGAAGTAGAAGATGTGCAAGGAAGAGTTGAAACTCAAAAGGATCAGACAACAAAGGTGTTGGAAAGTGATGCGAGATCGAAGATTGATAGATGGTATTGAGAACTAGAACTGGAACTATCAAAGCATATCATATGCTTGTATTGTTCATTCTTGAAAGAACACTTTGTAACCAAAGTATTGATTGTAAGAGTTGTAAGCTAAATATACCTTTAACAAGGTTTTGTATACCTTTAACAGGGTTGGTATTATGCTAACAAGGAAATGCACTATGTAATACTCAACTCCTAACAAGGCTAGGTCTCCTAACAGGGACATTATACTTTAGTGCATATTTGTGGGTACCATCCCCACCGGGTTTTTCCCTTGGCCAGGGTTTCTTAGAAAATAAATAATGGTGTTATGATTTGTGCATTATTTTCTTATGTTCTTTTCATTTCTACAATCATATGGTTTATTTGGAATTGGTTTAATTTTAATTTAAAGTGTTGTAATACTAATTCACCCCCCCCTCTCTATATTACTCAATCCTAACAATTGGCATCAGAGCTTTTGGCCCTTGGAGAGAAAGTCTAACAACTTAAGGGAGATCAAAGATTCAGAAAGTTTGCAAGAGAACTTTTAAGAAGCACTTGATGACTTAGACAAAGAAAAGGCTGAGAATGACGAATTGAAATTCAAATTAAGAAGAGTAGAAGGTTTTATCAAGAAACTAAAGGAACAACTTGAACTTTCAAGAAATCAAAGACAAGACCTTATGGAAAAGATCAAGGAGGATTCACACAATGACACATCAGACTAGTTAAAGAAGCTTGAGCAAGAAAAATAAAAAAATAATCTTTTGATGATTAAAGAGATCTAACATAAAAAGGATGCAAGATACAAATTTGGAGAGACTCTAAAAGAAGAAAACATGCAGATAGGACAAATGCAGATTGAACTTGATCACTATAAGGATAAATGCTTAGAATTAGAGAAATACAATCAAATCATTAAAGGTGAACTCACTCAAGCCAAGTTACACATTGAGAAATTACAGATGAGCAATGATAAGATTGATGAAAAAAGAGAGAGACAGAAACCTAAAGGAGATATGACTGGAATTGGATACAATGAAGGAGAATGTTCTAAGACTCATGAAGAATCACATGAAGTGAAGATTGAAGAAAGACCTAATTTTGAAGAACCTAGAGATCGGATCATACCTTTCAGAGGTAGATGCTATGGATATAACAAACTCAGACACATGAAAAGAGATTGTAGAAGTAAAGGCCCTTTCAGACCCTTTACTGGTTATTGTTATAACTGTTATGCATATGGACACAAGAAAGCAGAATGCAAGAAACCTGATCAATCAAGAAAAAGGCAAGATTACATCAAAGAAGAATCAACAGCCAAAATCGCATGCTACAAATACAATAACTTTGGGCATACAACAAGGTTTTGTAAACTACAAATTAATCAGAACAAAAGACTACCTACGTGTAAAAAATGCAACAACTTACAAAATATAGATAGGTTTTTCAAGTATAATGGAATGGACAAAAGAAGAGGAACACCTCCTAGGGTTATAAAGAAGAATATTGGTGACAGTGGTAAAAGTCTTGGTGAGTACATGGATGAATTCAAGAATCATTTCAGGAATCCAGCAGATGAAGATGATGGTAAGATATGGAAGATCAAAGAATTCAATAAAGTATTGGTTCAGGGAGAGAAAGTAGATGTTATTGTGCCTTCTCCTGATGTTAACATTGCTACATCGACCTAGAAGGTCAAGCACAGCCTTAGGGGGATCATTGGATGAAGACAACAGATTATATCCAGCCCTTGATTTTGAGGAGTGAGCTCATGTGAGCTTAGTTATGGTGTATACAGACACTATGGAGTTTATATCTATGATCACAGCATTTGAATATTCATATCCTATGAGCATGAGATTTTTGATTGATTGGACATTATGCGAAGTTGAGATAATTATGTTAAGTGCATTTACTCACTTGGTGATGAATAAAAGACCTCAAAGCAACACACTTATTCACCATTTGATGAGCAGCGTCCAAGGAGAGAAGAGTTAAGAGGCATATTAAACCACTAGACAACTACATTGTGTGATCAATTGAAGTGGAAGTTATGAATTCAGCGTGTTCAAGGTATTTAGATTATTTACTCAAACAGAAATCTATGGATGCACCTATGGTTTATGATGTTGTGGATAGACCTAGATATAAGTTTAAGAGACACCCCTTTAAGTCTTGTGAGGATGACCTTGAAGGAGATTTTTCATAAACACCATACAACATCTTGCACGTAGAAGATATTAGGGCATACATCCATTGCAAGTATGATACAATAGGCAATGTAGAGATATTTAGAGAAATTGATGAGATGATTAAATCATATGGTAAAATGAAGGATGAGTTTAAACACTTAGATGACCTAACCATCATGAAATGAATGAATTCAGTGAAATAGAATGGTTCAAGATAATACTTAGCAGAATTCATGACTAGTTAGTTTATTTGGATAGGAGAGAAACCTGTAAATATTTGTAGTGAACTAATTCATGACATTACTAGACTAGATAACACTAGAGTTATTCCTGTGGTAGAAAATAATATAAAGAAACAAGTTGAAACCATAACACATTCAAAATGGGACAAGTGAGACATGATAATGAATGACATGTATTCCAACAAGATGTAAGACTAGTTTCCATGTTACTTGGATACAAACTCTATTACAGCAGTAGACTTAATTCATTCTCAGCATGAGTCATAATGATGGCCTATAGGATGGTGAAAGAAAACACCAAATACAACCTATGTGAGATTCTGGCATAGCAATTTTTGGAAAATGTGAAGATAATCAAGAAGGATAAATCTAAGGCCTTTAGATTTGGCTCACTTTTAATTCACATGTACATACATATTGAGCACAAGTTTCCCGAAATGCACCCTAGAGCATGGAAGGACATCATACCCACTGGTATTCGGATATCAGAGAGCTACCAAAGATAAAACAGTACATGGGTAGATGGTCAACTATTTTCCATAATCAAAATTCTACAAAGACAAATGAAAGAAATATATAGAATCCCTGAAGAGTTGGTTGAAAAGTACAAGGATACAATCTGTTTCATGGTTGAAACTGATTGTGTATGTTTTGAAGTAGTTGAATCTAGGAAGAAATGGTGTTACCCCATGGGCTATGAAGTCAGTTATGAAGTTCTTGTGATGCAAAAAGAACATGTCTTAGCATATGAAGAAAAATCAGCAAAAGTTAGAGAAGAGCATGATAGAGGCATAAGAAAAAGAAAGATAGAGAAAATGGTTGGTGATATGGTAGCGAAGGCCGAGATGACAAAGGAAGAAATATCATAAAGCAAAAAATATAGTAAATCATACTTCGAATATCATTGATCTATCTATCACTCCAGAGAAGATAGAACAAGAAGATACACCTGCAAGCACACCTAGGAGATCCACTACAAAAACCAAACCCAATATCCCTAAGAGACAAAAGGTTGAAGTTGAAGCCAAGAAGAAAGATGATAAGGAAATTGAGAAGAAAGAAGAGAAATTAGAACAAAAGAAAGCAGAGAACCTTTGGAAACCAAACATAAAAATATTACACAAAAGAATAATAAGAGATGGTAACCTAAAGACATTAAACAAGTATTATGAGAGGTATGACTCTGGATATAAGACATTATGATATAACATCTACTTATTTACAAGAAGAATTTACTGGAAATCAGGGGAAGTATACCTAAAGACTTGTATGGAAAATTAGAAATTAGAAAACAACTTGCACAAATAGAGGATGAAGCAATAATGAATAAATAAATTGAGGACATGTTGCATGTAGCTTCTATACGAGAGAGAGAGAGAGAGAGAGAGAGAGAGAGAGAGAGAGAGAGAGAGAGAGACTTAAGGAGCTCAAACCCTTATTGAGAACAAAAGCTAGACTTGTAAAAATAATGGCTAGAAAATATGATGAAGTTATTGAGGATACTCAAAAAATATTACATCATATAATAATGAGTGACATGCCTGAGAAAACTTCACCTCCTAAGACTACCAAGCTCACACCTATAAGAGTTTGGCAAAGCTCTAAGTCAGTAGAGGGGAAAGTAGAAGGAAGCGAAGTAAGTTCTGATAAGCAACCAAATTTATTTATTGTTGGTATGCATGTAACTCTTGACACTACACTTAATGAGAGTGATCCATTTCAAGGGAACATGGATAGTGTAGTAACAGAAAGAGGAAGGATAGAAAGAGGAAGGATGGAAAGAGGAAGAATAGAAAGAAGAAACCAAATAGAGAGAAGAGATAGACACAGGTAAAGGAGAATAGGTAAGAGTTGAAGTCAAGAAAGAACCTAATACTTCCACCACTTTATTGTTAGCAAGTATAGACAAGCCTATGAGCATAGATGTAGAGAACATGGATGAGGATGCATTGATGAAATTACCCTTCATGGCATTCGCTAAGGAAAAAGAAAGATCTGAACAAAAGGGAGACAAAAAGACTAAGGTAATTGTTATGGAATTTGATATAGTAAATAAAATACTCCCTATACCTCTTATTTTTCAAGGAAAAGATGATGCAAAGAACCTAAATTTGGCACTAGATAACTTTGACATTCACTACAAGTCACTAGTGAAGATCACAGAAGAGAAGGCAAAGAAAAGATATCTAGAGAAAAATTTGAAGGAATTATGCCATTCTATTTCATGGGACTTGGGCATTTTGATATCAACTACATCTAAGGCCAAAAGTTGTGTCACACATGGAAGGAATCTATATAGCTATTGCATTAACCCCATCAGACACAATTCAGAACATTAAGGATATAATAGCTAAGGATAGGGATACTTTGGACAACATGATGGATAGTTGTGAAACCTCCTCACAAACTATATGAGAGATGGACAAGAAGGCATCCAAGATTCTTGACAAAATAAATGTATTGGATATAGAGAAAGGGAGAGTAATGGAAAGATTTGGTTTGCTAAAGAGTTTAATAACTCCTAAGCTATCAATTCTTGAAGCACATCTTACTGAAATGGATAAGATTGGGGAATCAATGATCAACTCTATACCAACAAAATTGAAAGCAGTGGAGACTTCATCTTATGTGTTGAATGGACTGATACATGTTAGTGAACTGTTGATCAAATCATGGAATGATGAAGTGAAGACCTTGGAAGATTCCTTCCAAGGTATTCTAAAACTGGTAAGCAAGCACTAAGTCCTACACCTTGTGTAAAGTTTTTCAATTTTGGGTATACCTTGGCCATTGATGTCAAAGGGAGAGAAGAAAAGAAGAAAAATGAAAAAAAAATATGTATAAGAGAAGAATAAAAATACAAAAATATAATATATAAATGAAAAAGAAAAAGATATTAGGAGAGAATAGAAGAAAGAGAAAAAGGAGAGTTAAGTATTTTGTTGGGACACTTGGTCATTTTTTACTAAGTGTTTCCATCAATGCCAAAGGTAGATGTTGTTGGCAAGTGATGCTTTAGAGTAGTATGAAGCACTTGAGGGTTGTCATTTATGGAAACACATCTGATATGGTGATCATATTAAGGAAAGTTTAGTTTTGGAGATGCAGTCTTCAAAATGACTAAGTATCGAGACAAATTTATAGAGTACAACAGTAGTGTTTTGGACATCAAAGATAGTATATAATAGATGATAGCTTACGATCTTAAAGGAAGACATTTTGGGATGTATATAACCTTCAATTAAGGTCTCTTTTATTTTGGTATTGTTATCAGCAAGTTACAGTAATATGAAGACATGTGAAGACAGAGGAACGGTGAAATAGGGCATATGAACAGTCATGATGATTAAGGGAATATAAGATGGAATGGTAATGTGCTAAGTTAGATAAAGATTGAGGATTGTTGACACTTTGGTAATACAAGATCATCAACTTGGTATTTACTCTTTTTATTATTAAGTATTCTATTATGTATTATATTTGGGAGTCGACTGAATGATAGAATACATATTTATATGATGAACTTTTTGTGGAGTGATGTGTGATGACAATGAGATAGAGATATCAGTAATGGTTGATGGTAGATGCGAGATCAGAGATTGACAAATGGTATTGAGAACTACAACTGGAACTATCAAAGCATAGAAGATGCTTGTATTGTTCATTCTTGAAGAACACTTTGTAACCAAAGTATTTATTGTAAGAGTTGTACTATCAATATACCTTTAACAAGTTTTTGTGTACCTTTAATAGGGTTTTGTATACCTTTAACAGGGTTGATATTCCTCTAACAAGGAAATGTACTATGTAATACTCAACTCCTAATAGGGCTAGGTCTTCTAGCAAGGACATTATACTTTAGTGCATATTTGTGGGTACCATCCCCACTGAGGTTTTCCCTTGGCCAGGGTTTCCTCGAAAACAAATAATGGTGTTATGATTTTTTTGTTATTTTCTTATGTTCTTTTCATTTCTACAATAATATGGTTTATTTGGAATTGGTTTAAGTTTAATTTGAAGTGTTGTAATATTGATTTACCCCCCCCCCCCCCCCCTCTCAGTATTACTCAATCCTAACAAAAGGTTGAGGTACCTATTGTAACTTCTAAATCTACACAGAAGGAAGATGAAGTTGTTACAGTTGTTACAATAGATTGTGAAATTGCAAAGAAAATTTAATTTTAAGAAGATTATTTTGCAGTGCAATCGGTAAAAAAGGAAACTAGATCTAGATGCAAGTTCAAGTCATAAAAATGAAATAAGTTAAATATCTATTCTTGATGAGTAAATTGTAGAAGATCTTGGAGATGAGGATGTTGAGGTCATTCAAGGACCTATTGATGTTACTAAGATGAGTCTTAGTGAATTGATGAGAATATTTGAAATACTTAAGCTAAAAGCTAAAAGGGATAAGCTTAGAACTAAAAAGAAGAAAGAACAAGTACTTTTGTCTACTAGGGACATTCTTGCAGATCTTGTATCTAAATATGACTATGATCCTAATGCTACACCAATTGAGAAGATAGATACTTTTATCAATGTTATCTCTAAGGAGGTTAGTAGTTTGGAGCAAGCTGCTGAGAATAGAGCTCACATGAATTATGACAAGAAGAGAACTGATAAGCTAATGGAGTCCATTACATCTAATAAAGTGAAACTTGTAGTTCATGTGGATTGAGTGAAATAAAATTTGAAGGAGATTGGTAAGTTACTTACCCAAGTTTCAATTTTTTCTATGTTTACACAAGAATTGGAGTTAAAGAGAATTGAAGCTCAGCAAGAGCTTAAATCTTGATTGATAGTTTTGATCCTATTTCACATTATGCTACCACTTATGGATCACAAGTGAAGGTTATAAGTCATAAGTTAAAGACTTTACAAACCAAGCAAGATAATAGGATATGTACATTGTTGGAGTTGCAAACTTATTTGATCCCTATAGTAGATGTTATTCAACATAATGTTAGAGATTCAGAGGTATTACTTGAATCGCCAGATATGAGTGTACTTAAATCTATGGAGGAGTTAGCTTCTATGCTGCATGGTCAGATTCAAGCTGCATAACACTTGTAGAAGTTATGGAAAGATTCTTCGGAGTGAGGCAAAACAAATTTTAAAAGTATTTTTGAAAGAATGTTATTGGTAAGATGATTTTATTTTTGGTATAAAATTATGTACATTTTCTATTGTTGTCAAAGGGGGAGTAATTGGTGCAGTGAAAATAAAGCTAAGGGGGAGTAGTGTATGTATGGAGATGTTCACTATGTCTTTCCATCAATGTAAAAGGGGGATATTATTAGCATTATGATGGATTTTGGAGTTGGATTGCAAAGTTTGATGTTTTAGAGTTTGTCATTGATGGAAACTCTATCATCTCTATTAGAATTGATGATACTGATTGACGGGATGAATAGGTAAAGGTAGTTTTAGCTAAATGTTTTGACTGGTGAACAGGAAGATAATATTAAAGAATTTTTTGAGTAGTGATCGAGTTTGAGGACACTTTTGGAGATGTGATCATCCCTGGTGGTTTACCAAGATTAAATAGCTACAATGCTATAAATGTAATCATTAACTCAATTTTTTGGGTGAGTTAGCATTTTGGTGATGTGTTTAGTGTGAACTAGTTGTGTTACTGATAAGTTCTTGTTGATTAGATGATCAAGGCGGTTGTTTTATGGGCTCACATGTAAATATATTTTGGTCAATATATTTTGGGCTAACATTTTAGGTGTGATTGGTGCAATTTTCTATGAATTTGGTCGATCTAGTGGGACAACTTGTAAAATGCTTTCTAAGTCATCCAACTTAAGAAAATCAATATAAAGGTGGACTAAATCACATTATTTAGGGTCGTGATCATGAATTTGGTTATTGCAATCAGAGATAGAGGTACTACACTATGTCAGCATTCAAATATTACAAAGGATATGATTAAGAAAAGGAGTTTCTATATTTCCAAATCAAGTTATTATTATTTCCTAACAATTGCAGCAAGTTAAATCCTTTAACAGGGTGGACTTTAACAGGTCTTATTGAACAATAAATCCTTTAACAGTGTGACTTCTTAATTGGATTTTTAAATCCTCTAGTGAGGTAGATCCTAGCAGGTCTTTTAGTACTTCTAACATGGTACTAATCACTTCTAATTGGATGAACCCCTAACTAGGTATTGTAAGCTCCTAATAGGGAAAATATTTTATCTGTAGTTGAAAGATTCATGGGAATCATCCCCACCATGGTTTTCACCCTCTAACAAGGGTTTTCGTGATAAATTTTTTGTTGTTATGTGGTATGCTTTGTGGATGATTAATTTTTTTTACTTTTATAGCATAGTTACACTTGCATGTTTGGGTGTATGGAAGTTGTTTAAAACTATAATCATTTAATTAGTTGAATTAGTTCATTTCTTGTTTAAACTGATTCACCCCCCACCCCTTCTCAGTGTCTTGTATATCTAACAAGGTTGTAATATTGATGATGTGAGTGAGGATGAAGAAGAAGTAGAGGAATAATAAGCACCAGAACTCAATCGTGGAGATAAAAGACTCATAACAGCCATAACCAGAGTGAATAAAAAACCCCAATTTAATCCACCTAATTATGATGGCAAGTTAGATTCAGATGAGTTTCTTGATTGGATCACAAATATGAAAAAGTACTTTAAATTTGAGGGTAAAAGTAAAGATGAGAAGGTGAAGAATGCTTACGCAAAGCTAATAGGTCATGCATCCTTATGGTGGGATCATTTACAAATTGATAGGCAAACAAGAGGCAAGGATAGGCAAAGAAGAGGCTTGGGTTTGATGAGTTGAGTAACTTGTATGAGGATGATCCTGATTTTGTCAAACCTTGGAAAGCTTGCAAAGAACCTTTTGTAGCAAACCAAACCAAATGGTTGGACTACTTCATTCAGGAACGTATTTTGTTCATAGGATCTCATTTGTGCATGCCTATAAGTTAAATGAGGGATAATTTGATTCATAAGGGTGTAAGGAAGTTGATTCATGAGGATCTCATTTATGTATGCCTTGGTGAGTGAAAATTACTATTGGCCTCAAATTCATAAGGATGTAAGGAAGTTTGTTCAGAGTTTTAGAGTTTGTCAAGTTGCTAAAGGAAGTAGTTAGAATACTAGATTATATACACCTTTGACAATGCCAACTAGACCTTGAGAAGACATTAGTATGGATTTCTTACCTCGGTTACCAAAGAAAAAAAGAGGTAATGATTCCATATTTTTGGTCATATATAGATTTTCCAAGATGACATATTTCATACCTTGTTAGAAGACTATGAATGCAGTACATATAGATGACCTATTTTTTAGAGAGGTTGTGAGATTGCATGGGTTACCTTGAAGAATAGTTTCAAAAAGATACAAGTTTGTTGGTTACTTTTGGAAGAAACTTTGTAAAAATATGAATACTTATTTGAAGTTTAGTTATACATTTCATCAACAAAATAATGAAAAAATAGAAGTTGTAAACAATAGTTTCGGAAACTTGTTGAGCTATTTGATTGGATAAAAGTCTGGAAATTGGGATTTAATCCTTGCATAAATAAAGTTTGCATATAATAATTTAGTGAATAGGAGTACAAGGAAGACACCACTTAATATAATGACAGAGATGAATCTTAAGGGGTTATTATAATTAAGGGATATCATTCATGAGGTTAAAAGAAGTGCAAAAAGAGAGGAGTTTGTAGAGGTTATGAAGTCACTGCATGATCAAGCTAAACAACATTTGGAGAAAATGAATCGGAAGTATAAGGAAAGATAAGATGTGAAGATGAGACATAAAGAGCTTTAAGTAGGAGATGAAGTGATGTTATAATTGAAGAAGGGTAGATTTCCTATTGAAACATATAACAAGTTGAAGATGAGGAAGTTTGGGCTATGTAAGATCTTGTGAGATTTGATTCAAGGAATGCATATGAAGTTGAGTTGCTAGATGACATTGTATATGACATATATTCAATATTGTATACTTGTATGAGTATCATGAGCTAGATTTTAGTGAATGTGATGGATTATATGTGGGGAAATAGTATCCTAAGAAGTGGATTGTATAAATTAAAGAGATCTCAGGATAAAAGAATTAGTATAAGTACAAAAGATAAATAGTATAGATAATATCTTGTCAAATTGAAAGACGGATCAATGAAAGAATCTTCATGGATTTCTTAGGATGAGGTTGACCATCGTGGTTTTCCTCTAGCCCCAAAAAATTGAGTGGCTCACTTTTCATTAACCCTAGGTGTCTAATGTAGGAGCATCTTGGGTTTCTTGGAAATATTGCATCAACCAAAAAAAAATAGTTTCATGCTCTCCAGTTTGTACAGTATCTGAGTTTCTTGTTGTATTCCTTTATTTTGGATCCTTTTTTTTTAGCACCTCATGGAGTGTTCCTAGCATCATGTTATACCTTCACCTAGGTTCGTGCCTTGATTGATTTGTCCGTGTGTGAGATATATTGGATTCTTGGTAGGACTTTAATGTTCTTCACGCTTCACGACTAGTTTGTGTTTTCTGATCTTGCAAAGGAATTCCTAATTGTAAAAGATTTGTGGCTCATTAAATGATGTTTCTATACCTTTAGCTAACCTACTTGAGGGATCATGCATTATTTTTAATCTATTTGTGGGAGATCCTTGTGATTTGGGTCCTAACCTATAGTTGTAATATGTTTTCCTATTCTTGGAGAATGTAATCTTTCTCAGGCTAGCACAATGTTTTTAAAGGCTTTATATTTTTTTGTAATTGATCACTAACAAGGAAGTTTAGTTTAGTAAGGATAATATGACCTCTTGAAGGTTATAAGTTAGGATTTTCTTTGTATAATCAGGCATGTAAGACTACATGTTGCAAACCATTTGTAATTGATTTTATGATAATGTGAAGGTTGATCTCATTTATCTCTGGATGGATCATAGTTATTTCTATTGTGTGACTCTTGTTGCAAGGATTGGACAGATCTCCTTGAGGTCCCTCCTATCCTTGGCTACACCATGAAGTTTCCAAAAACTTTTTCTTTGATTTAGAGCCCCAAGAAAGAATATATGCTCCTTTTAGTGAACTACACATTTCACTAGCCAAAATCCTATGAAGATCCTTCATGTCCTCCATTGATCCACTAGGAGGCCACTCATGCATTTCTTTCTATTTAGCCACTTCTCCTCGCCCAAAGTTTAGGTAACTTCAAAATCCTTAAATCTACTCCAGCTAGCTTGAAAAAAATGTTACAAAGAGAATACAAATGAGGAAATTGAGAGAGAATAAGAGGGAATTCATCCCAAGAATCCTTCCAAAATAGAGCTCCAACACCCTTATTACAAATCCAAAAAATATCTTTCTTTACTAACTACACTTCTCTCTTAAGATTATTCTAGATCATGGATTCACTACCTACCAAATTGTACTAGGAAACATTCTTTCCTTCCATTCCCCCTAAATATTTTATATTGAGTATTTTGAAACATCCTTGATCTTGTTTGATGTACCATCCTCAAAAGAGATAAGCAACCATAACACAACCAATCATGCCTTCTTGATGCAAATCAAGACCACCATCCTACTTTGACCTACAAATAGAATCTCTCTTAACCAAAATATACTTTGAAGGGAGTAAATTACATGTACATAGAATTGCCTACTTGAAGGGAATAAAATTCCTTGATAAAGCTTACAAGATCTATCTTCACAAAATATTGTTATATGGGGAGAGCATGGACCACCAACCTCAAGAGAGTCACTCTACTAATAGTTGAGAGTCATATATTAGTCCAATGACTAACATTATGTTGAAACTTATCCATAAACTCTTGTCAAAGTATTCAGTAAAGTGACATGTCAAAAGAGAAATTACAAGATAGACAAAAGGAAGAGCACCAATTTTAAACCTCAAAATATTAGTAATCCTAGCTTTAATAAGAATAGGAGTAGTAAAAAATAAGATAAAATGTTTCCCTTCATTTATCTTTTGTCTAGAGGCTTTCAAATAAATATCCAAAGCTCTTCTAAAAATGGAAACCTCATTGATTCAGAAAGCACCCATTAAAGAATTGTCATCCACAAATTGAAAATGGGAAGAATAAGGACGACCATGACCCCAATTTCATCTCTGAATCAATCCTTGTCTAACCCAAGACTTTATAAATCTTCCCAATCCTTTGCCTATTAAAATGAATAAGTACAGGGAAATGGGATTGGCTTGTTGAAGACCTTTAGAGGCCAAAAATAACTCTATTGGTTCACTATTAATAAGAACTACAAAAGTGGACAAAGTGATGCAAATCATCACCCAATTAATCCACTCAATTCTAAAACCAAAGGGAGTGAATACTTTATGCAAGAGGTTTCATTTAGCCCTATCATATGCTTTGGCCATATCCAATTTTGTGAACATAGTCATCTCCTTAGAGACTGCCATAGAATGAATAGCTTCTATTGCTATGATAATCCCATTTAAAAAAATTCTTCTAGCAACAAAACCACCTTTCGCTCCATAAATCAATTTATTTAGCCATGGCTTAAGCCTTTCTAAAGTCAAATTTATGATGATTTTAAAAATTACATTACACATAGCTATAGGTCTAAAATAATCAATAGAATTATCTCCTACCTTAGCATTCAAGACCTTGAGAATCTATTTGTTTGTGAAAGAATCTTAGGCTACCTAAACTAGATCCAGCTAAATTATTTCCCAAAATTCTTGATAAAATTCTATAGGGAAACCATTCGGCCCCAGAGATTTACCTTTCTTCATGTAAATTACTACTGCTTTAACATCATATAATGATATAGGTTTAATGAGATCCTCGTTCATTTTATTGATAACTATGGAAGGAATACAATCAAGCATATAAAATAGATAAGCCACAAGATAATGTTATTGCAAACATCATTTACATGTTAAGATTACTTAGGCTTAGTTGGCATAAGTTAGTTAACACATGTTAATTTCATAGCGTGTCATTTAATATTGTACATATGATCGAGTTAGTTATCCCAGGTGGCATTATAGAAAATAGATAATTACACTTTATTTAATATTTTCTTTAGGCATTTAATATATTGTATTAGACATTTAATTTTTGTATCAAGGGTAGTTGTACCTACCTCATATGCATTGCTTATATAAGGAAGGTTCATTTTTACATTGTATAGATCAAGTCAATATCAATTGAAGCATCTTCATATCATTTCAATATCACTTTGTTATAGGCTCATGTTGCAAAATTATCTTGTCAAAGACATGTTTCTTGGTTGATCCTTTTATGTCTATAACTTCATATGGGCTCTTTATAATTCCAACATATAACACAAGATATATTCTATTGAAATCCCTTGCAAGTCAAAAAATCTAACCTCCAAAAATATCCAATCTCCATTGTATTATTCAACCATAAAGCAATACAAAAGCACTTACAAAGTAACAACAAATACACCTAAAACATAAATCCCTCCAATGCATTCCATGTGACGAAGCATGAATCCACACATCCCATGTCATGCTTGAAAAATTCAACTTTCAAAAAGACTCAATAATGACAACCCACTTAACCAGCCAATCCAAACCACTAATATTTGTTTGCTTTTATAGAAAAAAATTACATAATATAAAACTAGTGGTAAAATAAAATTATGTGCCACAAAACCATGTGAATATGATACTTACAAGGGCTCAATGGTATCACATTCACATGGTTTTTTGGCACATGGTTTATTTTACCACTAGTTTTATATTGTCCAAGCTTGTTTCTATAAAATCAAATATATATTAGTGGTTTGGGTTAGATGGCTAAGTGGGTTGTTATTATTGAGTCTTTTTTAAGGTTGCATTTGTGAAGCATGGCATTGGATGTGTAGATTCATGGTCGAACACATGGAATGCATTGGAGGGATTGATGTTTTAGGAGTATTCTTTGTTACTATATAAGTGCTTTTGTATTGCTTTATGGTTGAATAATACAATGGAGAATGTATGCTTTTATAGGTTTGACTTTTTTCCTCGCAAGGGTTTTCCTAGAGTATATCTTGTGTTATTTGTTGGAATTATAAAGATTCCATCATGAAGTTGTAGAATTCATAGAATCAACCAAGAAACATGCCTTTGATAAGAGAATTTTGCAACAAGAGCCTACAAAAAAATTATATTGAAATGATGTGAAGATGCTTTGATATTGACTTGATATATACAATGTACAAATGAACATTCCTTATATAAGAAATGTATATGAGCTAGGTACAACTACCCTTGATACAAACATTAAATGTTTAATACAATATAATAAATGACTAAAGCAAATATTAAATAAGTGTAATTATCTATATCTAGAATGCCACCTAGGATAACTAACTCGATCCTTTGTACAATATTAAATAATAAGTTACAAAAGTAACTTGTGACAACTAATTTATGCCAACTAAGCCTAAGTAAGCCTAACATGTAAATGATGTTTACATTAACATTATCTTGTGGCTTGTCTATTTGATCTTTGCATAATGATGATTATATAAGCTTGCATGTATGCTTGTATCTTATAGATTATCTAGGAAACAGACTAAATGTAACTTGGGGGTAAGTGCACCAAGATGAGGGACCAAAAAGGGGTCTTAAGATGCCACTTTTTTTTTCTCTAAAATCAGTAAACTGTAAACTTCAATGAGAAAATGAAGATAGTTACACTCAAATTTTGAAGATGTAACAAGAGCAAGAGTTGAAGTACTCTGAGTCAACTTTATACGAGCTACTTTAAAAAAATGGTGGAGATTAAGGATCTCAAAAGGGGGGAGCACACAAAGCGGTTGTATTTTTTTCTAAGAAACATAACATAGCATCTAGTGTGCTCCCCCTAAAATGTCAACTTATTTTTTTAATTTTTAAAATCAATATGGTGAGAAGTTAGCCAACACCATGTAGTTTTTCCTAGACTTTTTAGCTAATTTTTTTTTATGAATATATAAGTTTTTACTAATTTCAAAGTGGACACATCTTGAAAAACATAAATTTGAGCATACTCCCCCCC
>BSBK01008333.1:0-27500 GCA_027943335.1 Chamaecyparis obtusa
TGCCAAGAATGCCAAGCCATAACGAAGAATCTATTGCACCAGAAAGAGACAACGGCTAAATTGGGTCAAATGAAAAGTAAATCAAATTAAATAGTTAATTTTGAACATAAATTGACTATTACACGATAACAATATGCATGAAATTTCACTACAGCCTTCAAATCCTACCACAAAACCTGGGCACGATGAAGGTCATGATGTGCATCACATTGTTGGAGGCATTAGTTTTCTATTAGAAATAAATTACGTAATTATTAATAGAATTTAACATCTTTAATTGCAATTGGCCGTGTAACCTTTTTTTGAATATTTTAGAGTATGTTGAGCATGTTGAGGTGACAAAAGATCAAAACATTATTGTACATGATGATATGGCATTTTTAGGTAAAGAAAAATGCATGTTATGTTCTACTGTTAATGAAATACATGTAACAGTAAAAAAGAGTATACAAATTTAACCCATTTACTTGTTATTGCAGCAAACCCCCCTTTAGTGCAGCAAGGTTATCCTCCTTGAGACATGAAGAAGCATCATAATTTGAGATCACAACCACAAGAGGAGGAAGATAATATAGATGCTCCTCTCAACCTTTACCTAAATAAGAAATCTAAGAAAAACACAAAAAAGAAATGATTTCTTAAAAATGCTCTTTGATAAAACTTGTTTGATTAACTTTGTTGGATAATGAAAGAACATTGTTTTAAGTAATTATTTATAAATTTTCTATATTAATATTGAATTATATGTCATGTGAATGAATATTGTTATGTGTTAATGAATTCTTGATCAGTTTTGCGTATTAATGAATGTTATATCATATTAATGAATGTTATGCGACTCTATTGATTGAATGTTATATTTCATAATTGGATGAATGAAGTGTGTAATTAGATGTTAATGGGGGAATTTAGATTGATGTTAGGGGAGGGGGGGGTGAGGTGAGATGATCTTCCACCTTCACATGGTTGGCCTTGTTAAGTAGAGAATATTAAAGTATTCTTGAAACCAAGTGAAGCTCAAACTAACATAACTTCATTATTTAATCAATTTCATTCGTTCTAGGTCATTTCTCATAAGTGCATTTTGAATGTGTCATTTTTAGGCAACTATCAAATAGAAAACTAGAAGGGCCAATAGTCAACTTCTCATTTTCATTGTCTAGCATGATTCGACTTCATTTTGTGTAAGTATTCTCATATTGAATGCGTCAACCTCTCTTGGACTAATGTGGATTATTTCATTGGATTGTGTTTTTGAGTAGGTGAAGTGTTAAATTAGATATCAGTTGGATTTATAAGTAGCATAGATATTCTATAGCTAATAGCCTAATACACCCACATGAATAAATTTACTTGCTGTCCCATTAGGATTTACTTAAGCAAACAGTCCATATGTGCTAAAAAAATCAGTTGTTTTTAGTGCTGCAATTGTAGATAATTTGTATGCATGAATTCAATGACAAGAACTAAACATTAAGAAATAGAGCAATAACATAAGATAATACTGCAGAGAAGCATGATGTCATGAAAAATCTTGCACAACAAGGCTATACCTGTTGAAGATTTGAATGCCTATATGTTTAGGTCTTTGCAAATGATGACTTGATGCAGTTAAGTATCAATCACCTAGTGAAGGGTAGCTAATCCAAGAAGCTATGCATGCACAATGATGATCTCTTAAAGAAGAATTATAACTCTGAATAACAGCATTCCATTTCTTCAATGGTCAAATCTATTGAAATATTTTTAATGATGGCTCTCTTTATGATGTTTGTAATTTTTTGGATTTTCATTTGACCATCCTCTATGGTTATTAATTGACTTATCTTGTGCACACTTTTTCTCATCCAATGCCCTAGTGTGCCAAATGTTTAGTTGGATCCCACAAACATTGTATAAATTTTTTTTGTCATTGTCTCTCTAGTAAATCTATTTGTGTCCATTGAGTCCTATTATTCCCCTGAAGGTTTTATTGGGTAATATAAGTTGTGGAACTTTGTTGGTTGACTTTGTTTTTTAAATGGTGTGGGAACTATTTGAAACATGGGCATTGCTCTTGGAAGGGTTTACATTTCTTATAAGTTTTTTTTGTAACTTTTAAGCTCTATGATAATGTTTGTCATCCTTATATGCAAGGAAAATGAATCCAAGAAGGAAGCTTTCAGGAAATATTTGGAGTCAAGCGGCGTGCTTGATACCCTCACAAAAAGTCTATGACAGTTCTTCTTATATGATGAAATGTTGAATCTAGAAAATTAATTTGAGAATTTGCATCTATTTGTGAGATAATATATTAATATTGGCAGTTCCTCTTATATGATGAAATGCTGATTTTAGAAAATTAGTTTGTGAATTTGCATCCATTATTTTTGGATGCCTGAATGTTATGTTTTCCTTGTTAGGATTCAAATTAATTTGATTGATATGATCTTTGAAATGGTGTAGTAGTCTTTAGATTAATGTGATTTGTATTATCATATAATATATCTGCTCTTATAAACTACCTTGTTTCCATGTATGATTTATAGTTATTCGTTTCAGTGTTCCAAAGATGAATTTGGATGATATCTTTGAGCAAAAGAATGAGGTTGCTAAAGGTATTAAAGAACTTGAAAAGGTTGATATATTCATATCAGTTTCATTTATTTATTGATGTGTATTGTCAATTGATTACTATAAAATATCTCTTAAATATCAAACAAGATGAAATTTGAATGCAGTATGATTCAATCGTGCATTTCTATGCTTAAAGGCTATGTCAAACTATGGATATGAGATAGTTCAAACACTTATTGTGGATATAGAGGCTGATGTGCATGTCAAGAAAGAAATGAATGAAATAAATGTTGGCAAGACTTTTACATCCACTATTAAATGTCCTTTTTACCATGATATTGTTGGAGATTGCTAGCATATACTTTTGCATTTTGTAAATGGGTTGATGGTATTCATTTATTTAAGAAAACCCAACTCATTATCCTCAACTTTGTTCATATTTTTGTTCTATATCTGTTTAGTTTATTTACCCAAAATTTCTCTCAATTTCACCATCATTCATTTTATTATTTTATATCAGTTGCAAGAATGAGGGTGGCAACACAAGAAAAAGAAGAGGCTGAGAAAATTTTACAAATCAAGAGAGTAGAAGCTTTCATTATTTTATTTTTTAGTATGCATCAACACTTCCTTTTATGTTATATATGTATATTTTATAGATTTGAATATTTATAATTTTAAAGGTTGTATATAATATACATTGGGAGATATATATTGATATTGGTAGTTCTTCTTATATGATGAAATGCTGAAGCTAGAAAATTAATTTGTGAATTTGCATCTATTTGTGAGATAATATATTAATATTGGTAGATCCTCTTATATGATGAAATGTTGATTTTAGAAAACTAGCTTGTGAATTTGCATCCATTATTTTTGGATGCCTGAATGTTATGTTTACCTTGTGAGGATTCAAATTAATTTGATTGATATGATCTTTGAAATGGTGTAGTAGTCTTTTAGATTAATGTGATTTATATTATCATATAATATCTCTGCTCTTATAAGCTTCTAGGAAATATTTGGATTCAAGCGGCGTGCTCAATACCCTCAAAATAAAATATCTCTACTCTTATAAACTTTGAAATTGCAAAATAAATTCTCCTTGAGACATATTTCTGTAACTTATTACATCTAATTTAGAACAAGTACCCCAAAAAAAGGTCATAGGCCCATACAAGACACCCAGCAAAATATAGACCATCAATTTATAGAACCCTTGCAAGATATCCCAAGGAATGACAGGTAGTGAAAACCAGATAGATAGAAAAAAGAACATAACCATATGTTGCCTCACCTGTTTGAGGTAAGACAAACTCAGTCCAATTCTCTTAACAATGGTACATATCCGTCCAAGTGCAGCAACCTTAAAAGATTTGCAGCGGTAAAGAGAATCCCCATATTTTATTAGCCTAACATAGTCTTTGGCCACTTTGGCAATTATATTGGGAGCAATATTGATTTTCCAACAAGTTTTGTTTTTTAAAAGCAAGGTTTTCATTGCATTATCTACCACTTGAGTGAAAGTTTCCATAGCTAAATTTCCTTTCCATAGTTAATATTTCCCTAAAGAATTACAAGTTAGTAAGTCCTCAGCTAAAGGGCTAATAAACTAAATAAAGTTTCAAACATATGAACAGATAAAACTCATACAAGAAAAAGCAGGAGCCAAATTGAATAGAATTGGCTATTTGTCAGTGGAAGGTCCCTGCTAGAATAGACACATTTGTCACTTCATTAAGATGGCATTTGTGTACTAAGTTTCCTAACTATATAAGTCATCATCATCTTTATTATCTACTCTGGAAAATACATTTGAAGCACCAGTAGAAGCATCGAGAAATAAAAATTTAGAACCAAAGCCTTGAGATTGCTGTAGTATTTGTGCAAAGGCTTAATACTTCTGAATATTAGCATCACTAACACTTCTTCGGGAATATTTCATTGACTCCTCAAAATGAGCAACCTTTATTTCAGCTACCTCATCACTATCATCCTCATCCATTTCCTTGGGATTCTCACTTCTTTTTCTTTCACATTCAATATTATCCTGTAAAAGTGCAGAGGAAAGAGAACATGACAAATTGAAATAATAAGATACAAGTTGAGGAAAATTGAATAAAAAAATGTAAAATTATAACAAACCAATTCAAAAAAAACCATTAAGAAATTCATAACCAAATCTAGTTTGCAAAAGTTGCCACAATTGAAACTCACCTTCTCAATATTTTCTCTAATAGCATACTTGCAAGCCCACTGACAAATCTTTGTAATATCTCATCAATAAATATAATGGATGGGGAATTCTTATCAGCCTCCTCAAAAGCCTTCCAAAGATTTCTTTCACTTTATCCAACCAACTTTGACATGATCTCTAGTCCATTGATATAGAAAAAAAAAGCACCAGTTTCATTTGCCACTGCCCCTAGCAATTAAAGTCTTCCCATAACCAAGAGGCCCATAGAGAAGGATACCCTTTGGGGACTTCACACCAATATATTTGAAGAGTTGTTGGCATCTAAGAGGAAGCTCTACCAATTCACAGATCACCAGTTAGAGCCTATCTCTCAAATAGTTCAAACAAAATGAAAAACCCATAGTTTCATGCAAAGTAGAGCAGATGGATTGCTCGAGCCCAAAGTAGTCTGGAAAATAGAATGAGCAGGGACCCACTGGAAACAAGTAGGAAAATGAGTGTGGACACCTGAAGATAAATATCTAGACTAATCATCGATCAGGATGTTGTTGGTGATCAATTTGGATATTTATCTTTAATTTTTTTAAAACACTTCATATTTTGTCAAACTTTCAATTCACAGTCATCAAAAGTCTCACATAGTTTGGTCTAAAAATTGACCATTCTATGTCAAAATATGGCATCATGGGTTTGGCATCCTGGTTAGAGCTGCTAAATACTTTCGTCGAAAGTCTGGCCTAGTTTGGTCTAAAAATTGCCCAATCTTTGTCAAAATGTGGCGTCATGGGTTTGTCATCCTGGTCTAACGTGCGACAAAATATGGTCAAAATATGACATCATGATTTTGGCATCCTAGTCAGAGAAACCAAAGTTTTTGACCAATATTAATCTATATTGGTCGAAAGATCAACCAATATACCAACACTTGCTAATGTTATTTTCGGCCTAGATTACCCTCGTTTGCGACCAATATTGGCATCGATTATTCTACGGTTGCAACAATGGGTTGATATTTTGATGCAAATAATATCTACAAACTAGTTGGTTGACTATTCAACCAAGTTGAGTAGAAACTTTGACGAATAGCGCATCGAAAAATGGTGCAAAATGTACTAGTTTTTTATTAGGAAAATAATGCCTTCATATAGCCTATATTGATCAATGTAAAAGATATCCATTGAATCAAATGAACATCCATCAATAAAGTTTTTATGTTTTCATCATTTTCATTTGGTATTATAGGAAATCAATTATTTTTTTGTGTGATGGAGAAACTTTGTATAAGATAGTGACAACATGGCTACGACTTCTCTATTCTTCTTGTTTATTTTCCAATTCAACAATTGGTTTAATGGATCTATTAATTATTTGGTGAGATATTATAGTATCTCATGTGTAGGCATGTAGGTGATGATTTGTACAACATGGGAGAGTTGCTTTCCATAACAATTGAGGCGGTGTTAGAAAAAATCATAGGAGATGTGGACTTTCAGAGGAAGGGCATCTCATGTGCAGTACTAAAGGAGGTATTAAACACACTTGGAGGAGATGTGGCATTTCAGAGGAAATGTGTCTCATTATGTGTGGGAGGTAGGAACACTCATGTGGTGTAGATGGTTTCATGTTGTACTACTAGGAGATCCATTGATGCAATTAGTTCGATGTTTCTTGAGCGAGCGAGGAGGATTGGTGAATCCACTCTTGTTCAAATTAGTGTAATAAGGGGGAGAATCTTGGATTTTTTACAATAATAGGTTATATTAGATTCATAAAATAAATTAGTTATTGGGAAGATACATTCCCTAAAGAATTTTTCGGAGTTCATTAGGAAATAATGGCTTTTTAAAAACTATATTGATCAATGTAAAAGATATCCACATTTAATCAAATGGACATCAATTAATGATTTTTTTTGTTTTCATGTTTCTTTGACAAACTATGTAAGTGCCTAGGAAATGGTTGGAGGGATGCATTAAGGTGGAAGAGTTTATATTTAGTCTTCTTCTTGCTTGCTATAGCCATACTTGAAATATAATTTTATTTTATCTTATTAATAGAATATCAACTATTACCAATCAAAAAAATTATAAAAGTAGTACACCTGTATATATTTTATACAAAATAATGAGTCTTAGATTACCCTTCATTACCAAATGAAGATCTTCACCAACCTCAAATTAAAAATACCTTAATAAACACTATGTCTTCAAAAAAAATACTTCCAAAAACTAAACATTATGGACAACCTTCAGATCCATACAACAAATACATGTGACACTAAGAGCCCATAAATTTTACCATACCCAATTTTCCCCGTTTGAAAACTATTTTCAAGTTCTATGAAGATATAGGCCCATAAAATAGATATGCCCATTTAGGAATAGGCATGAACACCTGCATGTTCAAAGGCTAATAAGACATATGTTGAGAACACAACACACCTAATACCTACAAAAGAGCTGACAAATGTAAAAGACTATCTAGGAGCTAGTAATTATAAGAAACATTTGGGGTGAAATTAAATATGAATAATTTTGTATCTTGTTGGATCTGGCTCCCACACATTTGGTTGATTGCTACCATTAGCTTAAGGACCATCACAAAACTAACTTGAATCACCTATGATATGACTTGGTACAAGAATGATGGGAAATTACAAGAAGTCTAATTGTGCCAATTGCCTTAGAATCCCAACTAATGAACTTATTTCCCAAAAATTATCAACATTTATAATCCTTGTTTAAATTTGGAATATGTGAATCCAACAGGGGTCTAATCACCATGTTCAATCATTTGAATTTTCCTATTCAATAGCATCCACCATTTTGATTTCTCTACAAAGGTGTTTACAAGGTTTAAACCCCACATCTTGTTGAGTCTTATTAACTAATTTTGCAATTTGGTAAACTCTTTGCTCTCCTCTTGGATTTGGAAAACCAAATTTTCCAACCAATCTATGATGCAATTTTCCTCTAAAAAATAGTGACTTACATTAAACCTTGAAAGCCTTGGTAACTCTATTCACAAAAAAATGAAAAAGACATAAATTCACTCTATGAGAAATTTTATTGTGTCACCAGAAGGGAAGTTGTAAAATTTTTAACATGACAATATATGAAGCATTTATGATCATTTCTTGTGTTAACAATTATTCCTTGGATAGCCAAGTATGTTCCCTTTTCCCTTTGTTCCCTTATATGTTTCATAAGGACATAAAAATTAGATAGTTGATCCTCCATACTAGGAAATTTGGACTACTCCAATATTTAATAGAAAAAGAAATAAGCTAATCATTTAGTACTTTACTTAACTTTTATGTGATGTAGAACTTTAAATATGGTGTAAATTTATTATGGACAAAATAGTGTGGAAAAATGAATATTGTAAAAAATTTTAAATAATTGTAAGAAAAATTTAGAAATGTAAAATAAATTGCATTGTAATAGGTCATAAAGAAATGGAAAAGTAGCCATAGAAATCAAGCCAATGCCACTTAAATAAGAAAGAAAGTTAATTTTTTCATTAAATAAATAAATCTAAAATTCCAACCATCAATTTATTCTCTCGATTCTATTCCTTCCTTGTCTTCCTACAACTCATAGACATGTTTTTAGTGTCGCTTAGTTTGAATTATCTATCCACATAGGATAGCTCTTTTATAAAATTAACACTTTAAGATAGTATATACTATTAATTATCTTTCCCTTTACAAACACCATCCATTGGAAAAATGATAGGCTGAATTTTAAGTTGATAAGCTTTTTAGTTAGCATTACAATTTTATTGATGAATGAAATTGTCAAGAATGATATATAGAAATGAAATGTTTGTTTAGATATTGCTAATTTTTTATCCATGAAAGGAATAGTACTAAATGTCAAAGAAAGGGGTGAAGTCTAACTATTGTAATGAAACATTACAAAATGCAATACTTTTTTTAGAAAATTATACTTAGATATTATTATTTTGTTGGACATGAGAAGTGTAGAACTAGGTGACACACTAAGGTGAAAATAATTAGAGAACATTTCCTCAATAATATTTGTCTCAATTTCACTTAACTTATTAAGTAACATAATTTGTAGTATTCAAGGTTAAATGAGCCCATTCATGAGATATTATATCAACCATATGTAATTATATTGTACATGGACATTGACCCTGAGAATCAAGTAATTCACATAAGACAACATACTAAATAAATGCATGGTATTATAATAATAGGAGTTAATGCATCCACACATAAATAATTTAATTAAATTTAAACAAACACAATAGTTACAGTGAATGCCTACACAAATCAATAGGCAAATGCAAGACTTTGTACAAGTGTTATGCCTGTATGAATGTTTAAGATATACTTCTTCATGTGGATGAATGATGGATTTGAATGAAATGTTGGTTTCTTGAACTATAGACCTCAGCTTGGCAACTTGTAGCTACAAATTTTAAGAATCTGAAGTATCTTCTTTACATCCTCTAAGGTGATCATGCACTCTCCTATAGGAAAGTTAAAGGAAGAATTCTTTTAATACCACCGCTCCTGTAACACAATCATTAACCCCCTATTCATCCTAGGCATGATTAAACTTTGAGCCCTAAAACTAACACATTCAAGCGCATCATTTGAACCCTACATTTGCAATGATTATGGCCTACTTGTGCGGCGTTATACCAAAAAATAGTCTAAACTAGTCTAGGAAATGACACAAAAAATGATGAAAATTAAATGCAAAAGGTATAAAACTCACCTACAGCAAGGCATCATCTAGATGTTGATATGTCCTAACTCACTCAGTGATGTGAAGTCCATCCTCATAAGCCACCATCTCTCTCCAAATGCTTAGAAACTTATCCTTCCACTGCTAGTTCTCAAAAATTTTAATGTGCACAATGACTTTGAAAATGACCTTCAATTCCTATTTATACCCCCCTCCCCCACCCCACCTTTATGGATGTGCACCCTTTGCATTTCTATTGGTCATGATTCTTTTTAGCTTCCAAAGTCAATAACTTTTGTGTACAACCTCTATTTTACGAATTGTGAGTGCTATTGTGATTCTAATCATGATGTCAACCAAATCAACCCTCCATTTCATTTTTCTCTCATTTTCTTGAGGGGGAACCATAATACCTATTTGTTGATGCTTGTCTACAAGGGCATACCAAGGAATGATTTTTATCAAATTTTCTTTGAAACAATTCCTAAAAAGAATTATATCAAAGAGGGGCAAAATGAAACACTTAAAAATGACTGATTCTTGCAACACAATAAATTTACTAACATTCATCTTAAATTGTTAAATAATCTTTATTATTTAACCAATTTGTGCCATACTATAATCTAAGTTCAAGGCCATCATTTCTCTATAATTTTATAATTAAGTGATTTTAATTAATTATCAAATTATTTCATCAATTATTCATCTATAAAGTAATTAAATAATTAATTATTATTTTATTATTCTCTATACTATTAAAATTAATTAATCATATTATTTAAGTAATATTTTTTTAAATTATTATTGCATTTATGTAATAATTAAATCAATTTCCCTCCCATGATTAAATAAATGATATTTATTTAATTCTTCTAAATATTCCTCTCTCATAAATAAATATACAACTATTTACTTATTACATCTTCACATGTGAGGTAAATAATTTATTTTAATTTATAAATAATTTTGTCCTCCTAAATTATAACTCATACTCACTTTGAGTTAACTTCTCACTCACAAATCTTAAATCCACCAATCTCTCTCCTAACTAATCAATCTATTTAGTCTTTTAGTCCACGTTAAGTGTTCAATCAAATCAGTCAACTGTTAATCTATTTTTCTAATAGATCAATCAATCTTGTTAAATAAAGAAATCAATTGAGTTGAACTCCCACTCACTCTAAGTTCAATTTCTTAATCACAACCAATCAACCCATCAATCAAGGAATCTTGATTGAAACCCCAAAATTCTTATAAATAAAGAGCTAATTCTCTTATTCAAGGGACTACAGGCTTCGAATTCTTATGCTAGTATGATCTTGATCTTATTATTGAGATCACAACATTGTATGAAGAAGAAGAACAAAAAAGGAGGAATTATTCCATTTTCATATGGTTTTGTGTTATTTAATTTCAATATCTTGATTTGTGTATGCATTTCTATCATTTCCTTTCCTCTTTTGATATGAGATACTAACTACTATTAATGATCTTGTTGTGGTTGAGATATTATTGTTATTTTAGACTTACTATTACTAGATTACCCTGATTATAGATATACATTACTATATTCAAGAGTATAATCCAAGGTGACAATAAAAAACTCACATTTTATCAATTTGATTAAATGCATCTACAATCTCTTTATAATATAGAATAGTTTAGAAAATATAATCTAACATTGAGTAGCTTAACCTTATAGAATTTTTTTGGATTCCAAGACTTAAAAAATTCAAGGACTAAAAAGGAAATTATACCTATACTTTCAAATAAGCTTCTCAAAGGTTCATTTTGTCAGTAAAGAAATTATAATACAATTGCTTTCTCCATCAAATAAATGTCATTTTACCATTCATAGAAGTGAAAATCTCAACAAAAAGAAATAACTCATTAATAGATACCTAAATGGTTATAAGTTATCCCCCTTATGGAAAATTTGATGTACCTTTACTTAGGTGAAGATTTAAAACTCTCATGACATAGTGAAACAAATATATTTGAAATATGATACTTATGAGATCATTTGTAGTGGCTCTCTTTTTACTTGTCAAGATGCTATAGCTTTTCTTTTACAAATCAATCTCAATCTATCAATCAGATTTTTTTTCTATAATTTAATTATATCTCAATTTAAATGACTCATTGCCACCATATTTGAGATTATCCAATAGCATAAATGTTCCCCAAAATCTATGGATCCATTCAAATGTATTGTTCAATTGTTTCACATTTATTCTTATTAGTACTTGCTGGTAGACTAAGTACTATTGTATTCCTTTTTGAATTTTTGATGTTAACTAGTGATTAAATGAATTATTCTACACCAATGAAAATAATTTCTTTTTATATTTCATTATAAGCTTTTTCATTTGTAAAATATAGATGCAAATTATTTAACTTTATAATATCTAAAAATTAATTTTTGATCATCTCATTGGATGAATGCATTTGAAGTCTTATTGCACGAGTGAACCAATTAAAATTTACCACGTTTGGAACTATTCTGTAAAATGTGAAAGTTTCGTTGAATATTCTACATAATTACATTTTATAAGAAAAATATTTTATTTTAAAAAATGATTAAAGTATCATTTCCTAACAAATTAATTAAATATAAATAAAGAAACTTTTATCTTATATTTTATAAAATAATAATTATTTAATATGGATAAATTTTTGTTATTACTTTTCTCACTTTTTATACAAATATACTTTATGATAGTATACTTTGAATAATTCTTCAATTTATTAAATTTATATTTTTAAATATTTATAAATTAAACTACAAAATTAACCAAACTTCAACATAATTAAAAATAAAATTTAATTATTAAATAATTATTATTATATTTTACACAACTATATTTTGCATTGAAACTAAATATTGTTAATAAAAAATAATAATGACAAAATGGTTAATATGAATATAAATAATTTATTTAACAATGTTAAAATAGAAATATAAAGTTAAAAGTTTAAATGGTCCCACATGGCCCAACTACTTAAGTGTTGTTGAGCCCGATTATTTATGATTACAACTCGTGGTAGATTCATGTGTCTTGAATAACTATTAAGCTCAAGTATAGCTCTATTACTAAATTCATTTTTATTTTTTTTCTAATTTCTAAAAATCAAATAGAAAGTGTAAATAGAAATATAAACAACTATAAATATATTTTTATAAATAAATATGCTCTTGGTGGTTGCTCTTTTTGTAATTGATCTACCTATATTTAATCTATATCTATATCTATATCTATATATAATGGATTAATTTCTTCTAAAATTGTGAAAAATCATATAAAAGATTTAATATTACAATATACCACATATTATAATAATGGAACTTTATTGATCATATATAAATTAAAAATATATTAATAAAATAAAATTAAAATTAAGAAATAATAAAAATAAAAATAAAATTAGTATCAAAATTAATTGTAATTTATAAGTTATAATTGTTGAAATAATTATAAATAAATAAATAAATTATTGTTACAACAATATTAAAATAGATCATTATAATTATGTAATTTAATTAGTAATTACAATACATTTAATTAAAATTTAAATTATGGTTAAAAAGAATACATAATATTTTTAACATTATAATTAGGTTTCTATTCTTAAAACTTCAACTATCATTAATGCTATCAATATGATTCTACATTATAATTTTATTTTATGAATTTAGAGTTTTCTCATAAAGAATAGACCCAAAGATTTATATTTTCTTGCAAACTAAATATTATATGCTAATATTTTGCAGCTATCATGAAGAATGAAGTAAAATGGTTTGATCAAGAGGAGAATGGAAGCTCTTTAATCTTAGTAAACATATTAACAGATTTTGTTCTAGTAAAATAGCATTAGTGACTACATTCCTTTATTGTTCATGTGCCTTACATCAACTATAATGACCTTAATAATCGTCTTTTTCTCAAATGGCACATGGCTTTGGTCACAGTCTTGAAATTCCCAATTGTCATTGTTGGAGGCTTAGTTACAAAACCAAGCTAGCGATTAAATTATGAACCCAATCTCTGCCATTATAAATGCTTTTAAGTTTAATAGTTTTCTCTTCTTTTTTTATATAGGACAAATTTGTAAAACAAGGCTTGAGTAGAGATCTAATAGAACTCCATGAGCAAGCCTACAACATAACATATGAAGAAATTGGAAACATAAGGACTATGACATCCTACTATACAAAAGACAACATCCTAAGGTATTTTAAGAAGCATCTTGATAGAGCTACTTAAGAAACATTTTGTTATGGCTCGCAAAATGGGAATTATCTTTCGCGTTTCCTAGTGGTCCCTATTCTTTGGAAATGCATTATGTCTTTGGTAATGGCTCTTAGTTGGTGAAATAAAACTTAGCATCCTTTTCAACTTTTTTGAAAGTCTTCCTATTCTTGCAGATTCAACGCCATGTTTTCTCTTAAAATCCCTCATACTACTGACTCTAGGTTTCCTAACTCAATAAACGAAAGGTAAAATCAACCCTAACCCTAGTGTTAAATCACTGCAACTCTACTTAAGGGAAAAAATTGAGTTCCAATTTTATTTTTCATAAACCATATAGATCCAATTATACATTTCTCTCAGGAAAATTGTCCTCTCAATAGAATCTAGAATTTTGGTAGCATTCATGACAGGGTCCGTTTACTCATAAAAATCATCAATACTATGAAATGTCTCTGCTGCTAAGATTTTATGAACCTAACAGTGGCATTATTTTGATCAATGGAACTAAGATAACAATAATGAATATGAGATGGATGAGAAGACTGATTAGGATGGTTTTACAAGAGCTATTACATTTTACAACCTCCATCAAAGACAACATATTATATGGCAATGAGATAATAATGCAAGTGAAGAAGAAATTATTGAGGTTGCAATGTCTACCGATGCTCATGAATTTATCAACAATTTTCCAAATGGATACAATACAACATTTGGTGGTGGGGGATAGAAGTAGATAACTCCAGCGCCAAATGAAATGCATTAAGTCTATGGTAATGGCTCTTAGTTTGTGAAATAAAACTTAGCATCCTTTTCCACTTTTTTTTGAAAGTCTTCCTATTCTTGGGGATTCAACACCATATTTTCTTTCAAAATCCACTTTTTTGAAAGCTTTCTCTAACTCAATAACCGAAACATAAAATCAACTCTAACCCTAGTGTTAAAGCACTGCAACTCTACTTAAGTGAAAAAATTGAGTTCCAAAATTTTATTGTTCATAAATCTTATAGATCTAATTATACATTTCTCTTAGGAAAATCGTCCTCTCAATAGAATCTAGAATCTTGGTAGCATTCATGATAGGCTCCACTTATTCAGAAAAATCATCAATGCTATGAAATGTCTTTGCTACTAAGATTTTATTAACTTAACAGTGGCATAATTTTGATCAATGGAACTAAGATAACAATAATGAAAATGAGATGGATAAGAAGACTGATCAGGATGGTTTTAACTTACCACATAAACTCAAGTGTTTACATTGTATTTTGTTATTTTATTTACATTATTCTTTACAATTAATTTGTACTACAATTTTTAGTTAATCTAAATCTATGTTAAACATGATATTTTATTTTTTAAATAAAATCAAAGATGTCTTCCTTTGTTCTATATTCCTGTTATAATTATTTGGCCACTTACATTAACCACATTTAATGTTGAAATGGGATAGCTTGATTAATTATCCAAATTAGATTAAATGACAAAATCTTAAGTAACCTATAATTTATGTAAACAATTTTTTATTTAAAAAACTATTTCACATTAACTATTTCACTTTGTTTTGCTTTGTCATTTTCATCATAAAATCATGGTGTCCCTGCCTTACTATATTCTTTAGTCTCTCCGTTTGAGTATTTCCCAGCATAGGAAGAAGGAGAAGAAACCCATTCTTCATGAAGGGTTGATTCTCCTAATTGTTGAATATATTAAGAAGACTGTTAGTGCTAGCCCTTTCATTTCCCCGTCCAAAACTGGTTCAGGTCAAAAAAAAATTAGGGAAGTGGTCACTAAAGAGGAGAGCCCTTGAGGTAAAACATTAAGAAAAGATAAGGAAGTTGCTATGAATACGGATACCTTTGCTGATAGTGCAGAAGGATATGATGAAATGACTGATTTGACTAAGGAGGATAGTTATACTTCATCCTCGGTCTCGAAAATGGCTTCGGGGGATAATGACAACACTAATGAAGAGGCTATGGGTACTATGGAGCAGGGTAATACCTTTGGTATCAAGAGTAACAATGAGGATGATAAGATTGAGGAGGATGTGGGTGGTTAGAAGGTGCCTATTTTGGTGGACTATGATAGTTCTGAAGATCATGACATGCCCATCTCCCCAAAACTAGAAGTGGTCATGGAGGTTGGGTCAGATACTAAGAAAGAAGTTACGAAGGTGGAGAAAACTTTCCCTGATGCGGAGATAGCTTCACTTAATGAGGTGAAAGAGAATGATCTTGGCAATTCTCAGAATATTCCTTTCATTAAAACTATGGACATGTAGGAATGGAATTTTCAACTACTAAGGGAAGATATGGACAACAAAATTGACCCTCCCTTTGGGGTCCTCCAAACGGCCAAGGTTGCTTCCATGTATTCTTTCCGATTAATGAAGTAGGTTTTCTAGGAACTCAAGAATTTAAACCTAAAGCATCGCTCCATTTCCGCTAAGGTGGATTCTTTGCAAGAAAAGCTGGAGGCTGGTTCAAAAACTGTGGTGGAGAATATGAACACTGATGGGGATAAAAAAGTGTAGGATTTGCAAGCTAGAATTGATACTGTGGAGAAAGCCATGAAAAAGAACATGCAGAACAACATCAAATTTATGGGTTTGGCCATGGATTGTTTCATGACCATTAAAACTGAGCTAGATGTTGGATCCCCCAGCAAGAAAACTGATGAGAATATTGAGGACCTGGAAGAGGATGGCCTGGGAAAATGTACCAGAGGATGGCCTGGGAAAATGTACCAAATCTGCAAGAAGGAGAAAGATTCAAGAAATAATCCAGGAGCTCTCTGACTTCAACGCTGTAGTAAAGAAGATATTTGAGGCAAAGCAGGAGGCTAGTGAGACTCGCAAGGAGTTTTTCTAGTGCCCTGGGTTCTTGGTACCCGCTTTCTGTCAGTTTTTGCTGGTCTTTGGTTTTTTGGTTTTTATGCTGGTTTTGGTTAGGGATCAAGTATGAATTATAGTAAGATAAAGTTGTAATAGAATCTACATTAAACAATCTATGTCACTACACTGATGTAGTCAAAATTCTAGACTAAGAAAAAATATAAAGTTAAAGAAGTAATATGAACACTTAGTTATAGAGTTTTCAATAAAAAAAATGTGTGAAATTTTGAATCAATGTTTTGGATCACATATAATCTGAAATAGTAATTCAAATTCTCACACATAGTATGATCTGAAATTTTGAATCAAAATCTCACACTATAATCTTAAATTTGATCTCAAAATCTCACAGCATAGGTAATCTTAAATTTTGATTCAAAATCTCACTCAAAATTTTACTCACTTTGTACCAAATACTTTATAATTAACAAAAATAGATTAAAAAATATCATATTTATTTTATAAACAATATCGATTGAACTTACCCAATGTAAACATTAATCAAAAACAGAGAAAACTGAAGGGCAGTTGACTGATTGATTATATGAAGTTTAGAAGAGAATGAGTAAAGTTTCAAGTCTCCAACATAAACAAGAGGCTGTAAAATTTGATATGTGACAAATAGTTCATAAGAAGAGAAATGGTGCAAGATGCAATTGAGAATGATCCATATTCTATAACAACTTTAGTGCAGTCGAAGCATACTTTCATGAAAGAAGTTGCCTCAAAAAGGTATTACTGAATGTAAAAAAGACATCATACAGGGTCAGTGGAGAAACATAATACCTAGCGTTAACTGTAAAGCTTATTTCTTTACAAATCAAGCTTGGAATCTATATCAGTGTCACACAGCTTACTTTTGGCTTGCGCCCTCTTCTAACAGCTAAATCCAAGTGATTAAAAATGTTGGTGCTACGAATAATGAGTATAATGAAACCAAACCAAACGATAGAGAGTCAAATTTTATAAGATGGGTAATTGACAAAGAAAATGGCCAAGAGCTGCCAGGTAGGTCAGCATTTGATTGTGCAGCCCTCCTGTCATTTCCTTTTCCCTATAAAATACAAACCTAGATTCCTACCTGATTGGGTCTTTTTTTCCCTTGTTGGGTTTTTTTTCACATTCTGCCTTGCAAGCATGCAAGCTGCTCATCATTCCTGCTCTCCCTAGCCAAAAACTCAGCAGTTTCATTATTATTAATTTAAAAAGTCGATCATCTATTCACAATCATGAGATCGATCATTTTTAGAAGTGAAATCATTAATCATGTCCTTAAGTCTGTTCTTAACTGTAACCTTTGTTCTCTTTCTTAGGACAGATTTTAGCCTATTCTAAATGTCTATAATCGTAACATTTCAATTACCAGTGTCTAGTGACTTCATTTGTTTGTTCTAGTGTTTGGATTCATCAGTTTTATATATCTCTAAACAAACTCTTCATGTTCACGACCCTGCCAACCTGAAGATCTCAGAATGTAATTGGAAGCAAACACCTTTATAACCAAAATATATGTAAACCCTTATGATCTTTCGTTAGATTTATAACAAAAACATACTTATTTGCATTTGGTAGCACAAAAATTTATAACATTGGCATTTTGCAGGACGAAAGTCACTCATTCTAATTTGGTCTCAAATCATTATCTGAGGACTTTAAAACAATTTGCATAAATTAGTAGCTGAATACAATAAACATTTCCTAAGATAAAAAGTGAGCCTGCTTGATAAGCTTTTAGCAACCTCTGAAGGTGAAGCATATCCACGAAAACTATTAAAGCTTCAAACATTAAAAAAAAATTAAATTTACTAAATTCAAAAATATATAACCGATGTACCAATAAATTTCAAACATATATATCCCATGAGTGTCTACTGATACAAATCCAGATATGATTGATCAAATCTGGAAAATAGGTCTAGTGTAATGCCCAAAAGTTCAGGCCAAAACACAACCAACAAATTTATTTTTTTAAGGGTAAAAGTTTCCAAGTTTATGATACGGGTAAAAGGTGATTATGACAAAGTCTCAAAAGAGTCAGGAGGTCCAAACCTCTACAAAGTTGTTTTTCATAGGATGCTAGTTCAAATAAAAAGATTTTGTTAATCATCTTAACGATCAATTTCGTCAAACATTAATCTATTAATCTTATAGATTATCTAAGAGTAAAAGAATATTTATTTAATAACATTATTATATATATAGATTAACCATTTTCCATATATATAAATCAAGACCAATTTTGATTATTATAATTAGATTGTCAATTATGAAAATATTGAATATAAAATTAAATAATCAACTACTCCAATAACCATCATATATTAATTCAATTAATAAATATAATATATTAATTCAATTAATAAATATAATATATTAATTAATTAATATATTCATTAACTAATTAATAAACTATAAAAATATTAATTAAAGATTTATAATCAATGATATAATTAAATAATATATATATACATAATTAATTAATATTTATAATGTATTAATTAATTAATATAATTATTAATTAAATTAATAAACCATAATATATTAATTAATAATATATACATACTATATCATTATAAACATTGAACAATTTATAAATAACCAAATAACTAAGAACAAATAAAATATAACTACCTATAGATTATAACATGACATCATTTACAAAATAACATAAATATCAAATATACTAAACTATCTTATCAATAATACTACCTACTAATCTATCAATTAAAAAACATCCTACTCTAAGTCTGTACCCCTATCCTAACTCCTACACTAGGCAAGGGGGCTAAGGACTATGACAAGGTTACTAGCATTGAAGTGGGGGCAGGTTTGGGGTCCCACCCAAAGACTTGCGTCCATACTTACTTGCACAAGGCCTCCCACAAAAGCCTGTGCCAACGTTGGAGTAGGGGGAAGGAAGGTAATTTTGATGTGACATGGGAATTTATTCCCATCCCATATTCTCCTCCTTTGCTAAGGTAAAAGCCACGCATGACAAGGTGGGTAGGAGTTTCAAATGAATAAAATCATATATATATGCAGCCAAGTACAAGTGGAGGATAATATTTTGGCATAGTCAACATTAACAAATAAATGCTAAGTTAGGCCTCCTTGTTTCCTGCGCCAATTATGGTGAAGATAAGAGAGTGAAATAAATATTAAATGCCAAATGGGTTTCCCATGCTGTGCGCCCATGATGGAGATTCAGCTAAGGTACGTTCCCTTGACCAATAAAAAGGTTTAAAATAAAACAAAGACCTGACTTTCCACCACATGCGCCATGTATTAGGGAGAGTATTAAATAAGGTAAGGGGTGGTGTAGAAATTTATATTTTATTTGATTTATAAAATGAGGTGGCATGTTTTAATTAATTTAATATGACTGTGGTAAGGAATTGTATGGGAATTTTTTTCCCATACAAATTCCAGAGAGTTTGAAGCCTTATTTTCTTTGAAAATGAAATTCTCCTTTGTATGAGAACTTTGTAATTTTCTTCACATCTATGAGTAGTTAAACACTATGATTTTATTAATCTCCTTAATGCATTAGGAAGTCCATAGACTTAAAATTGATAGAGTATCAACAAGGATTAAATATAGTTTGATTGCAAATCAATTGAGATATCAACGTAATAACTAAATTGTTCATTTCTTCATAGATGTTTCATTACAATTTATAGAACTAAAAGAGTGATATGAATCGTATATAGAGATTATTTTCAACGTTCATGACATTTCAAATCATTTTATAGGAACTACAATATTCTTATATCAACCCAAATATGGAATCATAATGAAATTGTTACAATATTTTATATATCAATGTTGATAACTCATTTGCAAAGAAAGAGTATTTTCAACTATAAAGGGAGAGAGAGATCTTTTATAATGTATGCAAGAATTCATCATAAACATTAAGGAATCCATTTCAATACATATACAATTACATCAAATACAGTTACATCTTCATAGTTACAATAAAGCATTACAAATTCCTAATAGCACACAATGGAAGATCAAATAAATAACAGTCTCTCATCTATTTCATCTTCACAATAGCTCCAAGTAAAAAGCATTACAATCTCTTTTACAACAATAGATGTCTAAATACAAAGAGAGATTTCACAAAGGAATGAACGGGTTGTCTTCTCACAACCACCCAAAAGATGAAAACCTCCATGATAGCTCCTCTTTGAGCTTCCACAAATCTGCAAATATATACAAGGCAAAGGGAAACGACCATGGGAAGCTCACCTCCCATCCTAGGCCTCTCATGAGGCCACCCCCGAGCTAGGGGAAACCACAAAGAATGGGGAACATTCAAACACTCACACAAAACATACTTACATTCCACAAAAACCCAAATTCCCTCAAGGATAAAACATAGGATCCAACATGATTCTTTAATGGGGTGAGGGTGGGCAACCCATGGAGAAGCCAATGCCAAAATATGGCCACACATGGACCACAATAACAATGTCAAGGGCCACACATGGACCACAATAACAATGTATCTCATATCAATGGCACACAAGGCCAAATCCCTCCTTATGCCCCCCAAAAATGCCCCTTGGGCTAAAAATGCAAAGGCTACTTGGGGACAACATACCCAAGCTCATCCTTCCCCACACATGGAGGAAACTCTACACGAGTTGCCTCCATCCCCACACCCCCCTCTTGGTTGCTCTTCCCTCCCAAGGCTGATTGAGCCAAGAGTAAACAACCCAAAATCATATCACAAAAGAAAACACAATACCATTTCATGCCCTCACCATGACCAACCATGGGGAGCTAAAACACTTAACAAAAATTACAACTACAAGATTCATCTACAACAAAAGGAGAGAGATGAAGAGCAAGATCCTCCAACCTATGATCCAATGCAAAATGATGAAGTTTTGAGCCTTCTCCTTCTTCTATCCCTAGCTTTCTCCTTCTCCAAGTTTAGTGGTCTCTAAAGGTAGAGAGTGGGTGAACAACCCCAACCCCTCTAAAAGTTCTACTAAAAAGGGACCCCAAACCAACTCTCCACAACCCTCATTAAGATGGTCCTAGGAAGTACTTCTGGGTCCATGATGCAAGTTGCAATTTCGTTCAAGATTAAATGGGCACTATTGGAGGGGACAAAAGGTCAAAATATGGCTTCTCCCATGCTAAAATTACCCCTAACCTATGGGTACAAGGAATGGGCTACCTAAAAATGCATGAAACTACCCCCTAGGGTCCCATTTAACCCTCCAAAAACTATGGTTCAATTTATGCACGAAAATGTAAGGTATGACTTCACTTAGGTGTCCTAAGACAAGAGGATGCACTTAGAATACCCCCTCGAGGAAGCTTCTAGGACTTGATCTCACACTCCAATCACATGACATACCTTAGTTAACAAATAACTCTAGTGTCAAGTGACACTCACATAATTAACATCACAATTAAGGTATGTCCAACATATTACAACACTTAACAACCCTACACATACATTCACATTACGGTTACAAAATAAAACACTTCACAATGAGGCCTTGGTCTCTTCATTAGATGGGGCCTTGGCTTTACTAATAGCACAAGCATTCAATGTGGTTTCCCCGAATGTTTCCATGGTCCTTCCACCTGCAAAACCTAAATGCAACATCAGTAATTCAAGGAAGAAACCAATATAATTAAATATACAAATACAACATCCCTACAATAATCTCAATCCAACTGCATATGATCATATAGGGTACAATAATCAAATCCATACACTTTCAATTGCATAATTCAATTGCATTTCTAATGAATACTAATCTCGTAATTCAATTGAAATCATGATCATCAATAATCTAACACCTTCATAAGGTAATCATCAATTACTCATAACCTCAATGCAGTGAAGATGTCTAACATGATATTCATTTGCAACATAGAGTTCAATTGCATTCTTACAATCACTTTCTCATAATTCATAATTCAATGCATACGTCTAATCACTTTCATATAGTGCATAATTCAAATGCATATAATTTTATACACACAAGTTATTATTTCTACTACGTAATCAAAGTCACATAAAGTACAGTGCCCTCATATAGATCATAATCCAAATGCAGGCTTGCAAACATATGAAATACATTCATTATTTCAATTCAATTCAATAATTCGATTGCATAACTCCATAGTACTCCTAATCCAAAAGATTCTCAATTTTCCTTAGCATGATATTTAAGATAGGTCGATGGTTCAACATCGATAAGGGGTAACCATATCCGTCGGGTCCTATAAAATTCTTATCACAAGTATGATTAAATTTCCTAATCTAGGAAAAAAAAATGTAGAATAATCCTATTAGTCTAGGATCTAACAAATCCTTGTTTAGAGTTCTAAAAATATCACCAAAACATCACTATGGTATAGCCATATATTACATCCTCAAAGCATTACTGAATGGAACCTTAATAGTCTTGCTGGATCTGTGATCCGCAGGGTAACATACTGCATCCAAGATTCACTTACACAATTAATAACCTAGAGATATCTCCTCTACCATAGCAACAATTAATTGATAGGTACTGATATGAAGGTACAATATATAGGTCTATCCCGGGGTACAATTTTGTTAGGGTTTTACCAATCATCCAGATACTACAAAACCCCTTAATCCTCTAACATCGAAGTGTCAAGGAAAGGGTGGAAATGGGGTGGGCCTTACACCTAGCAGGTTTGAACCTTCCATCAAAAATTCAAAAATAGTCAGAAATCCAAGATGGTAGCAGGTATAAGGGTAGCACAACTCGGAAAGCGTAGTGGTGTGATAATGCCACTTCTCTCGATTGTTCCACCTCTCTCGCTTGGAAGTGTGAGCATATAAAAACTAGCCGAACCTTCAATGGAAACCCATTCGCTCACAAAAATCTTATTGTTGACCATTATAGCGTTGTTAATGATTCAGTGGCTATTTTTCATCGGAAAAGTTCCCACAATGTTCAGTTTATCTTGGCTATGGTCGTACTCAATTAATCCACAAGCAGACAAACAATGCAAGTGCCCAAATGTAGTTAGCAAACAACACCAACCTTTTCCAAATCTATTCTCCACAGTTTTCCACCTTCTGGTGTAGGAATCAAACACTTCAAAGCTGTCAAAAGAATCCATTACATAAAACATGCCATCAACAAAAAAACCCTTAAACCACTCCATAGTTGTGTTCATATCGGTTAGAACATCCCACTTGTCCTCTTCCACATTGTAAACTGAAGCGCTACGACCACGGTTAAAATACATTGTGTAGTCTCTACTAATGTGAACAATGGAACACCCTCCACCAACATAAATTAGTCCCCCATCCTCATCGGCCGCGGACGCAAATCTACTTAGAAATCTTGGCATTTTTGCCCCCTCCTACCATTTGGAACAAGCAAAATCATATAACCACACACAAATATTGGGATTAGAGGCAGGAAATGAATCGGTGAACATGACCAGCTTTTGTTTCACGAAATGGCATCTAATGATGCTCCTGATGGCTGTAGGAATGGGCGGTAGGCGTTGGCATGAGTTCTTCACCGGGTCATAAATACTTACTCTATTGTAAATACCATCTAATTTGAGCCTACAAATTCGTTGCTCTAAAATATTCAATCTTTTTCTTTCTCTATAAAAGAGTGGGTTTTTTAGTAAAGCGTTCCAGCTTTTGCATACACAGCTGAGCTTGTGATGAGAAGTCAAGTCTACCTTTAGCAGGCATGTCAATCCAATTTTGTCCGGAAGACAAGGAAATAGAGATCCCATTGTAAAACAAAAACACTTGTATATTAGTCAAAATCTGGACTAATTCACTACTACAAAATGAGGTGTTTTAAGATGATTTTTTAAGACGAAAATTCATTATTGTCTTAACCTGTCTTTTCTTTTCTTTTTTATTAATTTTATTAATTTCTATTTTAATTTTCCATCAAAAGTTAGAGCGGGAATGAAATTTCATCCCGCCCCCATTTTGACCAAATTTTGGAATGGTAAAGAATCATTTTTTCCCTTCGCCGAGCTCAAACATGGTAAAGCTCCGGTCCTACTGCACATACCCCATAGGGTCTTTCACAGGGGGCGCTGGATTGGTAAAGTGCCGGAGCTCTTCAGAAATGGGCACGAGGTTAATGAGCTCAACATTTTGGGGGCGATTTCTCTTGTTCCCCCAAAAATCCTTTAGAGAATGCAGAGATCTCGGAGGTCGGGGGCTTCTGGACTTTCTTCCGCTTTCAATTACGGGAGAAGAACAAGCCACTTTAGTAATCTTGGAGAAGAATATTTCCAATTGGGCATTGCTACTTGGTTTTTTTCAAACCCTAAGTCTTATTTGTGTAAAGATAGGGTTTGATGAAAAAATGATCTGGGTATTCCTTTAAAACCAAAATCCTCACTAAGATATCAAAACCCAGTAAGCGTCTGCTTTAAAATGAATAAAACCGGTCTTCAAAAGAAGGGATGTGCTAGAAAATCCTCTTTTATTTGTATTTGCCGACCTGTCAAGTGTAAGAAAGCTGACATACTCCAAACCAAGAAGAATTTTATTGTGTTTGCTAGGTAGATGCTACATGCAAAGGTATGGTTTGAGAAATTTCTGTTAAACCACATATTGTGAATTCATATTTATGAAAAGAAATTGCCTCAAATTGTTATGCAGATAGAAATTTAGTCATAATTTATTTTAGAAGAGCTTTTTCAATGCACTGAAAATAGTTTTTTGAATAGAGGGGGAAAATGTTCATATTAAACAACCAAATATTTGTAATTTTTTTCTGAGAAATAATCATTTCTTAGGGTTTTTGTTTGGAGGGAAAAGTGCATTTGTGTTTGATTTCATTTAGTTCTTGTGAAATTTATGCATAGGAGTCCCTTCAATTTGATTTTAACATGCTCTTCAACATTCTAACTATTTAGAATTATTAACGATGGACCTTTTATCTAAATAATTTATGGAGGCATGATTTTCAAATTTCCAAAAGTAACAATTCTATTCATATTACATCAACATTATCAGTAAGAACAAGTGTACCCAACTGACTCAATTTGGACAAGTGACAGGGTTGCACTTTTGGAGAAGAAACAGATTTGTTGGATTCTAATGTAAGGAGATTATCATGTGGAGAACACCATTGTTTAGAGTGGTTATAATTGACTGTAAAACTTTATTCAAACCACCAAAAATTTTGATGGTCTCATCGACTTTAGCAAAAGAATTGCCCTGTTCTGTTCGGCTGATTATTTATTCATTTATTTATTTGTGTAGGGTTTGGGTGAATTTACAGATTGGTAGCTCATATGGCTCTACAATGTGATGATACCAAGCTTATTGTAGTGAACAATCCTTTCTTTACAACAATTACATGGTATGTGACAAAGGGTATTGATATTTTGTGGATTTAATTCAGGGTTTCTCTAGTTCAAATTACAAGTTTGTTGAGCTTTGCCTTCGTATTGAAAATATAATTAGAAGTTGAAAGGAATTTGACTCTTTTCGATTGGTTGAGCGGAAAAAAGGTGAAAAGGTGATTAAAATAGTTATCTCTTGTTTGTTATACTATTATACTATGACTTTTTTTAATAATTTGATCATAGCAATTTAAGGAATTTTTAAGAATATGATCACTAGTTTGAAGTGCTGATAATGTTTTTTTAATAATTTGATCATAGCAATTTAAGGAATTTTTAAGAATATGATCACATAGTTTGAAGTGTTGATAATGGGTATAGTCGGTAACAGAGAGAATATTTCTCTCATTTTCTAGAATTTTTGTTTCTTAGTTATCCAATCAAGTCTGAATTGTAATTGAAATTAAAAACCACCATATATTGTCATTGCCTTTTCCTCTTCGCTTTAGGAATTTTAAGAAGTCCTCTTTTATCGTTGTAGTTCCTTCTTGACTATTTGTCCCTTGTATTTCCTTATCTTTCACCATGAAGTAGAATTATCATCTCAATTTTATTTTAAAGAGGGATTTTGAGAGATTTATCGGCTTTGCTCAAAATTTAACCCTTGTCTTATTTACTGGCTACTACAGTTACAAAATAGCTATTACAGAGTACAAGGTTGACTTAGGCTTTTCAGTTTGCTTGTTTGGCATTATTGTTGATGAAATATAGAATACACTATTTACATCAATATATCTACAGTGTTACATGGAAGTTCTCTTCATTGGAAAAGGGCAGCATAATCAGATATAAACATTTCTAGATTAGAGACATTGAGTCAATGCTACTTCAAATAATTTGCAGGTACATTGTGAATGGTAAAGAATAAATGGATAGTGGAGACTTTGATTTTCTATGCAAGTGTTGAATATGTCATTAGATATTGCTTTCCAAATTTGTGGACATTAGCATAGCTTTATAAAGGATAGTGATATAGGAAATTTTTATCCTTTTCTTTTAGTGATTCCTTTCTTGCAAGGGTTTGCACTTTCCATAATGAAGTATGTTATCACAAGTCTTTATGTATTTCTCTAATTGACTATTGGCATAATAATATTTTGAGAGTACTCATCATTGTTTCTTGTGTTTATGTTACAATTAGACCTACATGTTCAAATATGCAAGTGTCTATGGCTAGTGGAAGAAACATGAATTCAAGGTCAAGGATGAAAAAACTTTACTTTTTGGTGAATCAAACATAGCTATATTTGGTTGCAGGTAAGTCAGTTTTTAACGTCTAATCATTTGAAAATTTCAAACAAAAACTTGGAACAGTACAACTTTTAATGTTGGTAAATTTTAGTAGTATATATTGACCATGTCCAAGGTGGTTACTATTTTTTGCACAACCATTTTATTGTATGCTAGATGTTATAAGTGAATAACCTAGAGTTTTGTTTCAAGTCATAATTATTTGTATTTCAGATTTCTCT
>BSBK01008333.1:32500-257500 GCA_027943335.1 Chamaecyparis obtusa
CATCAGTTCCAATTATGTGATAAACACTTACTACATTTAGCCATGTCATCGTGGATGAGACCACCACAAGCCATTGGGCCTAGGTTTCCCTTCGCAGCACCATCAAAATTTATTTTTATCCATCTTGGCGGAGCAGAAAGCTAGATGGAATTCTCCCTAGGATTAGGGTTTTTATTAGTAATCCCCGTGCTCAAATCACTAGCATTGAAATACAGCACTCTGCCATTCCACATTTTGTAGTTTTCCTTAATGCTTCTCTTAATCTTCTCAACTATCACTTTGGGCAGAAATTCAATATTCCTAAAGACTCTATCATTGCATTCTCTCCATAGCCTCCATATCACATGAGGGACTATTAAATTCCACAACTGCTAATCAATAGGGACCTTGACTTTTCTCCACTATAAACAAAAGCTCTCCATGTTATTGGGAAAAAACCACTTAATCTGCCAGCATTGTAATAAAAGATTCCAGACCTCCCAAGCAAAACTACAATCAATGGCAAGGTGAAAGACTGATTCCTTATCTTTTTTACACAAGAAGCATCTATTGCTCAAAATCATGCCCCTTTTCTGGAGGTTGTCTATAGTAAGAATTTCATTTTGCAAAACCAGCCAAAAAAATATATTAATTTTAGGAATTAAACTTTTATCCCACACTTGAGCCCAAAAAGGAAGAGGATTTGGATGTTTCAGTAACATCTCAGAATAGGAAGCCACCGTAAAGATACCAGAAGGAAGAATACTCTAGAGCAATGCATCTTCTCTAGAATCCTTAACCTTCCAGATCATAAGATCCAACATCAAAGGCTTAAGCAATTCATCCACTAGGGAGAGGTTAATTCATGAGCCATTCCTCCAGTAGTCCTTGACCCTATCTCCAAATCTCTAAATACACTGATTGATGATAGGTTGAAAAGCAACAATAGATCTTAGGGGACGGTCTTGAATCCAATAGTCCTCCCAAAACCGGATCCTTCTACCATTGCATAAAAACCACTTGGCCCCTTTGAAAGCCGCTTCCTTAGCATTCTAAATACTCTTCTAAATAAAAGAGCCTTGCACTTTCAAATTCATTTCCCAAAATTCAAAAATATGGGGAAACGAGAAGAGATATTTTCTATGGATGATTTCATTCCATTCTCTTTTTCCCCAAAAATTCTCCAAGTCTATTTAGCCAGTAGCACCATATTAGTAACTCTCAGAGGGCGAATTCCCAACCCCCCCCCACTTTTTAGGAGTACAAACCCTATCCCAGGCCACTAAAGCAAGTCTCTTTTTATCTTCCACTCTTGACCACAAGAAGTTTCTTTGGATTTTTTCAATAATATCAGCATATTTAACAGGAATAATATATTATACGTTAAACATATTATAACTTCCCTATTATTAACCATATTAGCTATGGCCATAAGGTTAATGTAAATTTTGAGGGTCTTGTTGGTTTTTTAGCACTTATACAATCTATTGGGTTTTTTACATTAATAGATTAGTTTAGATCAATAAAATAGATTAGTTGTTGGGAAGTTATATTCTAGTAAATAAGTTTTGGCAGTTTATTAAGAAAATAATGGCTTCATATAGCCTATATTGATCAATGTAAAAGATATCCATTCAAGAATCAACTGAACATCCATCAATAAAGTTATTTTTGTTTTCATCATTTTCATTTGGTATTATAGGAAATCAATTATGTGTTTGTGTGATGAGGAAACTTGGTATAAGACACTAAAAACATGAATATGACTTTTGTATTATTCTTGTTTGTTTTCCAATTCCGCAGTTGGTTTTTTGGCTCTATTAATTGTTTGGTCAGATATTATAGTTGAAAGACTATCCCTAGGCATGAAACACACTAGTTCCTAAATGATCAAATGGAAAGTGTGTATATGATACATGTTCGAATGAAGTAGTGCTTTCAAACACTACAAGATAATGGCCTTAATATTTGGTAGATATAGAGATAGAACACAGTGACAAGTAAATTGAGTTTTATAGGAAGGCCATGTGGAGAAGTTTACAACTTCCTTTATAGATGCAATTTCCAATTCACCAATACATGAGCATGACGATCTAGTGAAATGGGTAATGCAATTAAATGTTGTTGCAAGACATTTGAAGTTTTTCATTTTTTACATTAACTATTTTTCCTAAAACCACATCAAAATAACATTGGTTTCGTACATAATGTCCTAAGTTTATGCTTTCTTAGTGGGTGTAGAAAGGTCACAAGAATTGTTGTTTACTCTGAGGAAATTTAGTTTTCCATATCTCTGAGATTCTAATCCTTGAAAAATTTATATTGGTATTTGGGTTGAGACATTCCTTCTTTCGAGACATGTATTTTCTGGCACATTTGGAGCACTCCTTTAAGGTTTCCTATAAGGTTTTTGAAGGATGCGAGAACTATTCTAGTGCATGAACTTGATTTTAAAGCACATTGAATGGTCTTTCCAAATTCTATAATCACCATTCTTTGGAGGAGAGTTCTAAAAATTGTTGTTTTTATCATTGAAATTGCCTACAAAGGTGTAAAAGCATTTGTTTCTTAGTAGAATTGATCTCTTATATAAGTAATCTATTTTTTTTGCAAGAAAGAACATTGTGAAGAACCAAGTGATTTATATGATAAGGAACAAGATTGGTAATAGTCAACTTAGGTTGGTATGGGTTTATTTTTGGAGATATAAGGGGAATATGAATTTAGATTTGACAACTATTGATTGAGGATTGAAGTGACAAAGTGATAAGGATATAAATATACTTTGAATAAATATAAAAAAATTCATGAAGAATTTTGCTTGTACCTATGGACCTATTCATGCTATAGTTTACACCCATGTCAAGGACCTCAAATAATCATCACATTGTGGTATTGATAAATATAATGTGCCTTATAAACTAAAGAGATCATGGAAGGTTGGAGGCAATAGAGGCAAGAGGATATCCATCATCCCAAGATAGCTTCTCCTTTGGGGATGATTCATTGCATGAGAAACACCCTATTTGTGTCCCTAAAAAGAGGGGCCTTGGGAAACTTGTCCCTTGAGAAAAAAGTGGGCTTAACGTAGTTGTGTCCCTTAAGAAAAGAGGGGGCCTAGCATCATGGTTGTGCCTTCAAGGAGTGAGGGGGGTGGGGGGGGGGCAGGTTTAGTTAATGACTTGTTGAGCACCTGCGGAGATGTTAGAAAATCTTAGAGGAGATTTTAATTTTGGATGAAAGGTGTCTCATGTGTAGGCACATAGGTGATGATGTGTACAACGCATGAGAGTTTATTTCTATAACACTTGAGGAGGTGTTAAACACACTCAGAGGAGACGTGTACTTTTAGAGGAAGGGCATCTCATGTTTTGTATTGGATGAGGTATTAAACACACTTGGAGGAGATTTCATATTTTATAGGAAATGTGTCTCATTATGTGTGGGAGGTGGGAACACTCATGGAGTGGGAACTATCAGGAGATCTATTGATGCAATTAGTTTGATGTTTCTTGAGTGATCGAAGAGGGTTTGTGAATCCACTCTTGTTCGGATTAGTGTAATAAGGGGAAGATAAATTAAATTTGCATAATATAGAAATTAAAATTAAAAAAGAATCCAATATCAATATAAGTACATTGTATTTTCACTCCAAGTGCGTTAATTGCACACTTCATGTGTGATTCAATATGGTTTCATGTGTGTTGATTGGGCACAACAAGTGCTTTGTCCTACACTTACAATTATTACTTGATTAACCTTTGAGACCTAAAAATAAAACATTCAAGTGCATCATTTGAACCTTAAATTTGTGGCAATTGTGTCCTACATGTGTAGCTTTATACCCAATTTTTTTTTGAACTAGTCTAGGAAATGACATGAAAAATCATGAAAATTAAATGTAAAAGATATAAAAATCACCAGAGATGAGGCATCGGGTGGACATTAATATGTCTTGACTCACTTGTTGATGTGAACTCCATCCTTGTAAGCCATGATCTCTCTCCAAATGCTTAGAAACTTCTCTTTCCACTACTACTACTAGTTCTAAAAAATCTCAATGTGCGCAATGACTTTGAAAATGACCTTCAATTCCTATTTATACGCCCCACCCCACCTTGATGGATGTGCACACTTTGCATTTCTATTGGTCATGATGCTTTTCACCTTCCAGAGTTGATAAATTTTGTGTACAACCTCTATTTTCTGAATTGTGAGTTGCATTGTGATTATAATCATGATGTCAACCAAATCAGCCCTCCATTTCATTCTTCACTCACTTTCTTGAGGGGTTACTATTAGTGATTTTTCTTGCACCCTCTAATTCTAAGAGAGAAAATGAGAACCAAACATGTTATATTTATCTATTTGACACAAATCTACTACTTCTTACAAAATGAAGGACAAGAAAAGACTAATGTTAACAAGGCCTACAAACCTTCTACACTTCAAGCTCCACACACTTAGGTGGGTATACCTAATTCAAACATGAATCTGCATTTATGATAACTTCTCTTTCACATAACCTCTACTATGCAGACAAATTAGGTGGACTGTTCTCAAAACCTTAAGAAATGGGAGTCAACACTCAACCAACACTCAACCATTCCACCATCCATGCATAAGTGTTCTAAGGACTAGGAAAATGACACAAGTAATAAGGATAAACTGTTCTTCTCTTTGAGTTCAAGACTCAGGTAGGATAAGCCAGGATTCATTCTTTAGAGAATCACTAACTTCATTGTATTTTACAAATACAAATTACAAACATTACATGCCCTTCAATCAGAAAGTAAATGTTTATTGATTTTCAAATTCGATGGTGAAAGGCAAAATGACAAGCAATGACCAGTACCTTATCAATTGGGCAACAAAGTCAGATAAAAGTAAATCCCCAAAAATCCCATAACTCCAAACACACAAAACCCAAATGAAGTGCCTTCCAAATCATTCTCTCACTCCTCTACCCAGACATCAGATTCACATGCATTATTAAATTCTCATAATTGTACCAGAGATTTACTCCCTCCTTGAAAAAAACTAAGAACACAAATTCATAGTCACCTTGTAAATAGTATATTAGAGTGCCTTACAAACTAACACACAAGAATTTAAAGCAATACATATGAAGAAATCACCAATAAAAGAATGGGATTCCACTATTCTTCATTAAAAATCTCTGGTTCATTACAATTAAGAAACCATAAAAACCACAAAAATAAGGGCTCAAAAGCCAGAATACTACCTTTGCAGTGATAATTCCTCCATCCTCTAGAAGAATGAAGAAAATCAGAGACATAGGAAAACTAAAACCATCTCTAGCCAACTGACAGATGTCAATTCTTTGCACAAAATATCTCTAACTTCTCCTTCAAATTTGATCTTCCACTGATCTTCTCCAACTTTCCACCATGTCTGCAGTCATTTCCAATTGATTTGATTCCTTCATTCTCCAAGAAATGATCACATTCTCCCTTCAGAGAAAACTTCTCGTGAATGTCTCAGTTCATTTAAAATAAAATCACTTTGAAACTATGGAGAGACTATAAGACTTATTTAAATTTTCCTTTCACATTTAAATATTCACTTTATGCTGTTATTCCTTCTCTTTTTACCTAGAATGCACCAGATTTCGACACTTGTCTTGAGCTAATTAGTGCTAAGTCTAACCCAGGCCTTAACCACCTAATATGGAGATTGGGTGAATGGTTCATTCTCTAAGTCTCTGAATGAGGTCCTTAACCCTAGTCACATCTAGAGAACCAGAGAATGCCTTTGTTCTCTAATCTCTGAATCAAGTCTTTTAACCATGGTCAACACTTAGAGATTAAATGACTGAATTTATTCTCCTATTCTCTTGATGATAGCCACTAACTGCTAGGAATTTGGAGAATGGGCGACCATGTGTTTTCTCACCCTGCAAAATTATTTCATTATTAGTCTATTGTTACGCCTCTCAATGCACCTCAAAAGTGCACGTGCATAGCCTCCAGCTCCTCCTTCAAACTATAGTGCAAGTTTTTAACCTTTTAAACACTTGAGAAGTCCAAATCTTGGCCAATGTAGAACTAATCTTATGAAGAATTTTTAAATTTTTCATTAAAACTTTGGCACGCGAATCTAGGTGGGCCCAAAAGCCAAGAGGCCAACCACTGCCTCTTTTCTACTTTACTTACCATTGATTTGAGTGGCATTTCATTTAAATAACTTATAGCATCAAAACGAGGTGCACGTGGGATAAACCCACATGCAAACCCACTATATTTCTCTCTTTCCTTACCATGGCTACCTACACATTCCTTTTCTTTGTATTTAAAAAGTATCCTCTACAAACCTTGTGTGCAACCAGTTCCATACCTTGCGTACACCTCAACGCATTCACTTTTCTCTCTATTTGGTGGCCACTTCCCTGGCTTGATACACACACTTTTTAATTAGAAGCCTCCTCACAACAGTCCAAGGGAAACCTCACACACCCTGCCATCACATTTACATTGGCAACCTTCAAAATTCACGTACATTCGCTTTATTCGTAGGTAGCTTCCTCCCGAGACTCACTTACCAGTTAATAATGTATGGTATCCTCCACGCACTCCATTATTTTAACCATGGACTGGTATGCACCATGTCTTAGCACGTGCTCACCTTTGTTTTAAACTCCACGCACCCAACAATGTGCATTACACACCATTTACTTGGCTCCTTTCTTCCTCACTAGCCATACCTCTGTTCAGCTCATGCACCAACATTCCCAATTGGAACGCATCATCAGACACACCCCATGCACTCAACAAACTAGCAGCCTCCTCATACTTTGGTGCACTACCCTTTCATGCACATCTGTAATGTAAACTCTACGCACCACTCTTGCATTTCCTTACGCAATGTTTGACTGCCTTCATATAAATAATACGCACCACCATTTAATACATGTGCACCTGCAGATACATACCTACCCTCTTTTCAAACTCATTTAAAATGCTGGCCAATTCGACATGAAATGCGGTGTGCTACAAGTGCATTCACGAACCCTTTCATTGGTGCGTGAGTCCTCCTTTTTAAAAGCCAACCACTTCCACAATTCACGCAACCCTCTGCCTTTGTCTACATTTGAATCTTACAAAATTCTACCTCTTCCCAAAACTCAAGAATCAATCCAACAATGACTGGAAGCCTCCTCTGAATGCTTGCAGCCAGCAAGAACCTCCACTCCTTAAAATGCCAAAACGTGCCTCCCTTTGATCAATAGATGCTCCTTCAATGTCCAAGTGCATATCAATTCACCGTTTCATACGCTGATTCCCTTATGCCTTACGCGTTCTTCCAAGGCTCTTCACACTACCAGTCTTTTCTAGCATGTTCTCACTGGAGACTCCACACAACAAGTGACTGGAAGCCTCCATTGGATTCACGCACTTTTCTATTTTGGATTTCTCCCTCTGTTGTATACGCTACTTACATCATTTCTCCAAGGATCACAGACCAACATTTCACTTTGTTTACATAGCATGCACCATCTCTTACCTAATGCACTCCTTGCCATTTTTACCATGTACTTAGTGTGTGCCCATCCTTCAAATAATCACACACCATTCTCCTCATTTGTTTGGCTAACTGCAAATGCTGGCACGTTCCAAAGAGAAATCTCGGCAGACAAATCTCCATTGTTTGAGTGTACACCTTGCAAAGCCTTGGCCTCTCTTCAATTTGGCACACACAAAGTAATATAGTGTAGGCATTACTTTTCAATGTGCACACCATACTTCGTTATCCAGCCTTTTATTTGTGCGCGCACTCAACAACTAAATGCACACACAGCACATTAGAAGTCTTGCTAGTCATTAAGAATACATATCAGCACATTCATCCACAAATATCTTGATCAGAAGATCAAAAGGCCGATATATCATTGAACACAAAAGTCAGCTTGTTAGACATATTTTGGATTAAAACAATGAATTATGCAGAAATTGGGTTTAGAATTGGCTTAGGAAAGTGACTGAACAGATTGGCAGAGATTTAAAAATATTAAGGGAGGGTCACTTCCAGGTCTACAATGTAGGAAAATTCTCAATTTTACTTGACTTCGAACCGGGTGCAAACTCCAAGACCCCAAAGTAAGCCATTTAGAAATCTGGACTATACTTACTCATTGAAACTTTATAATCGACAAATGGAATGACACTGACAAGGTGATCAAATGGGCTCATGGAGGGCTAAAAATGGACATGGATACTCTCTCACATGCCTACAATACAGTGAAATAACCCCCATGCTATGAAAAACAATCAGTCACTAAAGGTAAGTGTAATATCCCCTTTCCAGAGCAAAATTTAATAATAATACGAATCAAATCTAAGATTAAATAATTAAATAATTAAAAATTAATATAATTATAATGATAATAATAAATTATATAATTAAGTAAATTATTATTATAATAGAAGAACATATTATTAATAATATTATATATAATATTATTAATAAATAAATATAATAATATTATAAATAAATAATATTATTAATCAATAAATAGTATTATAATAAAATATAAATAAATAATAATAAATTAAAATGCAAGAATAAATAAATGTAAATGAATTATAATATAATACAATTCATTATTAATATTAATTATAACATTAATACAATAATATGATAAATTAATAAATAAGAATATGATTAATAACAATTTTATAATAATGATAATAGTAATAATAAATAAATTAATGAGAAAATTGAGGCGCGACCTATGAGAGGAAGACGCTCTATACCCCCCGCACACAGATATAAGGAGTACTTAACAATTTGGATGGGGGGAGGAAGGGGAAGAGATCTGGAGAATAAAAAACAATGAACATAAGACTTGCTTATCGGTATCATCCTTAGACAGTGGGCAATGGAATTCCATGAAAGCAGTCACCATAGACAAGAGGACGAAGAGGAGAAAGAAAGGAATTAGATGGTTATCAATCGGTGCAAGGAGAATAACATGGTACAGGTTCCACTGGTGAAACAGATAACGTCTTCAGAGCTACAAGTTGAACGATAAAGACTTCCCGGTTGTTATCAAGTGAATTTGAATATGACTGGCGGTGTCATGTAGTTCCGGCTCAAATCACACCATTCTTGTTGGCAGCGGTGGATTATACTTAGACTTCCACATTACATCTGATGTAGCAGTGCAATTTTATATATATGCTAGCCAATGCACAGATTCTATCATAGTCGCAATATTTACAGAGCATAGCATTCGAATAGCAATCACATATGAATTTATAGAACAAAACGTACGTGACTGCCTATATTTATGTGTTCCATTTGCATTACAATTCTTCTAATCTGCATCCTTATTATCAGTCCCATTCTGACAGCCCCAATGATCAACATACTAGTCTATCATTTCACCACGAGTTATCGGGGTGGAAGACTTAGAGATAATATTAAAAAAATCTATTTCATAGCCCAAGAAACCGTCACATTCAGAGTTTCCAGCAATAATATTATGGGAAAATATTTTCCCTACATACGCATATGTATTGAGAATAAGGAATCAATCTAAGAGGAGTTCACTACTTTGTAGTACCATGGGAAAGGTGAATAGAACAAAATTATTTATTCCATACCCACATCCAACTTTCTATCAGCCAAAGTGACATAGTTATACTCATAGAACTTATATAACCTTCGAGATGAACAATATATTATGAGGGTTCCATCTTTATAACCTATTGACCAATACTTAGTTCAAGCCAAACTTCATAAATATGTCAATATTATATAAGTTAACTTTGCACAACTGTAATAGTATAAAATGCACTATTTCATTCATTTCAGATAGATCTTATTGGCTAAGAGATAAGGCATTAAACTCTTTTGTTATTGCAATAATAACAAGTTAGGAACAATCACCCTAAAGAAGATTGTTCTTCCATGGGTTCCTTGTGACAATCAAAGGAGTAGAATATGAGTCTTAAATAAAATGAGCACCTTGCAATTGAAATTTGAGAACATTGTCCCAATAATCCAACCTAGATAGACAAGGGACATTACAATGGTATCAGAGCATAATCCTGCCATCCTGTGGGAGGTAGTTTATGTTAACGTATAAGAGAAAGAAAGGCAATAAAGCTATGGCCGAACAATTATCAAATGAATTGAGGATTTTTATGGAGCAAACTAATCAAACCAACCAAACACTCTTACAAGCATTACAAAATATGAGGAACTCAATCAACACCCTCAAGAGAAACCATACCCAAGGAAAGGATGCAAGCACCCACCACTTTGAAAATAACAAGTCATCTTCATCTAGAGCACCCAAACCAACCTTCTTACCTAGGGAGGAAGAAGGAATACATTAACCCACCAATCAAGCCGTGGAAAATGCTAGAGCTTATGCAAATCTCAAACTTGAAATTAGGGAACTCATAACATTTAGAGAATTTTGTGACAGTAAAAAAAATGATGGCCCTAAGAGGAATGGAAGACATCAAAACAAGGAACTTGAATACAAAGTAAATAAAATATTGCTCCCAAATTTTGATGGGTATGGGAAAATTATGGGTCATGCATGGTTGCAGAAATTAAATACTTTCTTCACTTTGAGCCCTATGATAGAGGAAGATGCCCTCCAATTTGCAATACTCCATTTGGAAGGGGTTGCACATGATTGGTGGCATCATGGGCTTATTTCCCTAGGCCACCAAAATATAAATTCCTATGGAGAGTTTTCCCAAAAGCTTATCAGTAGATTTGATGAAAGGGACCCCGAATGGTATTTCCCAGAACTCACCCAGCTCAAACAAACAGGAACCATGGAAGAATTTGCCTGAAAATTTGAAGGATTATCTATTATGGTACTTGATCTTTCTGAAGAGAGACTCACTTATATGTTCATAGAAGGACTATAAGATTCCGCCAAAAACTTGGTTAAACCATTTGAACCCCAAAACCTGGATGAAGCTATCAGAAAGGCAAGGAAGGTTGAATCAAATTCTTCAAAAGAAAGATCTAATAATTTTTCAACCAAGACAAAACACATGAATGAAGATTCAAGGAAGGATAATAGAGGGAAAAAATGTTATGTACGAAATAAACAATGGAGTACAGAGCATCAATACCAAGTAAGGGATGAATTAATAAAGAAGAGTTTATGTTTCAAATGTAAAGAACCATGGAGACAGAATCATCAATGCAAAAAAGGACAAGTACATAAAATAGGAGAAGTGAATATTGAAGAAACACCTAGCAAGAAATCAAAACATTCATAGTAAGTGTCAAGAATCAAGGGCATTCTTAATGAGTGCTGGGGACATTCTTAGTGAGTGTCAAAGTCATATCAGGGCATTCTTAGCGAGTATCAAATCAAATCAAGGTATTCTTAGTGAGTGTCGAGGACATTCTTAGTGAGTGTCAAACTAGATCAAGGTGTTCTTAGTGAGTTCCAAGATCCAGGACATTCTTAGTGAGTCTTGAGAAGCAAGGACATTCTTAGTGAGTGTCATGGCATTCTTAGTGAGTGTTGAGGACATTCTTAGTGAGTGTCAAACCAGATCAAGGCATTCTTAGTGAGTGCTGAGGACATCCTTAGTGAGTGTCAAACTAGATCAAGGCATTCTTAGTAAGTGCCAAGATCCAAGACATTCTTAGTGAGTGTCAAAATAGATCAAAGCATTCTCAGTGAGTGCTGAAACAAAGAGGACAATCTTAGTGAATGTTGTAATTCCTAGAAAGGAATGAAGACTGAAATTCTACATCTTTGAAGGTTTACTCATCCAAGAGAAAAGGAACACATACTAAACAAGAACATAAGTGCTACCGTAAATCGAGATCAGTTCTATCTTTTTGAATTGTTCTTAAAGTGAATAATATGATGAATATTTTCAAGTTGATAAGGTTATATTTATGAATATATTTCTGTTCTAACCTCAAGTTCAAATTGTGTTTCAGGGTCATTCAATCTAGATGGGTAAGGAAAAATGATATCAAAGGAGCACAAAAGAAATCACTAACATTGAAGTGGTAATTGTTTGGGGACAAGCAATTTTGGGAAGGGCGGAATGTCAGGGGCTTAAATGCCCCTAACAAAAGGTGAATGGTCAAAAAATATATTGACTCTTCCAAAGTAGACATTGTTCTTATTCAAGAATCCAAACTCTCACAGACATCACTTGATAAGATTATTTGCAAATAGTCCCCTTAGGAATCAATTGGTGTCCCTTCATCTAGGGCATTAGGTGGCCTTATTGTCCTCTGGAACCAGAAAAGTGTTCAGGTACAAATCCTGGCTGTGAATACTAATTAGATGCTCATTAAAGTCGACTGGTTTGATGTTCAATTTCATTTGTTCAATGTGTATGGGCCGACATATCCAAATGAAAAACTTCTACTTTGGGAATCCCTTTTTGATCAATTGGAGAAGCTTGGTGATCTTCCCTTTATATTAGGTGGAGACTTCAATGCCATTGCTTCTCTTGGTGAAAAATCAAGGGGAAACTCCACAGCACAAAGGGTAATAAAAGAATTCTCAGCCTTTATCTAGAATAATGCTTTGTGCAATATACCTTTTCTGAATGGAAATTTCACTTGGTCTAATCATAGAGCTGATACCCCTATCTCTTCTAGATTGGATAGATTTCTCATATTCCCTGACTTTAAGATGTTAAAGGTTTCTTTTACCTCAAACATACTCTCCTCATCGGAGTCAGACCACTTTCCTATATTGCTGGACATTAATACAGTACCCTCTGTTAAGAAGACTCCTTCATTCAAATTTGAAAGCATGTGGTTTACGCACCCTCATTTCCTATCTCTTCTTCATTAGTGGTGGGTTAGTGCACACTATCGAAAAGGTACTAGAATGTATCAGTTCTCTAACAAACTCAAATTTGTGAGATCCAAAATTGTCATATGGAATAAGGAAGTCTTGAAGAATATCTTTCAAGAGAAGTCACGGGTAGAGAAGGAACTTGCCCAGATTTCAGACCACATTATGAAGCAGGGACTAAGTGCAGAGTTACCATAGAATCAAAGATCTCTCCAATCCTATCAGGTTGTCCTCTATTCTAGAGAAGAAATCTATTGGCATCAGAAGTCCAGAGAACTCTAGTTGAAAGCACGTGATAGGAACACCAAATTCTTTCATGCCTCTGCTAAAATTAGGAAAGCAGCCTCCTCTATATTCTCCATTAAAAGTGCATCCTTTGGGAAAGTCCTATCCTCTCAACATGAAATTAGCAATGAAGGGGTTAGCTTTTTCAAAAATCTTTTGGTGCCAAACCTTTAGCAGTTTGATAATCATTCTGACATGGAATCTCTCCTGCAACACATCCCGACTATTGTGTCACAACAAGACAATAGTAGTCTAATGAGACCATTTACTCTTGAAGAGATTCATTCTATTGTATTTTCTATGCCTCTTGATAAAGCCCCTAGCCCAGATGGGTTCACTATGACATTCTTTCAAAAATGTTGGGATGTACTTAGCTTTGATCTTCTCATGGCTATTGAAGAATCCCGCAAGGGGGGTTATATACTCAAAGAATTTAATAGGACTAACCTTTCTCTCATCCCCAAGTGTCAATCCCCCAAAACATTTGCAGATTTCAGGCCTATTACTCTCTACAACTTAGTTACAAAATCTTCACTAAAGCAATCTACCTCAAACTCCGACCACTCATTTCCTGCATTATTTCTCTACAACAAGGAGGCTTTGTCCCTGGATGGGACACTACGGATGGTGCCCCTGTTGCTATGGAAGTTCTCCACTCTATCCAATCCTCCTAGAGCCCCTCTTTCATCTTGAAGCTAGACATGATGAAAGCCTACGATAAGGTATGTTGGTCATTTCTGCTTAGGGTTCTTGCAAAGTTTGGCTTCTCCTCGGATTGGTGCAAGTGGATTAGGCACTTCTTACTTGGTGGAACTTTCTTGGTGCTTGTTAATGGCTCCCCCTCTATTTTCTTTCGTGCTACCCAAGGAGTCCACCAAGGGGAACCTATTTCCCCCTTTCTTTTCATCATTTTGGTTGAGGGTCTTGGTAGGTCAATCCTAGGTCAAAATGCTCTCTCTAACTGGAAGGGCATATGTATTCCTAATTTGGCTCCTTCTATCACCCACAAATTCTTTGCTGATGACAAACTCCTCTTTGGTAAGTCCACTATTCATGAGGCCAGATGTGTAAAATAGATATTGAATTTATATACTTCAGGCTCTAGTCAGGTGATCAATCCAACCAAATCTAAAATTTTCATCCTCTTTACTCTTGATGTTGTCCAGGATAGAATTGCAAACATACTTGGCTTCCCCATTAGTGAACTGCCATCTACCTATTTAGGTATTCCCTTTTTTCTTGGATCAGTAAAGATCTCTTTCTGGGATAATGTGATTAGTATGCTTAAGAGTAGAATTTTTTCTTGGAAACCGCACTGGCTATCCTTATCTGGTAGAATTTTACTAATTAAAACCATCCTTCTGGCTATACCTAACTACTATAAATTTGTGCTTCAAGCATCTATCTCAGTAATTAATCAAATTGAGAAAATCATCTGAGGCTTCCTTTGATCGTCCAATATGACTAATGTCAAGAAAGTCCCTCTTCTATACCTATAGAGATTCTCTTGTAGCAAGCTATCTAGTGGAGTAGGCCTTCAGAACTTGTCTCTTAGAAATAAGGCATTCGGAGGGAAACTTGTCTGCAACATGTACTTTAGATCCCAATCTCTTTGGTGTCAAACCATGCAATCGAAATATCTAGATTCTCCTTCCCCTCATAGAATATTCACTATCTCCAATCCTCCATCAGGCTCCCCTACATGAAACTTCATGATGGCATCTAGAGTAGTTACTAAATACCTATCTTGGTAGATACATGATGGCCTACAAGTTCTTTTTTGGCAAGACTCTTGGAATGGTCAGCTGCCATTAGCTGACTCAGTTTCTCTTTCTGAAGCTATGAGGGTTTCCTCTCTTCATTGGGGAGATTTTCTAGTAGATTATGTGGATTATGTAGACATCATCTCTCACAAGGTTTTGTGGAAGAATCCTGCCACCCTGCCTCTATTGAGTAATCTTGCAAAGTAATTTGTAAAGCTTCTTTCTAAGAGACTAGTTTTTCTATCTAAAGGAAAGGATAGACTCTTATGGTGCCCTTCTAAGCAGGGATCCTACTTTGTTAAGTCGGGATATGAGGCCCTTCTTCAATTTGATGTGCAACACTCTTCATAGCGTGCCTTCAAATTTTGCTGGGATAATAGCATTCTTCCCAAAGCTGGTGTTTTCTCCTCTATGGCCATCCAATATAGTCCTTACTAGTGACAGGCTTGCAAAGCTACATATAGTAGATCCCTTTTCTTATGTCTTGTGTGGGAATAAAGAGGAATCAACTGACCATCTCTTTATTCATTGCTCATTCTCCCATCAATGTTGGGGGTTTGTTATGAATAAATTATCCATTTCTTTTCCCCTTCCTAGATCTATTAGGGAACTCTTCCAATCCTGGCCCACTCTTTTTTTCATCCTCTATTTTTTCCTGCCTATGGAGAGTTATTCCCTCCTCGGTTATCTGGTCCATTTGGTGGGAGAGAAACAAATGTATTTTCAAAAAAGAGGTCTCTAGTCTTAATGATGTTATTTCTTCAATTGAAAGGCTCATTTTGGAATAAGTTAATAGTAGGTCATCTTGCCATTTTAACCCTAATTCAATATTTTCTTCATGGGACAGTCATGTGTTGAAATCTTGGAAGTATATTTCCCGGCCATTGTGTCTGGTATTTCCCAGGATTAGGAAAGACCCCATTATGAGATCCTCAATCAAATGGATCCCACCTGACTTCCCTGCTATCAAGCTAAATTTTGATGGTTCATCTAGAGGGAATCCTGGGTAGTCTGGGATTGGAGCTTGCCTTAGAAACCATGAAGGTGGAATCTTGGCATACTTGGCTTCCCCTATTAGCTCTAGCACTAATAATATGGTGGAAGCCATTGCACTTCTTGAAGGCTTGTTCCTTGCTAAAGAATTATCAATATCTAATCTACACATTGAAGGTGATTCAATGGTTATTATTAATGCATGCATTCATAGATCGATTCATAACTGGCAGTTCAAGTATATACTTCAACAAATATGGGCTCTCATTGATTCTTTGGATTCATTTTCTATATCCCATACTCTCAGAGAGGGTAACAAATTGGTAGATATATTAGCAAACTATGGTTGTAACAAAGTCTTCTTGGATTCTAATTCTTCAGCTGGAAGAATCGATAGCTTTCCATCTATCATGAAGATTGCTCATAATGAATCTTTATGATAGATGGAAACAGAGCTCAATATGTAAATGGGTATTTCATTTCAGTTTGGTATATTTTAATACCTATTTGATTCAGGGGTATTTAGACCTACCTCTATACCAATTAGTGAAGTGGTGGCCACTAATTGGCATAAAAATAATTTAATTTTTCTATTGGTTGCAGGGCTGCACTTAATGCCACGATGGCAAATTTGTTTTTAAGTACTCTCTCCTTCTATGCCTTTATTGGGTATGGGAAGTTAAGGGGGTCAAAATATTTGCCACATCACGAGCATAAGTGGTACTATATTTTGATTTGAAAGGGGCCTCCCTATCATTATGATTCCTTTTTGAGCATGTTTATTGTTTCTCTATCCTACTTTCATTCTGTACCACAAAAAGGACTGATAGAGTGATAGTGTTGCTTCATCATAAATTTAGAGTTTATTATGATGGCGGCATGTAAAATGCCACTCTATCATCTTGCATGGCCAGAAAGTGATAAGATAGTCTGTACTCTGTAATTTGGCAATGTGCTTGATCTAGCTTATCATTTATGTACATGTCAACTAACAAATGTGATATGACCACTTGGGTACTGGCTCCTTGTGATATCAAATAAGCCTGCATCTATTTTGTGTGAATTATTGATTATTCTATTGTGCTGGGATTTGCTTCAGTCCTTACCTATGCTTTCCCAATGAAGCATGTGATTTGATGATGTTTTCCTATATCTCCAATTTCTTAGCTCATTTGGCACTATACGTTTCTCTTCCTACTTTTGTCCTTCTCTTTCATCTCCCTACACTTGACTTGCCTACCATTTATTTTTAAGTCTTATTTTGTTTCCTGCTCGCACTCGCACGTTTTGGGTTTTATGAGCAGTATTTATCGATCAATAAGTTTGTGTGTTTTATTTTCCCAATCTCTGCAAAATCATTCTCATTTAATTTTAGGGACTGTCATCATTTAGTGAACTTGGCCACAATAGCTTCATCCTTAGGGATATTTATTTCTTTTGTTAGCCATTTCCCTCTTCATTCTCTTCCTCTCTGCTCCTCCCCTTGCTTTTGTTAGTCCTTGTTTGTAGCTTTCTTTTGGTTGCCTTAGGCTTGGCTTTGTCTGCTTATCAATTATGTTAGCTCATTCCAATTTCTTGGTGGGTGCTAGCATAGTTTTTGAATGTTGTCACACCTGCGACTCTCTTCATATGGAATATTATCCTAGAAATTTTAGGATCTCTCTTCTAGTAGAAATTTCGGAGGAGTCGTTCCTTGGTCCCATTAGGGATGATATGCTAGCTGTAATGTTTATCTGTGAAAGGCCACATATTCATCATGGCATCAGGAGGATTATAGGTCATGAAGTCCTCTCTCCATCTAGTCGAAGGATTATATTTCCATCACAAATTCTTTCTGTCTTTTTCTCTAACTTTTTAGATCTTACATAGTCATCGGCTTGTTTGAACACCGTAGTAGGACGATATGTGAAGCCCATCATTTTGCAAAATCATAAACTTTAGGTAGCGGTACAAAAGTATGACCTATGGGGTGGGGCTGCTCTGATTGGTGGGATATTTCATCATCATGCTCTATTGAGAGAGCATTATGTCTTCATGATTTATGAAAGTATTAAAAGGGCTTTGGAGTGGCAATCTTTCTGCCCTATTAAAATTGCCCTTGAGAAATTTGGGGGTTTCCTTAATAAGGAATGTATTAGTACTATTCACCAGGTGGTCTTTGCAATTTGGATCTTTTGGAGGTTGATTCCTCCCCTTTGGTGGCCCCTCCACTGCAACCCCCTCCCGTACTAGATTTGAACTTGGGATTGGGGACTGGAGAGTCTTCTTAGGCTATGTAATCATGGGTAATTTTTGTTCCTCTAACAAGTTATATTGACTCAAAGTCAGTCATTCCAGTAGCTTCTGAATTGCAAATTACTGACATACCAGCATTTTGACCCCATCATGAATAAATTATTATTGTTTATAGCCTGGGTTAATTAAGGAGATTTTATGTTTGAACTCGGGTAATGCTTGTATAAATTGTTTTTGGGCAATGCAAGCTTATTAATGTCGCTTGTGATTATGGTTTTGTGAATAGATTGATCATTTGATCATGGATCGTAAATTATGTAAGGTGTCATCATTACAGTGAATTAAGCCCGTAGTGATTCACCAATTTTGATTTTCTCTTTGCGTGATGGGGTTATGAACGACATTTTTTTTCCCTGATTCTTTTCTCTAGGAGCTCTGTAACTTAGAATCAGGTTATAAAATAAATATAAATATGTATATATAAAGTGGTGAATCCACCTTTCTTAAAAAAAAATATAAATAAAATATAAATAAATAATAATAAATTAAAATGCAAGAATAAATAAATGTAAATGAATTATAATTGTTACTCCAATTTTCCCTGTTCCATGAAAATTTGGCTAAAATCTATCCCCAAGTACCTATTTTAACCCTGCCAAGCATCCCTGAAAATTTCATGGTTTTATGTCTGGTTTCCTAGCCTCTACAATTTGTTTTATCCCTTAGTCTGGAGTCTAAAAAAATACATAAAAGTAGCCGTTACAAGAGAGAAACCCTAAAGATCCCTTTGGCCTATTATAATCTTTCATTACCTTTTTCGGCCACTTAACGTTCCCAAAACCCATGTGCATAAATATTTCCTAAGTCCCAGCGCTTAATCTTTTCTAATGTTTTCGGCCTTTATGTCTCCTGGGCTCGGCTCTCTGACACCATTTCAATCCAACGGCTAGCACATAATCTCATGCATTCTATCAGAGCCATGAGATTATGCACCAAATGTTGATTGTCCTTTGTGATGTAACTCTCCAAACAGGTGGGTCCATTGCTAGGTGTGCGCAGGTGGCGTATTTTGATTGGTCCACATCTGAATGAGTCATTTCTTATTAGTGGGACCATGTCAGGGGTCTGCAGTTCTGTCAGAAAGGAAAAGATCTACGGTGGTCATATGATCTCATAGGATATTCTAACCATATGAGATCATCCAATGACCGTCTGATGAGAATCTTAGAGGGTCGTGGGTCTGAGGTTCTACATGGCACTGATGTGCTCACATATGACTGGCTGTTGTGTGATGACGGGGATTCATCTGTCAGTTTGATGTGTCGTGGGGTCCCAGTTCTAAAAGGATCTATGGATTGTGCATGATCGGAAGGAATATTTGAGGCACATGAGATCATGCGCCCGTCATTAGATTGGAATCAATGCTACAGTGGGTCTATTTTCAGAGCCTGCTGAGGTGTTTTTTGATGAGGTGGTCAGGGTGAATGAAGGATTGCCAAGTGGAGAATGGGCCCAGGGTTAGAAAAAGTTAAATGAAACAGTGACTAAAGGGTTATCTCATGTTCGCCAGACTTAACTAGGGTCAATTAAAACAATTAGCGGTCCTACGACCAATGAGAAAAGGTAACCTAAGGTGAACTTGAGGTTAATTCTATAGACGAACGGGTCCCAGGTAAATAAGAAGATCTAACGGTCATGTTTTAAAAGGAGATTGAGATTTAAACATCGGTTGTCAATGGAGGAAAAGTATGGTGCCACCTGCTAGCGATTAATATTTAAATTCAAATTTATTTCTTTGCAGGGTTTTGGCTAGGTTTTGATCCATTAGTCATTTGTGACAGAGTGGGTGGATAGAATTTATGTCTTCAGGACATCTGCAGTTGAAAGAAGATGATGAGGAAGTCTGGGCGAAACATGAAGATGATCAGAGGTGCCATTTTAGCATTCATGGTGAGACTTTGTGTAGGAAAGTTGATGAATCTATGTTGCTTGTCTGTAGGCAATGTAGTACAAGGATGGGCACGTAAACAAAATATCTGATTGGCCATGATGTTGTAGGGATACATTTATGATCATACTTGTTTGAATTAGGATTTGATTATTATAAAAAATCTTGTAACCCTAATTAGGTTTTGACTCTAGCTTGTGTGCCAAATAGGAGATGTATATAGTTAATTTTTTGGAGCTTTAGAGTAGAGAGTTCACATTTTGTAAAGAATAAAGTCTCTTTCTTGGAAAGCTATCCATGGCATTTCTTCTCGCCCTCTGGTTTTCCACATTTTGTAATCTTTCATTGATAATCCAAATATTGCAGAGGTATTTTGTGACATCTTCTCTGTCCCTATGCTTCCTTGTTTGAATTATCTCTTATTGAGTTGAGGTATATGTATGTTTTGAGTGACATCTTAGGGTTCCTAATCCCTCTTTCTTTCTGCAATTCATGTGTATTCTTGTGGATTATCTAATTTGAATGCTCTTGTGGGTATCCTTCAGCCCCCTGACAATCTGTCTCATTCCTATACCTAGTTGCAGAGGTGAATGTTTGTTTGCAGGTCATAAATTGTGTCTAAACCCCTTAGGAATGATATTGTTTGTGAAATTATCTCCTTTCCCTAAATATCCTCTTCCTATTGCAGACCCTTCTATGAAATACTTATGCAAACCTATTTAGTAAGTTGTGATCTCCTAGACCTAAGTGTGTGTACTGATTTCATTCTTTATACTGCAATTCATACCTTAATTTTAGTGTATCACCTAGTAGGTAGTTTACTTTCAAGTCATTTCCCTTTCCAAGCATTCCTTCTATCCCTTTCCTTCAAAAGTTTTACATTTCACGTCAAGAAGCAAATTAAGGTGATTATCCAAGAGGAACCAGCTTAGAACCTAGAGGTCTCATCTTAGTTAGCATAGGTCCCACAACCTGGAGATGATTCCCATGTTATACTAAGTTATCAAGACTATGAGAGCTTGAAACAAGGGTGCAAACTTAGTGTATAACTTAGGTTATTTTGGCACGCCCGGTGGGACAACAAAAGAAATTATTGTTTGAAGATTATGTTATCCTTCATATATAGATTACATAATATAGACTTTTAGAAGTTGTTCTATCAAGTATATCTGGTGACTCCACTGATTTCAAAGATCCAGGCCAAGCTTGTTCAAAGTTTATGAGAAAGATTAAGAATAGAAGCTCAAAGCCTACCAAATTTTTAGAGTTGCCCTCAAAAAGAGGCTACAAAGGTAGGTCAACTCAAAGAACATCCCCTGCAAGGAGAGTTCAGTCTACACCTCCTAATACTTCAGAAAGGAGACCTTTTCCCTTTCTTTCCAGTAGAAGAGGAAGATCTCTAACTAGAGATCTAGGAGAAGATTGAAATCCAGCATCAAATACAGCTCATATAGTTTTTAATCTTCAAATCACAGCTCCTACAATGGCTAGATAGTTTGCTTTTGCACCTTTCAACTAGGGAAGTCCATTGAATTTTGCTGTACATCATGATGTCCCCTTGGTGGCATTAAAGAGTGTACCTAATTTCATAGGTGAAGGGTAGACTGCCTTTGAGCACATAAGGGATGTAACCACCATCTACAACATATACAACATAACCCAAGAGGATGTGGCCACCAAATTATTAGCAGCCTCTCTCAAAGGTAAGGCTCTTGAATGGTTTAGAACTCTAACTGTTGGTTCCATTACTTCATGGGATGAGTTAGGAGATGCATTAAGTAAACATTTTGAGGATAAATTAGATAACTTGTCTCTGGTAGAGTAGTTAACAACCATTAAGAGAGACCCTCAAGAGAAAATGATAGATTACAATAGTAGATTCCTCAAAACATGGAATAGAATTCTAGTCTCAGTAAGGCCATCAACTGACCATGCTTTTCTATATTACTTGCAAAGCTTGAATGGTCAAATTTCTGTCATGATCCAGTCTATGGGTGGTACTTCCCTACCCCAAGCTTTTGACATAGCTATCAGGGCTGAAAATTGTTTAATCCAAGCAAGCATGATTGCTAGAAGGCCACCAATGCCCATCTTCCCTAGCCTTCAGCCCATTGCACCTGCACAAGCACCCCCATTTATCCCTATTCCCACCATATTGGCACCTTAGGCTAGTACCAGTGGTCACGAGCTAAGAGAAAGTTTCTCTCAGGAGCTGCAAGAGATGAAGAATAGTCAAGAAAGTAGTAAGCAAGAAATGACAAATTTGTTGTAGACTTTGACTAAAGAAGTCACAAATCTAAAGAGACAAGGTCAAGGAATCAGACCACCCTTTTAACCACAAGGCCAAAGTCCTAGTCAGCAATATCAAAATCAAGGACAACCTTATCAACAAAATAGGCCATCATACCAAGGAGGGTATCAAGGACAAAGATAGAATTTTAATCAAAGACCATTCCAACCATATAATCCTGCACCTCTAAATTCTGCAAATCTAGTGAGGGATATGCTCCCTAGTCAAAATAATATGGCTATGGATAATGAATGGTGTTTTCCTTGTAATCAGCCTCACAATTAGGCTACATGTTCAAATGGGTGGATGAACCAAGCTTTAATGGTTCAAAATGCCTCACAAGCTCAATCAAAATCTTCATCCAGTGGATCAATGCCTCAACAAGAACCACAAGAAAATGAGACTGCTCTTTTCAATTGGGAGTAGCTAGACCTCAATGGAGTCAATGGTGAATTCACTATTGCTGCCAATACTAGAGAAAAAAGAAGAGCTCAAAACATGGAGAGATAAAATTCCAATGCCAAAGCCACTACATCTGCCGAGCCACTGCAGCAAGCTAATCCCATCACACCTATGGAGGTTCCTGTCATCACAAACAAGGAAGGCCAAATTCCAAAAAATGTGGAGCCCATCATAGTGAAAGCACAACAAAAGGTACATGCTATGACACCTTTCAACATTGTTGAGAGCATGGAGAAGGTGAATGTCACCATGTCTATGTGGGACTCTTTGGCTCTTCCAGGACAACTTGAGATTTTGAAGAAAGCCATGACTGAAGTAGTAACTCCTCAACCTGCAAAAGAAGTTGTAAAGCCAGTGTTGGTTAACACTGATAAAAAGAAGGAGACTCCAAGTAGCAACTCCAAAGCCAATACCATGCAAGGTAGGAACTCAAAGGCTCCTCCCTTTTATGTATCTTTGATTATTGGAAAATCTCTAGTACATAATTGTATGGTAGATAGTGGAGCTACTAGCACTGTGATGCCAAAGAAAGTAGCTGACCAATTAGGACTTGTTACCCTAATTTCCATATGCATGAAAATCTAGCTAAAAACCATCCCCAAGTTTTTGTTTTTATCCTACCAGGCATCCCCAAAATTTTCATGAATTTATCTCTTGTTTCCTGGCCTTTGCAATCTTTTTAACTATCTGGTTTGCAGTTAAAAAATTCATAAAAACTAGTCATTGGTGTTTAAATAACCCTAAAAACCCTAAGCCCCTCATTCTATTTTTATGTTACTTTACCGACAAATCAAAGGTCCTAATTCCCATGTGTGTATTTTTCCTTTCGGTCACCAGTTCTCTAAGTTCTCCAGTGGTTCCCCCTTTTTTTCGGTGATTCAGTGATTACATTGTTTCTCTTAGTCGCCAAATGTTTGGCGGTTAAGTCTTAACATCCTGTGACCCAACGAACTAGCTAGCTTTTCCTTCAGTTGCCAGTTCTCTAAGTCTTCTCATGGTTAGCTTTTCCTCTTGGCTAACTGGCGACTACAGTGTTTCCCTGGTCACGAAGTAAAACGGTGGTGCCCTAAAGTATTTAGCGACTCTACGGATTGCCTTTCAGTTGGGCATTCACTAACTGAAACCCTAGGTTAGACTTTGGGTTTAGCGATTCTATGAAATCCCCTGATCGCATATTCTCTAGACTTAATCGAGGTTAAGATTTCTATTCAATGACTAAGCGAGTTTCCATTGGTCGCATGTTCACTAAGACTTCTGAGGTTAAGAGATTTTGAGTGTGGTCCCAGTTGATGAGATCAACGGTTGTCGTAAGATCTCATAGGGTCTATCAGAGGCTTGAGATCTTATGACAACTGTCTATCTTCCCTTCTATGTAGCGCTTCAGAGTTTAGTGGGTCCACTGCCACATTGTCCTACATGGAGGCTTTTTATTGGTTGAGGGATAATGACTTGTATTTTGTCAGCGGGCCCAGGGATGTCAGAAGCTTGGAAATCTATGGCTGGTGCGTGTTCTCATGAAATGTGTCAGAGGTATGTGATTATAGGACAACTGTTGATTCTCCTTGGTGATGTAACTCTTCATGCCTAGCGGGTCCACTGCTATGTGTATCAATGACGGTTTCTCATTGGTCCACATGGTAATGATTCAGCAATGTGTCAGTGGGACTAGGTTTCCAGCATTTTAGAAGGCTCTGACATCTGCAGAGGATCAATGACTTGCGCATGTCTGCAAGGAATCTTTCTGACACATGTGATCATGCACCTACCATTGATCTTATTTTATCTCTAGGCTCTATCAGGTGGGTCATCTTTTCTAATGTGTTCGCATGTGATTGGTCCATGTGGTGATGACTGATTTTTCAGTGGGTCCATTTGTTAGAAGGGGCTCCAGTTTAAGAAGATTAGTAGCTGGCGCATGATTTGAAGGAATATTCAGGGGCCATGAGATCATGCACCCACTATTGGATCAGAATCTTGTTTGTAGTGGGACCGTGTCAGAACTTGCCAAGGTGTATGCCTACAGAGCAGTCAAGGGTGAATAAAGATATGACAAGTGGCGGTTCTGGGCCCAGGGTTAAGAGCATTTTGCGAATCAGCGACTAAAGGTTATCTTCTTTGTTCGCCAGAGTTAGCTAGGGTCAAATAAAAGTTTAAACGATTTTGCGACTGAAGGAAAATTGGAACCCGAGGTAGACTTAAGGTTAGTTTTGCAGTCAAGTGCCAAGCCCGGGTAAAAAGGAAGATTTGACAGTCACGTTTTAAAGTAAGATTGATTTTTGAATACCGACCGTCGATAGGGAATTTTAGTGCCACCTGTGACCATTTTATCATTTTTTAAATTCAAATATCTCAAAATATCAGATTTCAATAGTTATGGTGACCCCGAGTTGTAGGTAGGTAGATGGATCATCACAGCTAGATTTTTTATAGGTATAAACATGAAATGGATGCGCAAACATAGATATCTAATCAGCTAGGATATTTCCATGTGCATTTATGGCCAAATTGGATAGGTTTAAGGTTTGATTATTATATGAAAAATTATGTAAAACCTAATTGGATTTTTTTGCTCCTGCCTATAGGAGATGTACATATTGTTTTTTTTTTAGAGCTTTAGAGTAGAGAGTTCACATTTTGTAAAGAGAAAAAATATCTTTTCTTAGAAGGCTATCTGAGACATTTTTTTTGTCCTCTGGTTTTTTACATTCTGTAACCTCCCATTGATAATTCAGATATTGAAGGTGTTTTTGTGACATTCTTCATGTCCCTATGCCTTCTTGTGTGAGTTATTTCTTAATGAATTCAGTATTTACATGCTTCTCAGTGATATCTTAGGATTCATGATCCCTCTTTCTTTCTACAATTTTGTGTATCATTGTGGATGATTTGATGGGAGTGCTTTTGTGGGTATACTTCCACCCCTTAAATATCTTGTCTCATTCCTATACCTAGTTGCATAGGTGAATGTTTGTTTGCAGGTCATAGATTGTTGTCTAATTCCAAGGGGTGTTATTGTTTGTGAAAGAATCTCTCTTTCCCTGAATAAATCTTTTTATCTACAGACCCTTCTATGAATTACTTATGCAAACCTATTCAGTGAGTTGTGATCACCTAGGCCTAAGCCTATTCATTGATTTCATCTTTTGTACTGTAATTCATACCATATTTTTAGTGTATCACCTAGTAGGATAGTTTGCTTTCAGTCATTTCCCTTTCAAGCATTCCTCCTATCCCTTTCCCTCAAAGGATTTACTTTTATGTCAAGAAGCAAATTAAGGTGATTATCCAAGAGGAACCAGCCTAGACCCTGGAGGTCTCATCTCAGTTAGCATAGCTCCCACAACCTGGAGATGATTCCCATGTTATACTAGGTTATCAAGACTATGAGAGCTTGAGACAAAGGCACAAACTTAGTGTATAACAATTCTAGCACGGCTGGTGGGACAAGAAGTTTATTTAAATTCAAATTATGTTATCTCTGATATAGTGATAGCATGATACAGACTTGAAGAAGTTGTTTCATCAAGTATATCTGGTGACTCCACTGATTTCAAAGATCTAGGCCAACCTTGTTTAAGGTTTATGAGAAAGATTGAGACTAGAAGCTCAAAGCCTCCTCAATTTTTAGAGTTGTCCTCAAGAAGAAGTCACAAAGGTAGGTCAACTCAAAGAACATCCCCTGCTAGGAGAGTTTAGTCTACACCTCCTAATACTTTAGAAAGGAGACCTTTTCCCTTTCATTCCAGAAGGAGAGGTAGATCTCTAACTAGAGATCTAGAAGAAGATTTAAATCTAGCATCAAATAGAGCCCATATAGTTGTTAATCTTCAGATTCCAACTCCTACAATGGCTAGGTAGTTTGCCTTTGAACCTTTCAATCAAGGAAGCCCGTTGACCTTTGTGATGCATAATGATGTGCCCTTGGTGGCACTAAAAATTCTACCTAATTTTATAGGTGAAGGATAGACAATAGCCTTTGAGCACATAAGAGATGTGACCACCATCTGCAACATACGCAACATAACTCAAGAGGATGTGGCCACAAAATTATTAGCAGCCTCTTTAAAAGGTAAGGCTCTTGAATGGTTTAGAACTCTAACTGTTGGTTCCATAAATTCATGGGATGGGTTAGGGGATGCATTAAGTAAGCATTTTGAGGACAAATCAAACAACTTGTCTCTAGTTGAGTAGTTAACAACCATTAAGAGAGACCCTCAAGAGAAAATGATAGATTACAATAGTAGATTCCTTAAGACATGGAATAGGATTCGAGTGTCAGACCATCGGCTGACCATGCCTTCTTTTACTACTTGCAAAGTCTAAATAGTCAAATTTCTATCATGATCCAGTCTATGGGTGGTACTTCTTTACCCCAAGCTTTTGACATAGCTGTCAGGGCTAAAAATTGTTTGATCCAAGCAGGCATGATTGCTAGAAGGCCTCCAATGCCCATATTTCCTAGCCTTGAACCCATTGCACCTGCCCAAGTACCCCCATTTACCCCTATTCCCACCATATTAGCACCTTAGGCTAGTACTAGTGGTCAGGAGCCAACAACTAGTTTCTCTCAAGAGTTACAAGAAATAAAGAGTAGCCAGTAAACTAGTATACAAGAAATGAAAAATTTGTTGCAGACCTTCACTAAAGAGGTCACAAATCTAAAGAAACAAGGTCAAGGACTCAGACCACCATTTCAGCCACAAGGCCAAGGTCCTAATCAACAATATCAGAATCAAGGACAACCTTATCAACAAAATAGGCCACCATACCAAGGAGGCTATCAAGGACAAAGAAAAAGTTTCAATCAGAGACCATTCCAACCATATAATCCTGCACCTCTCAATTCTGCAAATCTAGTGAGGGATATGGTTCCTAGTCAAAATAATATGGCTATGGATAATGAATGGTGTTTTTCTTGTAATCAGCCTCATAATCAGGATACATGCTCAAATGGATGGATGAACCAAGCTCTAATGGTTCAAAATGCCTCCCAAGCTCAATGAGAGGCTTCATCCAGTGGCTCAGTTCCCCAACAAGAACCATAAGAGAATGAGCATGCTATTTTCAATTGGGAGCAACCAAACTTCAATGGAGTCAATGATGAAGTTGCTTTTGTTGCCTATACAAGAGCAAAGAGAAGAGCTCAAGACATGGATAGAGCATAGTCTAATGCCAAAGCTAGTACATCTACAGAGCCACCACAGCAAGCTAATCCCATCACACCTAAAGAGGTTCCTGTCATTACAAGTAAAGAGGTTCAGACTTTCAAAGAGGTGGAGCCTATCATAGTAAGAACACAACAGAGAGTACACACTATGACACCTTTTAATATTGTAGACAACATGAAGAAGGTGAATGTCACCATGTCTATGTGGGACTCTTTGGCTCTTCCAAGACAACCTAAAATTTTGAAGAAGGCCATGACAATGGTAGCAACCCCCCAACCTGCAAAACAAGCTATAAAGCCAATGTTGGTTAACACTAATCAAGAAAAGGAGGCTCCAAGTAGCAAATCCAAGGCCAAAACCACACAATGTAGGAATTCAAAACCACCTCCCTTTTATGTATCTTTAATCATTAGAAAATCTTTAGTACATAATTGTATGGTAGATAGTGGGGCTACTAGCACTCTAATGCCCAAGAAAGTAGCTAACCAATTAGGACTAAAGTATGAGCCCTTCCAAAAGAAGGTTACAAAACTTGATGGATCCTCAGTCAATACTATAGGTGTCACCAAGGATACTAGTTTAATCCTGCATACTAGTCCTAATTTTTCAATCCTCCTTGATATATATATCATAGATCTCCCTGCATTATTTTCTATGTCTTTCAAGGGAGTTTACAACCAAGATAGGAGGCTATCTATCTTTTGATTAGTCTCACATGTTATTTCATAAAAGGTATGGGACCAAGGTCACCATTAAGTCAGAACCATTGGTAGCACACCATATAGAACCATATGTGTCCAATACCATCAATGTAAACTACCCCATATTTGATGACAGTGACTTCCAAACCATTAGTGAAGCAGGCACAAAGATAGAGATTATCCTTGATATTTTTCTAGATGAAAGAGCTTCAGAGGCCCAAGAAAATCTAATTTAGGATTTTGGTTTGGGAAGTTATTTGATACAAGAAAGTGGAGTCATAGAGCCAAGCCTTTGCAAAAAAGACACTAATTTAGAGGATCAGAGCAATCAAGTTTGGGAACTATTTTTTGATGGAGCTAGAAGTAGACATGGTTCTAGTGGTGGTGCTATGCTAGTGTCCCCAAAAGGAGAAAGGTATTACACTTCCTTTAGATTCAGTTTCTCCTGCACTAGCAACACTGCAGAGTATGAAAGCCTTGTGAATGGGCTAGAGTGGGCTAGAAAAAGAGGGCTTAAGGCCTTAAAAGTTTATGGTGACAGTGAGTTAGTTGCCAGCCAAGTAAGAGGGATAAGTGCAACCAAAAATGATGCTTTGAAAGCATACAAGCATAGAGTTTGGGATGCAATTGAATATTTTTGTGCTTTCAATATTGTTGCCATCCCTAGAAAGTTAAATCAAAATGCAGATAGGTTAGTTGTTGTTGGATCTTAGTATGATATTCCCAATAGCATTTCAAAAGAGATAGATCAACAGCATATCAAAGTGATTGTTAGACCCTCTATTCTTGATAACAGTGTCAATTGGCAGGTGTTTGACAATGATGAATAAATTTTGCAGTTCTTGTTCAAAGAGGATGTCTCTTCAAGGCATAATCAAGAGAGATTATCACAAAATTATGGTGATCAAGTGATACAATTGAAGTCCAATAAGATTCCTAGAGGTCTTGTTACATTAGAGACTATCTTCAACAAGGATGATGAAGTTAAGAAGAACAAAGCTGGCTTGGTAGTCCAACAAGAACATTGTGTTGAACTAGAGTTGGAACCAGGTAAGAGTCTACAATTTGGAAAGATAAACACTGAATTGGAAAAGCAAGCTTACACTCAGTTATTCAAAGAATTCAGTGATGTTTTTGCATGGCACTATGAACACCTCAAAGGTTTTGACCCTGCCCTTGTTCTGCACACTATTGAGTTAGAGCCTAATGCCAAACCAGTGAGGCAAAAGCAAAGGCCTGTTAATCCCAAGCTTGAGCCACTTATGCATAAAGAGGTGCTCAAATTGATAGAAAGTGGTATCATCTAACCAATTAAGCATACTAGTTGGGTTTCCAACCTTGTTCCTATCAGGAAGAAGAATAGGGAGTTGAGGTTATGTGTTGACTTCCAGGATCTTAATAGAGCTTCATTAAAGGACCGCTATCCATTACCCTCTACGGAACAAATCTTATAGCGTTTCTTTGGATCTGAGAGATTTTCATTATTGGATGGCTATTTGGGATACAATCAAATCCTGGTTAATGAAGAGGATCACTATAAGACTGCATTTACAACCAAGTGGGGAACCATGGCTTATCAAAAGATGCCCTTTGGTTTGTCAAATGCAGGTGCTATATTTCAAAAGGAAATGGATATGTCCTTTAAAAGCCTTATGTACAAGTTTGCATTGGTCTACTTAGATGACATAGCTATCTATTCAAAACATGTAGTAGATCATATCAAACATTTGAGGAAGATCTTTGAAAGGTGTAGAGAGTTTGGGATATCTCTTAATCCCAAGAAATGTGTGTTTACAGTTCATGAAGGAAAATTATTGGGATATGTAGTATCCAAAGAAGGATTTATAGTGGATCTTGAGAGAATTGTAGCTATCCTAGAGCTACCCCTACCACATCACAAGAAAGGTCTCCAATCATTCATAGGAAAGATTAATTTTGTTAGGAGGTTCTTGCCTAACATTGCAAATTTACTTAAGCCTTTGACAACCATCCTAAAGAAGAGTTCAACTTTCAGCTGGACTAAAGAAGGAAAAGCTAATTTCCAGACTATCAAAGAAGCCTTGACAGAGGCTCCTGCCCTGTTAAACCCAAATTTTAGTAAGGATTTTATCCTTTATGCTTAAGGAGGACATGATGCTATATCTGCAATGTTGACCCAAGAAAATTCAGAAGGATTGGAGCAGCCTATTGCTTTCTTTAGCAAAGGTTTAGAAGAGTTTGAATAGAGATACTCTTTTGTAGAGAAACATGTACTTGCTATGGTAAAGAGCCTTGAAAAGTTCAGATATCTATTGACCCATAGCAAGGTACATTGAAAAGGTACTCATCCAAGTGTCAAAGAGTTTTTGCTTTCCAAGGACCTAAATGAGAAAAGAGCTGGTTGGATCACCAAGGTGATGGAATATGACATTGATAGTCAAACTACCAAGCTGGTTAGAGGAAGAGGTCTCTATGAGCATTTGGCAGAAGATAAAGGTTCAAAGAAATCAGAAATAATAGATGCATCTCTGGTGGTGCATTCTCTAGAAGAACAAGCCAAGGCACCAAGCTGGTTGCCTAATATGATCAATTATTTGAAGACAGGACAATGTCCTTCAGATCTAGATTCAACAAAAAGAAGGTATTATAGATTACAATCTATTCCTTTTGTGCTGATTGATGAAGCTCTTTTCAGAAAGGATCACAGTGGTGTCCTTTTAAGATGCATAGATTTAGAAAAGATAGCTGATGTCCTATTTGAATTTCATGATGGACCTTCTGGAGGTCATTTTTCTTCTAGGACTACTGCTTTTAAAATCATGAGGGTTGGATACTATTGGCCATCTATCTTCAAAGATAGTCATGATTATGTAAGAAAATGCATCAAGTGTGCTATGTTTGCAGGAAAAGAAAGGCTTGCAGCCTTGCCCCTACATCCAATCAGAACAGAGGAACCTTTCATGAAGTGGGGTATAGACTTCATTAGTATGATCAACCCTCCATCTAGTGCAGGCCATAGATGGATAATTACTATAATAGATTATTTCACCAGATGGACAAAAGCAATTGCTTTAAAAGAATCAAATGAGAGTGTTGTCCTAGGTTTTTATGATGATGTAGTTCATAGGTTTGGCACTCTAGATTCCATGATATCAGATAATGTATTGGCATTCACAAGCCTCAAAGTCTCAGAGTGGGTAGTCAAGAATGACATCTATCTGAATACTAGTTCCAATTATTACCCTCAAGGCAATGGCTTAGCTGAATCAACAAATAAGAATTTGATTAAGATAATCAAGAAGACTCTACAAGAAAACCAAAGGGATTGGCATACCAAACTAAGGTCTGCCTTATAGTTAGATAGAATTACCCCAAAGAAGATTATTGGTAATTATCCTTACATGCTAGTATATGGTAGAGAGGCCAAGTTGTCTATCTCAGTTGAATTGCCAACTGTGGACTTGGCCACTCAATATGTTCTATTTGAAGAAAGAGATCCCTTGTAGATCAGACATGCTTAGTTAAAGGAGTTGGAAGAACTCAGAGAAAAATCAATGCAGGATATGGAGTTCCATCATATTCAAACAAAGAGAAGCTTTGATAAAAGAGCTAGGATAAAAAATTTTAGAGTTGGAGATGTAGTCCTCAAGTGGGATGAGTTCATATCCAAGCCTGACAGACATACCAAGTTTGATTCATTTTGGGGTGGACCATTTGTTATTACAGAGTGCAGGGGATCCAATGCTTTTCAACTATCAAATATGGAAGGAGTTCCCCTACCTATCTCAGTGAATGGTTTCCACTTGAAGCCCTACTTTGAGGTTAATCCCTCTATATAATTTTTTGTAAAAAAGCTTTCCTACTTTTTTCCTATTTTCTAAGTTAGTTTCCTACTTTTCAAGAAGTGCCTATGCACAAGTTTGTCTCCCTGTGTTCAGTTTTGTCTCTCTGTCAAGTTTTGTGTTCCTCAGAATGACCCCATGCCCAATGAATTATGTCAAGGCCACTGGTTTTTAGTGTCTAGCAGGTTGACATCCAACAGAAATCACCAAAATGTTACCCTAATTTCCATATTCATGCAAATTTGGTTAAAAACCATCCCCAGGTCTCTATTTTTATCTTGCCAGCCATCCCCAAAATTTTCATGAATTTATCTCTTGTTTCCTGGCCTCTGCAATCTTTTAAACTCTTTGGTCTGTAGTTAAAAAATTCATAAAAACTAGTTGTTGGTGTTTAAATAACCCTGCAAACCCTAAGCCCCTCATTCTATTTTTATGTTACTTTATCGGCAACTTAAAGGTCCCAATTCCCATGTGCATATTTTTCCTTTCCATTGCCAGTTCTCTAAGTTCTCTGACAGTTCCCCCTTTTTTTCAGTGATTTAGTGATTACATTGTTTCTCTTAGTCACCAAATGTTTGGCGGTTAAGTCTTAACATCCTGTGACCCAGCGAACCAGCTAGCTTTTCCTTTAGTCGCTAGTTCTCTAAGTCTTCTAGTGGTTACCTTTTCCTCTTGGTGAACTGGTGATTGCAGTGTTTCCCTGGTCATGAAGTAAAATGGTGGTGCCCTGAAGTATTTAGTGACTCCGTGGATTGCCTTTCAGTCAGACATTCGCTAACTAAAACCCTAGATTAGACTTTTGGTTTAGCGATTCTGTGAAATGCCTTGCTCGCATATTCTCCAGACTTAACCAAGGTTAAGATTTCTATTCAGTGACTGAGGGAGTTTCCATTGGTCATGTGTTCACTAAGACTTCTAGGGTTAAGAGATTTTGAGTGGGGTCCCAATTGATGAGATCAATGGTTGTCGTCAGATCTCATAGGGTCTATCAAAGGCTTGCGATCTTATGACAACCGTTGATCTTCCCTTCTATGCAGTGCTTCAGAGTTTACTGGGTCCACTTCCACATTGTCCTACATGGAGGCTTTTTATTGGTCGAGGGATAATGCCTTCTATTTTGTCAGCGGGCCCAAGGATGTTAAAAGCTTGGAATCTACGGCTAGTGTGTGTTTTCATGAAATGTGTTAGAGGTATGTGATTATAAGACAACCATTGATTCTCCTTGGTGACATAACTCTTCATGCCTGGTGGGTCCACTGCTACGTGTATCAATGGCAGTTTCTCATTGGTCCACATGGTAATGATTTGGTAATGTGTTAGTGGGACTAGGTTTCCAGCATTTCAAAAGGCTTTGACATCTGTAGAGGATCAACAGCTGGCACACATCCATAAGGAATCTTTCTGACACATGCGATCATGCGCCCACTGTTGATCTTATTTTATCTCTGGGCTCTATTAGGTGGGTCCTCTTTTCTTATGTGTTCACATGTGATTGGTCTACGTGGTGATGACTAGTTTTTCAGTGGGTCCATTTGTCAGAAGGGGCTCTGGTTTGAAAAGATCAGTGGCTGGTGCATGATCTGAAGAAATATTCGGGGGCCATGAGATCATGTGCCCACTGTTGGATCAGAATCTTGTTTGTAGTGGGACCATGACAAAACTTGCCAAGGTGCATGCCTACAGAGTAGTCAAGGGCGAATAAAGGAATGACACATGGTAGTTATGGGCCCAGGGTTAAGAGCATTCTATGAATTAGTGACTAAAGGTTATCTTCTTGTTTTCCAGAGTTAACCGGGGTCAAATAAAAGTTTAAATGATTTTGTGACTGAAGGAAAATTGGAAACCGAGGTAGACTTAAGGTTAGTTTTGTAGTCAAGTGCTGAGCCTGGTTAAAAAGGAAGATCTGATAGTCCTATTTTAAAGTAAGATTAAATTTTTAATACCAACCGTCGATAGGGATTTTTAGTGCCACCTATGACCATTTTATCATTTTTTAAATTCAAATATCTCAAAATATTAGATTTCCATAGTTATGGTGAGCCCGAGTTGCAGGTAGGTAGATGGATCATGGAAATTGAATTTTTTATAGGTATAAACATGAAATGGATGCGCAAACATAGATATCTGATCAGCTAGAATATTTCCATGTGCATTTATGGCCGAATTGGACAGGTTTAGGGTTTGATTATTATATGAAAAATTATGTAAATCCTAATTGGATTTTTTGCTCCTGCCTATAGGAGATGTACATATTGTTTTTTTTGAGAGCTTTAGAGTAGAGAGTTCACATTTTGTAAAGAGGAAAAAATATCTTTTCTTAGAAGGCTATCTGAGAGATTTTTTCTGCCCTCTGGTTTTCTACATTCTATAACCTCCCATCGATAATTCAGATATTAAAGGTGTTTTTGTGACATTCTTCATGTCCCTATGCCTTCTTGTGTGAGTTATTTCTCAATGAATTCAGTATTTACATGCTTCTCAGTGATATCTTAGGATTCTTGATCCCTCTTTCTTTCTGCAATTTTGTGTATTATTATGGATGATTTGATGGGAGTGCTTTTGTGGGTATAGTTCCACCCCTTAAATATCTTGTCTCATTCCTATACCTAGTTGCATAGGTGAATGTTTGTTTGCAGGTCATAGATTGTTGTCTAATTCCAAGGGGTGTTATCATTTGTGAAAGAATCTATCTTTCCCTGAATAACTCTTTTTATCTATAGACCCTTCTATGAATTACTTATGCAAACCTATTCAGTGAGTTGTGATCACCTAGGCCTAAGTCTATTAATTGATTTCATCTTTTGTACTGTAATTCATACCATATTTTCGGTGTATCACGTAGTAGGATAGTTTGCTTTTAGTCATTTCCCTTTCAAGCATTCCTCCTATCCCTTTCCCTCAAAAGATTTACTTTTCTGTCAAGAAGCAAATTAAGGTGATTATCCAAGAGGAACCAGCCTAGACCCTGGAGGTCTCATCTTAGTTAGCATAGGTCCCACAACCTGGAGATGATTCCCATGTTATACTAGGTTATCAAGACTATAAGAGCTTGAGACAAAGGTGCAAACTTAGTGTATAACAAGACTTAAATATGAGCCCTTCCAAAAGAAGGTAACACAAATTGATGGATCCTCAGTTAGCACTATAGGTGAAGCCAAAGATACGAGTCTAATCCTTCATGCAAGTCCTAATTTTTCCATCCTCCTTGACATATATATTATAGATCTCCCTGCCTTATTTGCCATATGTTTATCAAGGGAGTTTATACCCAAAATAGGAGGCTACCTATCTTCTGACTGGTCTCACATTCTTTTTCATACAAGATATGGTACTAAGGTTACCATTAAATCAGAGAAATTGGGAGCACACCATATAGAACCATATGTGTCCAATACCATCAATGTAAACTGCCCTATATTTGATGACAGTGACTTCCAAACCATTAGTGAAGCAATCAAAAAGATAGAAAGTATCCCTAATATTCTTCTAGATGAAAGAGCTTTAGAGGCCCAAAAAAATCTTATCTAGGATTTTGGTTTGGGAAGTTATTTGATACAAGAAAGTGGGTTAAAAGAGCCAAGCCTCCTCAAAGAAGACACTGATTTAGAGGATCAGAGTAATCAGGTTTGGAAATTGTTTTTTGATGGAGCTAGAAGTAGACATGGTTCTGGTGGTGGTGCTATGTTAGTGTCCCCAAAAGGAGAAAGGTATTATACTACCTTTAGATTCAGTTTCTCCTCTACTAGCAACACTACAGAGTATGAAAGCCTTGTGAATGGGCTGGAGTGAGCTAGGAAAAGAGGGCTTAAGGCCTTAAAATTTTATGGTGACAGTGAGCTAGTTGTCAGGCAAGTAAGAGGGATAAGTGCAACTAAAAATGACACATTGAAAGCATACAAACATAGAGTTTTGGATGCAATTGAAGATTTTTGTGCTTTCAATATTGTTGCTATCCTTAGGAAACTAAATCCAAATGCAGATAGATTAGCTATTGTTAGATCTCAGTATGATATTCCAAATAGCATTTCAAAAGAGGTAGATCAACAACATATCAAAGTGATTATCAGACCTTCTATTCTTGATAATGATGTCAATTGGTAGGTGTTTGACAATGATGAACAAATTCTACAATTCTTGTTTGAAGAAGATGCTTTTTCAGAGCATAATCAAGATAGGCTATCACAGAGCTATGGTGATCAAGCGATATAACTTAAGTCTAATAAGATTCCTAGAGGTCTTGTCACCTTAGAAACTATCTTCAACAAGGATGAGAAAGTCAAGAAGAATAAAGTTGGCCTGGTAGTTCAACAAGAACATTGTGTTGAATTAGAGTTGGAACCAGGTAAAAGTTTACAATTTGGAAAAGTAAACACTGATTTGGAAAAGCAAGATTACATCCAATTATTCAAAGAATTTAGTGATGTGTTTGCATTGTATTATGAAGATCTCAAGGGTTTTGATCCTACTCTTGCTCAACACACTATTGAATTAGAACCAAATGCCAAACTAGTGAGGCAGAAGCAAAGGCCTGTTAATCCCAAACTTGAGCCACTTATGCATAAAGAAGTGCTCAAACTAATAGAGAGTGGCATCATCTACCCCATCAAGCATACTAGTTGGGTTTCCAATGTTGTTCCTGTCAGGAAGAAGAATGGGGAGTTAAGGTTATGTGTGGACTTCAGGGATCTTAACAAAGCCTCATTAAAAGATTGCCATCCACTACCCTCTATGGAGCAAATCTTACAATGTGTCTCTGGATCTGAGAGATTTTCATTATTGGATGGCTATTCAAGATACAATCGGATCCTAGTGAATGAAGAGGATCAATACAAGATTGCATTTACAATAAAGTGGGGAACCATGGCTTATCAAAAGATGCCCTTTGGTTTGTCAAATGCAGATGCTACATTTCAAAAGGCAATGGATATGGCCTTTAAGAGCCTCATGTACAAGTTTGTATTGGTCTGCTTGGATGACATAACTGTCTATTCTAAACATGCAGTAGATCACATCAAACATTTGAGGAAGATTTTTGAAAGGTGTAGAGATTTTGGGATATCTCTTAATCCCAAGAAATGTATGTTTGCAGTCCATGAGGGAAAGTTGTTAGGATATATAGTATCCAAGAAAGGGATCACATTAGATCCTGAGAGGATTGCAGCTATCTTAGAGCTACCATTGCCACATCATAAGAAAGGCCTGCAATCTTTCATAGGAAAGATTAACTTTGTTAGGAATTTCTTGCCTAATATTGCAGATTTATTGAAGCCTTTGATAGCCATGTTGAAAAAGAGTTCAGCTTTTAGTTGCACTGAGGAAGGGAAAGCCAATTTCTAAGCTATCAAAGAGGCCTTGATAGAAGCTACTGCCTTGTTAAACCCAAATTTCAGTAAGGATTTTATCCTTTATGCTTATCGAGGACATGATGCTTTATCTGCAATGTTGACTCAAGAAAATTTAGATGGATTGGAGTAGCCTATTGCTTTATTTAGCAAAGGTTTAGAAGAATATGAACAGAGATACTCTTTTGTAGAGAAACATGTACTTGCTGTGGTGAAGAGTCTTAAAAAGTTTAGATATTTGTTGACCCATAGCAAGGTACACTTGAAAGTTACTCATCCAAGTGTCAAAGAATTTTTGCTTTCCAAGGACCTAAATGAGAAAAGAGCTGGTTGGATCACCAAGGTGATGGAATATGACATTGATATCCAAACCACCAAGATAGTTAGAGGAAGGGGTCTTTGTGAACATTTGGAAAGAGATGAAAGTTCAAAGAAATTAGAGCAAATGGATGCATCTTTGGTTGTGCATTCTACAGAAGAACATGCCCAGGCATCAAGTTGGTTGCCTAACATGATTCATTACTTGAAGACAGGACAATGTCCTACAGGTTTGGATTCAGCAAAAAGAAGGTATTATAGGTTACAATCTGTTCCTTTTGTGCTAATAGATGAGATTCCTTTTAGAAAGGATCACAGTGGTTTCCTTTTAAGATGCATAGATTCAGAAAAGATAGCTGATGTCCTATTTGAATTTCATGATGGATCTTCTGGAGGTCATTTTTCTCCTAGGACTACTGCTTTTAAAATCATGAGGGCTGGATACTATTGGCCATCTATCTTTAAGGATAGCCACGATTATGTGAGAAAATGTATCAAATGTGCTATGTTTGCAAGAAAATAAAGGCTTGCAGCCTTGCCCCTACAACCAGTCAGAACAGAGAAACCTTTCATGAAATGGGGTATAGACTTCATTGGCATGATTAATCCTCCATCTAGTGTAGGACATAAGTGGATAATCACTACAATAGATTATTTCACTAGATGGACAAAAGCAATTTCTTTAAAAGAAGCAAATGAGAGTGTTGTATTAAGTTTTTATGATGATATAATCCATAGATTTGGCACTCCAGACTCCATAATTTCAGATAGTGCATTGGCATTCACAAGCCTCAAAGTCTCAGAATGGGCAATCAGAAGTGGCATTTATCTGAATACAAGTTCAAATTATTACCCTCAAGGTAATGGTCTAGCAGAATCAACAAATAAGAACTTGATCAGGATAATCAAGAAAACCCTGCAGGATAACCAAAGGGATTGGCATACTAAGCTGAAGTCTGCCTTATGGTTAGATAGAATCACTCTAAAGAAGATTATTGGGAATTCTCCTTATATGCTAGTGTGTGGCAAGGAAGCTAAGTTATCCATTTCAATTGAATTACCAGCTCTAGACTTGGCCACTCAATATGCTCTATTTGAAGAAGGAGATCCTCTACAAATCAAGTATGCTCAGCTCATGGAGTTGGAGGAATTTAGAGATAAATCCATGAAAGATATGGAGTTCCACCAGATTTAGACAAAGAAGAGCTTTGATAAAAGAGCCAAGATCAGAGATTTCAAAGTTGGGGATGTAGTCCTCAACTGGGATGAGTTCAGATCCAAGCTTGGAAGACATACAAAATTTGATTCATTCTAGGGTGGACCATTTGTTATAATAGAGTGCAAGAACCCAATGCTTTTCAGCTATCAACACTTGAAGGAGATGCCTTGCCAATATCAGTGAATGGTTTCCACTTGAAGCCCTGCTTTGAGGTTAATCCCTCTCTATAAATTCTTATAAATATGTTTCTTGTTTTTCTTTCCCTATTTTTCTAGGTTAGTTTCTAGCTTTTCAAGAAGTGCCTATGCACAAGTGCATCCTTCTAGTTCAGTTTTGTCTCTCTGTCAGAATTTTGTGCTCAATATGACCCCGTGCCCAATGGATTATGTCAAGGCCACTAGTTCTACATGTCTAGCAGGTTGACATCCAACAAAAATCATGAAAATGTTACTCCAATTTTCCCTGTTCCATGCAAATTTGGCTAAAATCTATCCCCAGGTCCCTGTTTTAACCCTGCCAAGCATCCCTAAAAATTTCATGGTTTTATGTCTGGTTTCCTGGCTTCTACAATTTGTTTTATCCCCTGGTCTGCAGTCTAAAAAAATTCATAAAAGTAGCTGTTACAAGAGAGAAACCCTAAAGATCCCTTTGGCCTGTTATAATCTTTCATTACCTTTTTTGGCCACTTAAGGTTCCCAAAACCCACATGCATAAATATTTCCTAAGTCCCAACGCTTAATCTTTTCTAATGTTTTCAGCCTTTATGTCTCCTGGGCCCGGCTCTCTGACACCATTTCAATCCAATGGCTGGCACATGATCTCATGCATTATGTCAGAGCCATGAGATTATGCACCAATCATTGATTCTCCTTTGTGATGTAACTCTTCAAATAGGTGGGTCCACTGCTAGGTGTGCATAGGTGGCATATTCTGATTGGTCCACATGTGAATGAGTCATTTCTGGTTAGTGGACCATGTCAGGGGTCTGTGGCTTTGTCAGAAAGGAAAAGATCTATGGTCATCATATGATCTCATAGAATCTTTTAACCATATGAGATCATGTGATGATCATCCGATGAGAATCTCAGAGGGTTGTGGGTCTAACGTTCTACGTGGCACTGATGTGCTCACATATGGTTGGTTGTTGTGTGATGGGGGGATTCATCTATCAGTCTGATGTGTCATGGGGTCCCAGTTCTAAAAGGATCTATGACTGGCACATGATCGGAAGGAATATTCGAGGCACATGAGATCATGCACCCACCATTGGATTAGAATCAATGCTGCAATGGGTCCATTGTCAGAGCCTCCCGAGGTGTTTGCTGATGAGGCGGTAGGGGTGAATGAAGGATTGCCAAGTGGAGAATGGGCCCAAGCTTATAAAAAATTAAATGAATTAGAGACTAAAGTGTTATCTCATGTTCGCCAGACTTAACCAGGGTTAGTTAAAACAATTAGCGGTCCTGCAACCAATGAGAAAAGGTAACCCGAGGTGAACTTGAGGTTAATTTTGTAGATGAATGGTTCCCGGGTAAATAAGAAGATCTAATGGTCATGTTTTAAAAGGAGATTGAGATTTAAACTTCAGCCGTCGATGGAGGAAAAGTATGGTGCCACCTGCTAGTTGTTAATATTTAAATTCAAATTTATTTCTTTGCAGGGTTTTGGCTAGGTTTTGATCCATTAGTCATTTGCGACAGAGTGGGTAGATGGAATTTATGTCTTCAAGACATATGTAGTTTAAAGAAGATGATGAGGAAGTTTGGGCAGCCATCATGGGTCAATTCTTGTCCCTGAGAGGTACCATTTTAGCATTCATGGTGAGACTTTGTGCAGGAAAGTTGATGAATCAAAGTTGCTTGTTTGAAGGCAATGTAGTATAGGGATGGGCATGGAAACAAAATATCTGATCGACCATGATGTTGCAAGGATACATTTATGATCAGACTTGTTTGAATTAGGATTTGATTATTATAAAAAATCCTGTAACCCTATTTAGGTTTTGGCTCCGGCCTATGTGCCAAATAGGAGATGTATATAGTTAATTTTTTGGAGCTTTAGAGCAGAGAGTTCACATTTTGTAAAGAAGAAAGTCTCTTTCTTGGAAAGCTATCCGTGGCATTTCTTCTTGCCCTCTGGTTTTCCACATTATGTAATCTTTCATTGATAATCCAAATATTGCAGAGGTATTTTGTGACATCTTCTTTGTCCCTATGCTTCCTTGTTTGAATTATCTCTTATTAATTTGAGGTATATGTATGTTTTGAGTGACATCTTAGGGTTCCTGATCCCTCTTTCTTTCTGTAATTCATGTGTATTTTTGTGGATGATCTAATTTGAATGGGGGTATCCTTCAGCCCCTTGACAATCTATCTCATTCCTATACCTATTTGCAGAGGTGAATGTTTGTTTGCAGGTCATAAATTATGTCTAAACCCCTTAGGAATGCTATTGTTTGTGAAATTATCTCCGTTCCTTGAATAGCCTCTTCCTATTGCAGACCCTTCTATGAAATACTTATGCAAACCAGTTTAGTAAGTTGTGATCTCCTAGACCTAACTGTGTGTACTAATTTCATTCTTTATACTACAATTCATACCTTAATTTTGGTATATCACCTAGTAGGTAGTTTGCTTTCAAGTCATTTCCCTTTCCAAGCATTCCTTCTATCCCTTTCCATCAAAATTTTTACTTTTCATGTCAAGAAGCAAATTAAGGTGATTATCCAAGAGGAACCAGCCTAGAACCTGGAGGTCTCATCTCAGTTAGCATAGGTCCCACAACCTAGAGATGATTCCCATGTTATACTAGGTTATCAAGACTATGAGAGCTTAACAAGGGTGCAAACTTAGTGTATAACAATAATATAATACAATTCATTATTAATATTAATTATAATGTATTAATACAATAATATGATTAAAAAAAAAAAAAAGAATATGATTAATAACAATTTTATAATAATGATAATGGTAATAATAAATAAATTAATGAAAAAATTAAGGGACGACCTATGAGAGGAAGATGCTCTATCCACCGGCACATGGATATAAGGAGTACTTAACAATTTGGATGGGGGGGAGGAAGGCAAAGAGATCCAGAGAATAAAAAACAATGAACATGAGACTTTCTTATTGGCACCATCCTTAGACAGTGGGCAATGGAATTCCATGAAAGCAGTCACCATAGACAAGAGGACGAAGTGGAGAAAGAAAGGAATTAGATGGTTATCAGTCGGTGCAGGGAGAATAACATGGTAAAGGTTCCACTGGTGAAATAGATAATGTCTTCAAAGATACAAGTTGGATTATGAAGACTTCCCAGTTGTTATTAAGTGAATTTGAATATGACTGGTGGTGTCATGTAGTTCTGGCTCAAATCACACCATTCTTGTTGGCAGGAGTGGATTATACTTAGATTTTCACATTACATCTGATGTAGCAGTGAAATTTTATATATATGCTACCCAATGTATAGATCCTATCATAGTCACAACATTTACAGAGCATAGCATTTGAATATGGCAATCACATATGAATTTATAGAGGAAAATGTACATGACGACCAATATTTATGTGTTCCATTTTCATTACAATTCTTTTAATTTTCATCCTTATTATCGGTCCTATTCTCACAGCCCCAATGATCAACATACTAGTCTATCATTTCACCAGGAGTTATCAGAGTGGAAGACTTAGAGATAATATTAAAAAAATCTATTTCATAGTCCAAGAAATCGTCACATTCAGAGTTTCCAGCAATAATATTATGGGAACATCTTTCCGCTACATACACAAATGTATTGAGAATAAGGAATGAATCTAAGAGGAGTTCACTACTTCATAGTACCATGGGAAAGGTGAATAGAACAAAATAATTTATTCCATACCCACATTCAACTTTCTATCAGCCAAAGTGACATAGTTATACTCATAGAACTTAAATATAACCTTAGAACTAAACAATATATTATAAGGTTTCCATCATTATAACCTATTGACCAATAATTAGATCAAGCCAAACTTCATAAATATGTCAATATTATATAAGGTAAATTTGCACAACTCTAATAGTATAAAATACACTATTTCATTCATTTCAGATAGATCTTATTGACTAAGAGATAAGGGATTAAAGTCTTTTGTTATTGCAATAATAACAAGTTAGGAATAATCACCCTAAAGAAGATGGTTCTTCCATGGGTTCCTTGTGACAATCAAAGGGGTGGAATATGAGTCTTAAATAAAATGAGCACCTTGCAATTGAAATTTGAGAACATTGTCCCAATAATCCAACCTAGATAGATAAGGGACATTACAGTAAGCCTGTGAAGTGGGACACTTTAAGAAATTCTGGAAAGACATGAAGTGCATATTTCTGGATGCATATTCAAAAGCCCATTCCCTAAACATGAAAGAAGTGAAACTTGAAAGTTCAAACCCATTACAAATGTCAAATGAAAGGTGATGAACACCTTACCCAAGTTATTCTTCACAATAATCAACCAGCCCTTATCACCTATGCACTGAAACTAGGCTTCCCACAATGATTTTCAGGACACTGATTCATACTTAGAGAAATTTTTAAAATATGGACTTAAAATATACTTTAGATTTTTTGAGCTCCAACAGGTACCATAATACCTAGTTATTGACACTCATCTATAGGGGCATGCCAAGGCATAATTTTTATGAATGCCTAAAAAACATTATATCAAAGAGGGGCAAAATGTAGACACTTAAAAATGACCGATCACTACAACAAAATAAGATTACTAACATTCATCTTAAATTGTTAAATAATCTTTATTATTTAACAAATTTATGTCCTACTATAATCTAAGTTTAAAACCATCATTTCTCTATAATTTCATATTTAAGTGATTGCAATTAATTATCAAAATATTTCATCAATTATTTATCTATAAAGTAACTAAATAATTAATCATTATTTAATTATTCCCTATACAATTGAAATGGATTAATTATATTATTTAATTAATATTCTTTCTTTCTTTTAATATTATTATTGTATCTATGTAATAATTAAATCAATTTCCCTCCCATAATTAAATAAATGATATTTATTTAATTAATCTAAATATTCCTCTCTCATAGATAAATATACAATTATTTATTTATTACTACATCTTCACATGTGCAAGTAAATAATTTATTTTAATTATTTAAATCATATTTATCCTCCTAAATTCTAACTCATACTCACTTTGAGTTAACTTCTCAATCACAACTCTTGAATCCATCAATCTCTCTCCTTACTAATCAATCTATTTAGTCTTCTATTCCACCTCATTGGTTAAGTGTTCAATCAAATCAATCAACTCTTAATCTATTTTACTAACAGATCAATCAATCATGTTAAATAAAGAAATCAATTGAGTTGAACTTCCACTCACTCTAAGTTCAATTCCTCAATCACAACCAATCAGCCCATCAATCAAGGAATCCTGATTGAAACCCCTGAAATTATTATAAACAAAGAGATAATTCTCTTATTCAAGGGACCACAAGCTTCGAATTCTTATGCTAGCATGATCTTGATCTTATTACTAAGAGCTCAATATTGCATGAAGAAGGAGAACAATTAAGGAGGAATTATGGATTTTCATATGTTTTTGTGTTATTTGATTTTAATATCTTGATTTGTGTATACATTTATCTTGTTTCCTTTCCTATTTTGACATGGGATACTAATTGCTATTAACGATCTTATTGTGGTTTCGTGATCTTATTTTTATTGCAAGATTACGATTACTAGATGATTATAGATATACATTACTATATTCAAAAGTCTAATCCAAGGTGACAATAGGAAAACTCACATCTTATCAATTTGATTAAATGCGTTTAAAGTCTCTTTATAATATTCAATAGTTTAGAAAATATTTTCTAACATTGAGTAACTTAGCCTTATAGAAATTTTGTTGATTCCAAGACTTCAAATATTCAAGGAATAAAAAAGGCATAAATCTTATAATGTCATATAGAAAACATTTGGTATTTTCATAAATTTGTGTTAACATTAAGCAGTTTATTGATTTTCTATCATAAGTTTCTATTAACTCTATTCTTGGTGTGTAGGATCAAGCTATTGAGTGTTACAGATAAGGATAAGTGAGTGTTCAAAGGAGAATAATTCATCTGTGTAGTGTACTACTAAAATTTTTTAGGGACTATCTAATGAGCATAATCCTTCTACACCAATTATAGATGGATCTAGAAAGAGTTGCTGACATATGAGTAGCCTTATATTATCATAATAAAACTTTTGGAAAAATCTCCTAATTTTTTGGGGGAAGCAATTAAGCCTTGTAGAGTTGATCCTATGGGTTTCCTAGGTTTTATGAATGATCATTCTTTTAAAGATGAAGATGATCAAGATCTATAGGGTATGAAAGATCTTGTTTTGGAGAAGGAAACTATGGCTAATTAGGAATAGATAAATTAGTAGGGGATGGATGAGTCTTTTGAGAATGATGTACCCTTCATTGTGGTTATTCTTATAGCTAGGCATAAAATCACTCCCTCGACATCTACCATTAAGACTAGGAATCGATTGGAGGAAGATTTTGGTACAGGCTCAAAAAGTTTCATTACGCATAGAACTATCCAAAGGTTTCATATGTAGATTAAATCTGGTTTGGTAGATGGCGTGAGAGAAACAAAGAGAAAAATACAAATTGAAAATTTTATATTCATTGGACTAGATGAATTTCTTTAAATGAACAATAAAAAACATAATTAGTTGTATAATTACATAACTAAAGAGATAAACAATGGTATTTTATTCCAACATCTCCCCCCTCTCCACTCCCGACCCTGATGTATATTACATTAATCTCAACTAGGATAGAAAATTGCAAGAATTTTGACTCCAACCCCTGAGGAGACTTTGATGGAGAAACTTTAGCAATTTTCCTCGCTTGCAAGAGAAAGCGATTTTTTTTTATAATAATTTTATATATTTTTCACTCACAAGATCACATATATAGATGTAGAATCAGTTGAGAATCTGACTACTGGGAAATTGATGAGAATTCGATGACTCTCTGGTTCATGTAATACAAAAATAGTTTTATCAATTTTAAACAATTACGTCAATTCTTCCACGACTCTAGAATTTGTCACCCTAAAATTGAGACCAGCAATCTACCTCTCTCGTGTGAAAGATGGAAGAAGGAAAAAGTAAGAACAACAATGAGTAAAAATACACACAGAGTACACAAAGATTTATAGTGGTTCATCTTTCAGTCTACGTTTAATCTTGGAGTAGGGGAATATTTATTAATTTGAGATACCAATACAATACATGAGCTAAAGAGTATAAATAACTCTCCAATGAACTAATGAAAAAACTGAAAGGACATCAGCGATTGGAGGGAAAAGATAATAAGGACTGTTTGGCTTCACACCCAATATGAACCTCCATGTGAGATTGAGATTGAGAGACCATCCGGCCTCCTTGATCTTTGACAATCTCTCTCAAGTAAACTAAGAAACACTATATAGGTTGAGAATTTATTGGTGTATACGTTATATATTTTAAGTTCAGTAAGTTTACTTTAAAGATTGAAGTATATCCTATATTAATGAATTTCATGTTATAATAATATTAATATTTGGAGAAAAAAGTATTAGATTTACATTTTCATACATTTGAAAGAGGATAATGAATTGAGAGATGAAACCTATAAATTCTTATATTCAACAATAATGCAGAAATATTAGAGAGTGGAGAGAGATTATGGACATGATTGTCAAGGATGAGAATAACATAAGGATCACTACTGCTAAAAGGATCTCTAATAACTATTTCTACGTATTACAATATAAATTTGTCTGAAGATCAAAAAAGACTATCATTATTGTGAGAAGGATGATGGCGAGGTGGCTGAGACCAAATTACACAACATCCAAGTTTTGAATTCCTGGCTCGTTACTTGGTAATACCTATAGCCAACATTACACCATATTTCTAGCTAACTAAAATGTTTTTTATTCACTTTACAATTCTTCACATCATACCAAGTTATATGAAAAATGTAATTTTTTTATAATCAAATTTGGAATACATTGTGCTTATTAGTACTTCCAAGTATCATTTTTTGAGTTTTGTACCTTAACTAGTGATTAAATGAACTCTTGTGCACAATCAAAATAAATTATAGAAGATCAAGAATTCAAGGGCTATTTATGAAGTGTGGATGCCTCCTTCGGTTAACATTCCTCATTCAACAGTTGCATTGTCCGCAACAAGGTGCTTGTAGACATCTTCCTCTATACCATCTACAACTGCTAAAACCTTATTTTTCTATATTTTGTTATGTGCTAATCATGCATTGATTATTTTTCTTGTGTGAATTTTATACACTATATGGACCTATTTTTTGCACTAATAGATACACCTACATCTAGTATAAGAACATATTAGACTAGTACTAGTAAAGACCAACCATTTCCTTTATTAGCCCATGTTACTAGTACTGGTTCATTTACGGGGACATTGTTGATGAACAAGAACAATATGGTTCCGTTAAAAATACCAAAGCTTCCAGGTTCTTTAAAATTGTTATTATTTACAATGTTATTGTAGTTTACTTATACATAACTCATTTTGGACTGATAATCCCATGGTATTTTGGTAGGAAATGATGTTTTTTATGAAACTCTTTTTGAAATGACATTGAAGCTATTTGGGCCCACCATACGTAAAAGGTACATAGCTTCATAATATTGGTACAATATTTTTCTTATTTCCCATTTATTATACTATATTAAAGTTATGATATCCAACAATTTTGTTTTTTCAAAAGAGGTGGAATGATCAGGATGCTGACTTAAAAGATCAGCTCATTAAATCTTTAGAGGACCTCTTTGGAAATAAAACTTTTGACAAAGTCCTGATTCTTAAAAGAGCATCCAAACATATAAAGACTATGATGGACCAATATAGAAGGGCTCTAAAGGATAAACCAAAGTACGAGTGTCCTCCTATGATTCCACCGATGGAGTGGAATGAAATAATGGAAGATGCAAAAGAGAAAAGGCTAAAGGGTAGTGGAATTCAACCAGAAGATGACAAAAGAAGGTATGTCGTGATAGTATTAAGTAGAATGTAATCATACATTAATTAGTGATCATTATAAATATATAATCTAACACATTTCAAACTTTTCATAGACTGCAAGACACATGAAAAGACACACAAGAGAGATTAAGAAAGGTTGGCCAATACAAACTTGGCTCTGGTGGCTATATGAAACTTCACTCTTGACTTGTAAGTAGTAGCATTTTAATTTCATATCAAACTTTTATATATAAGGTTGCAAACAATTTTGTTTAATCAAATCATACATGTAAAAGTGACGATATTAAAAAAAATACAGGGCACAAAATTCAATGTAGAGCCCAAGGATAACTTTAAGAAACCCCCTTTTTGGAAAATGTGTAAAATCTTGGCGAATCGTACATTATTTTAGGGGGGAATTTGTTTTAATGCAGGGGAATTTTTTTTCAAATCCACGATTTTTCATAGTTTGTATTGGTGATCAATTTCCCACCGAATGAAAATTTCATAAATTACTGGTGAATAATTTTCTTTTGAAGTAAATAACTATAATATATGAGGTGAATAATTTTCTTTTGAAGTAAAAATTTATAATATTTGAGGTGAATAATTTTCTTATGAAGTAAAAAATTATAATATATGAGGTGGATGATATTCTTGTGAAGGGTAAAAAAATTATTGTATTGGTGAATTTTATGTACCATTTGGAAATTTATTTATTTTATTGGCTAATCATCCATTAATTATGGGAAAAAAAATATTTTGTTGGAGATTTTCAAAAGATAAGAAATATTTTGTTATAATACCTTAGACTAACATACCTAACATACATACATTAAATATATTATTTGAGACAGTTCGATGATCCAAGATCAATGGCTGAAGTTTAATTTCGGCCCCAATTTCTTGCAGGAAATAGAATTGTGGAGGAAGTCACGAGAATGTTGACACGTATCAAATAAGGGCTTTTTGTTTGTAGACTACAGTGTACACATGTTGGTATCGATATTCACAGTTCTATTACTATAGTGCAACTTGTAACCTCTTAACTCCGTAAGCAATAAATGCCTTGGTAGTGACAAGCAACATTATTTTACTTGTCACATAGAGTAGACATGCACCACTTCCAAAATTCCAAATTTGTACAGACGTTATAACCGATATCTGATATTTTTTGCATTTATGGAAAAGATTTACTGCCAGATATGAAAGATTAAGTCCAAAATTTTAATTTCTCACACACATGCATTTAGGGGAAAGATTTACATGAAAGATTTAGAGGCATGTTAAGGACAACGGATTTAATACCATTAAAGATAGAATAGTTTATTTCTAAGTAACGATCAATAATTCAAGGGCTATTTTTAGACGATCTAGCTTCATCATTCATTGATTTGTCTTTGGCCTTTGCTAGATAATTTATTTGTTTAGGGTCTGCAGTCTGCACTCTACAAATAATTTATTTTTAAGTTTTTTGAAGTTTTACTATTTTAGATGGACACTCCAATTAGGCTTGTATGTATATCTGAGGAGGCCCAGAAGGCCTTTCTGGGTTCCTTTTCTGATGAAACCTTAGAATCTATTTGTAAGGAGGGTGGGCATTTCATAATATAGGTTGTGAAAATGGTGATGGGCTGAGAGTTTTTGAACAATAAAGATAGGCACCGTGTCAACATGGACATTACGTCCCATTTTTTGGCATCTCTTCTCGACCTCGGAGGAGAGAAGGTGGACATGCTAATGCTGCTAAGGAGGATTTTTAAAGAAGAATACCTAGGGTACAATGTTAATGTTGTCATGTTCGCAAAAATAGGGGTGGGGATCCCTTGGACAAGTGAAATACCCAAGCTTCTCCTCCCTGGCCAGAATGTGGCCATGCAACCTTTTCTTTTGGGCCTGAATGTTGGGCAGTATAAGCGCCATAGGAAACGGGCCCTGATTGCTAGGGATTTTCTCCAAAAGTGGTTTATGCTTGATGAAGAGGAGGCTCAGGTAGGGCAATTCAGGTGGCTCGATGAATTCCCCCAGTTTATCCTCTCTAGATAATTCTACATAGATAGAGCCGAAGGGGAAAATCAGTAGTGGACTACTAGTCTACTAGTGGTTTTAAAATTTTTTTTGATAAAAACATACCTCGTAGTCGTTTATTTTTATTTTTATTTTGTTTATAGTAGGTTTCTTTTTGTAGTATTGTACTGGAAGTGGACTACTATTCTACTAGTGGTTTCTCTTTGTTCTGGAAGTGGAACTGGACAATGTTTATGTAATTATAATTTTATGAAAAGAAAACAATGAAAATTTTGCAAGCTTTAGCTCATTTCAATTTGTACAAAAAATGGTTCTTAGACTTCTCTATCACTATGATTGCAATATTTTAATTAGTTGCACTTTCTTTTTGATTTATCTGCATATTAGACATGTATGATGTATCATAGTTGTACAATGTAGAGAGTTGTAGTTAATAAAAGAAATGTCTTATCAGTTATCATTGAGTACTGATATTAAGTTTGGGTAAATTTACCTGTCAAAATTCACACACTCGTATATTTAATATGAAAGAGTTATAGAATTTTGAAGGACAAATGAATTAATAAGGTTAGAGAAAGAATTTATGGTATTCTAATTATAATGTATGAGAATTATATGTGAATCTGTGATTATAATTATCAATGTTAAAGTTATAATCAATAAAAAATATCATTTTAACTTTAAGAATACTATATAATCAATTTGATAGACAAATGAATTAATAAGGTTAGAGAAAGAATTTAATGTTTTCTAATTATAAGGTGTGATAATTATATGTGATTATAATTATCAATGTTAAAGTTATAATCAATAAAAAATATCATTTTAACATTAAGTGTACTATATAATCAATAAAAAATATTACTTTAAACACTAAACACTAACTTTACCTTAACTATTATCTCTAAGCACTAACCTTACCTTTGGCCTTTGAAATTTATTAGAATGTAATATTATTAAAAAATAGTGCATTTTGAATTTGATTAGCTAAGATTGTTCTGCAAAGGTATGGAATCTAAAGGGGATCTCTCTGATTCAGGACATCTTGGATGGTGGACAGCTAGGTGAGTGGGAGGATATTAAAAATAAATTTAGCATCCCTGATTCTCAGAAGAAGACTTACACACTTATTAAGAAAGAAATCCAAATTAATAACACGAGAGAGATTATTGATTCAGAAGCCTTCCTTAATAAAGTTAAATGGACTGATGACAAGTTGTTGTTAGACACTACCACTAAGAATTTATATCACTGTATGAAGAATGATTCCTCTCTTATTTCTAGGGTGTCCCAGAGCTGGGGGCAGATTAATCCATTTTCTAATTGGAATTTTTTTTTTGATTACTTTTGGAAAGGTAAAGCAGAACCAAAGAAAAAAAATTTAAGTGGATTCTTTTGATTAAGAAATTGGCTGTCGGGAAGGTGCTTTCTTCTATTGGTCTTGCTCCTGTGTCTTGTAGTTTTTTTAATGTTGTTGAGTCTTTTGAACATTTATTTTTTGAGTGTATCTATGCATGTAAGATTTGGTCTATTTTTATTGGCTCCCTGGGTCTCTGGAATTGCATGTTTGGTATTTCTTGGACTGAAATCCTTGTAGGTTATGTAGAAAGATTTGATTCTAAGCTCAATAAGCTTTGGTTTTCTCTAACAATTGAGGTGTTATGGACTCTTTGGAAGGATAGGAATAGAGAATTTTTTCAAGTTGAGAGAAGGAAACTTACTGAGTTTAACTTTAAACTCACACATTTTAATATCATGTCATAGGTCTCCTTGGTGCTCCACATAACAAGGAGTGAATTTATGAGGTTAGTTCAAGAAGGCTGCTTATTGATCAACAAAGACCAAGTGCAAGCTGCTAACTACATTTTTGAATACCAAAGTTTCCTAGCTCCCACAGAAGTGGAGGATTTGAATAATAGGATCAGTGGATGGTAGATCAATAGTGGTTTTCAGAGGGAGGGCTAGATTGACCCCAATTTGGGGGGTACTTAGGCAGGCTGGGTTACAGGGAATAGGCAGGAGGAGGAACAGGCATTTGTGGAGAATCCAATGGCCCAAACTGATAAGGACAGTCACACCAATGGCTAGGATTGACTACAACAGCACTGAAAGATCCTTCCTTTTTTGATCTATATGTAATTAGTCATATCATGAATAGACTTATGTTTTAATATTAGCTGCATCTTTATAGTTTAGAACTATCACCCCCCTAATTTTGGTAATTATATAGGTAAAGGGGGCGAGAAAAATGATGTTATACTCAGACTTTGCTCCATACTTGTAAATATTATTAAACTATCTTAATAGAAAAAAATTTATTATCCATTATTAATTAATATTTATAAAGGGAAAAATAACATTATAACATTAAACAATGTCCATTGCAAATAACTGCCATTGGATGAGCACATATCGACAATGTACAATGGACTTCAAGATGAAAGGGAAAAGAAAACCCATCTCTTCAAACCCATTTTAGAATCATGACATGTGTCACTAAACATGTAACACGTTCCACTCATAGTCTAGTCTCGCATGGTCCTACCAACAATGCCATTTGATGATGAAGTGACACATCTAACTCATGAGGTGAGTTAGCCGTCAGGTGAGTTAATGGGACCTATGGGGCTTGGGGCCACCATAGGAAGACAACGCCATTATGACTGTTGGATTATTGTAGATCAATGACCAAAGTTATATTTCAGGATGAAAGGGAAAACCAACCCCATCTCTTCAAACCCATTTTAGAATCATGAAACAGGTCACTAAACACGTAACATGGTGTCTACTCTCACATGGTCCTACCAACAATGCCATTTGATGATGATGTGACATATCTGACTCATGAGGTGTGTCAGCCATTAGATGAGTTAATGGGATCCATGAGGCCTGGGGCCACCACAGGCACAAGATGCCATTATGACCATTGCATTATTGTAGATCAATGACATAAGTTATATTTTGGGATGAGAGGGAAAACCAACCCCATCTTTTCAAACCTATTCCAGAATCATGACACATGTCACTAAACACGCAACATGTTCCACTCATAGTCTCGCATGGTCCTACCAACAATGCCATTTGATGATGACATGACCGGTGACATGTCTGACTCGTGAGGTGAGTTAGCCCGAGCCGTTAGGTGAGTGGTGACAACTGTAGATTGTACAATTTTGGTGGTTTAAAATTAAGTTTCACTTTCTAGTTTCCAATCTAATTCTTCATTTATAAGTATAAGTAGTCTATAGATTTAGAAAGGGTTTAGGAATTTTATATTTCTAGGGTGAGGAAAGTAACAAAGTCTCTCAGAAATTAGCTCTGTTCCTAGTCATAGACTCATAGTCTGCAAAAATTGAAACTAACGGGTAAGTGTAACTACTAAAATCATGAACACCTACGTCCCGCATTTTAAATTTTTCAAATGTCTTGATTTACAACTTTAATGTTTATATTATATACAAAAAATTAGCCTGTTAGGGTTTAATTTTGAATCACCCCTGTAAATTGTAGGCTTGTTGTTATGTATAAATTTTTGAATTTTCCTACAAGTAAATAGTGATACTGCTTACCAACTTACCATAATGGTAAAAAAAAATATCAGGATTAAGACTACAAGTAAAAGGTCAAGTTAGATACTGGAATTCCACAATCTACTTCAAACACCAAGTTTCACTGATTTATTCCATGATATTTATGATCCTTTTATTCATGGAAATAAGGGAATAATGGAAATCAGATTTGCACTTGAAAACAAGTGGAACGGTCCAAATAAGGCTTTAATTTTTTTTCATTTAACCCCGTGATAAATGCAACAGAAAATAAAATTGGATCATGGGTTGGTGTGTTGGCACACATGGTGTTACCTCAAGTATTCCCTTGCCCAGAAATTGTCATGGTCTGCGCTGAAAATTATGATGAAAATAGAAAAGCAATTGTGGATAAAAATACTCAAGAGGAAATTTTGTCCATAATCGAGAGTGAATTTGATATTCTATTGAACCTAGGGTTTCAAAAACAAAATTGAAATGTGCACATTAACTTGGGAAAGCTGGCAGAGGATTATGAAAAGTTAGATGTAACACAGAGAGATTCTTATATCAGAGGAATAACAAATGGTTATAGTTTGAGTCCATATCATAAGCCTCCTTATGATTATGATATTTTTGTGCCATGGGCACAGGATAGTATTTCCTTGCTAGAATTTTGTTTGGGATTGGATAGTAACAAACAAGTGGGTGCTAGCATTCTTGAAATTCTTTTTAATATTCATTTTGAAAAAGAACCAGTAAAATATTGTTTTATTGAGCACATTGTTCATTGCATGCAAGATCAATTACTAATGATTCAAAGAGGTTCACATAAGACATTTAGATTCACAACCAACTTGTGCTATCTTCTCTTAGAAAAGCATCATACAGTATTTCAGACAGACAAGCTTTGCAGTCAGGGCCAAAATCCAATATATGAGTGGACACCTTAGATAAGGAAGACTGATAACAGAAGGAGCTACAACAATTTTGTAGACTTCTTTTTGGCACCAATGTACCATAAAATTATAGGCACTCTGATGCCTAAAATGCCTATTACTTGTAGAAATTGCATTCAACTGGGAAGTCAATTATAATTGGTTAATTGGTACTTAATGGAAGAGTACACTGTGTTAAGGTTTTATGGTTTAGTGGTAGAACCCTACAAACTTCCAATACATGTAACAAAGAAGGTATTTGCATTGGAATATGTATGGCAGATGGAGAGCACAAATGTATTCTATAATGGTCAGCAAAAGAAAATGTTATTTCCTTCCTTGCCTTTCTCACTTGGAGGGTTCACATTTGAGAGAAGAGGATTCAAAGTCACACAAGCCTTTTTTTCAATTTTTCACTTTGATGTTTACAATCATTGGTAGTATGATCCACTCAACATAATTGGAACAAAGCTTAGAGAGAATGGGAACTCTGCAAGCAAATGTCAACATGAAAGTATGCCATTGATTGAAAAATTTAAAAACATGGAGTCCTGGGATGAGGTTAGAAAATAGATGGAGAAATATGCTGCTAAAAATAATATGTCAATACAAGAATTGTCATCACAAATAATGGCATTGCACAAATAAAAAGGAAAAGTGCACGCCATGAGTATGACATCATCCAATTTCTACTAGAGAGTTGCTCAACCATATACAAAATCTATTCTAAAAGACCTAATGGATGAATGTATTGATGATAATTGGACTAGAACCAAAATTTCTAAGTTTTAGGAAATGAGGAAGAATCTCGGTGAGCCAAAGACCTCTGCAGATCTTTATGACGTGGAAGAGGATACAATTTTAATGAATTGTGGAATAAGGAGCATCTAGCTGAAGCATATCACGACAATGATGATGACCAGGAACAGGATTCTATGAATCCCACATCCAGTGTGAATCCCACATCCAATAAAGTATATTCAATCAGTAGAGGAGTTGATGTGTCCAAAAAAGATCTATATACCAAAGGGGTAGATATTATAGAAAAAATGGGCTACCAAGGTTTTGGTGGTTTGGGTCCTAGTGGACAAGGGGTTTGGTCTGCACCTGACCCAGCAGCTCCACCAAAACATGGTGAGAAACCACGCCTTGGGCTTGGAGTTCAATCATCAAAATCATCAACTCAATCAATTCCATTTGTTCCAAGCACTTAGATTCAATTTGAATCAATTGCCACTCCCACAGTTGTGGATATCATGGGTACAACTACAACTAGTGGTTTGAAAAGGACATTATAGATAATCACAAAAACAATTGTTCCCAAAGATCAAAGTAGTGTAAAGAAGCAAAAGTTTTTGACAAGTATTGGTACAACAATGCCAATGGTGACTATGACTCCAACAATTGCCCAACCTTCAAGACAAAACTGTCAGGCTCAGAACAGTCCAAAAACTCCACTTGTAATGGGTCAGGGTGTTGGTATTCCTCATGGTATAATTAGTAGAACCATAGGCAACATAGGTGGAAGCTCTTACATCAGTGCAAGTGTTATTTCAGCATTCAAACATTTAATTATGTCACAAAACCCTGATTTTCATTACAATGATTTTGTAACTAACTATGAACAAGGTAAGAGTTCAGAGTTGGGGGCCAATTCCGCGAAAGTCTGCGGGGTGGAAAATTAGGAATACAAAATGGGTGCCTGATTTTTAAAAGTCAGGCACCCATTTAGGTTCGGGACCCTGATCCTTTTTCAAAAATCAGGTGCCCATTTAGGATCAAGCACCTAAAGAAAAATAGACGCTCGATTTGTTCAAAATAGGTGGCCAATTTGAACAAATCGGGCACCCATTTTGAAAATCTATATATTTTTCTTTTAAAACTAAATTCTTGTCATTTTCATCTTCAAGAAAATCGAGATCACATTTAGTACAGCTCGGCTACCCGGTCTAGCTTCCCCTGTCAACCCCATCTACCATTTTTTTTGTGTTCCAAGTAGGTACTATTCTTTTTTATTATTTTTTTTATGATTTTTGTCATTAAAAATTGTAGTTTTAGGTTATTTTTAATTTAAAAATATAGTTTAATGTTATTTTCAAAATTATTGTATAAATTTAATTATATTTTATCTTTCAAGTAGTTCTTTTTAAATCTTTGTAAATTACCGTACTAAAGTAGAAAACTGGTAAAATTTAGTTATACAAAATTACATTACAAAACCCTTCGTAGAAAACCAAAAACCCTAGGTAATAAAACAAAAACATAAAACTAGATACAAAATTAATTTATAAAACCCTAAACTTAGAAAATCTAAATATAAATTTAGAAAACCAAAACATAAATTTAGAAACTCTCTCTCTCTCTCTCTCTCTCTCTCTCTCTCTCTCTCTCTCTCTCTCTCTCTCTCTCTCTCTCCCCTCTTCCTCTCTCTCTCTCCTCTTTCTCTCTCCTCTCTCTCCTATGCACTGAAACTAGGCTTCCGATAATGATTTTCAGGACACTGATTCATACTTTGATAAATTTTTAAAACATGGACTTAAAATATACTCTAGATTTTTTGAGCTCCAATAGGTACCATAATACCTAGTTATTGACACTCATCTACAGGGGCATGCCAAGGCATAATTTTTATCAATGCCTAAAAACCATTATATTGAAGAGGGACAAAATGTAGACACTTAAAAATGACCGATCACTACAACAAAATAAGATTACTAACATTCATCTTAAATTGTTAAATAATCTTTATTATTTAACCAACTTGTGTCCTACTATAATCTAAGTTTAAAACCATCAATTCTCTATAATTTCATAATTAAATGATTGTAATTAATTATCAAAATATTTCATCAATTATTTATCTATAAAGTAACTAAATAATTAATCATTATTTAATTATTCCCTACGTTATTAAAGTTGATTAATTATATTATTTAATTAATATTTTTTCTTTCTTTTAATATTATTATTGTATCTATGTAATAATTAAATCAATTTCCCTCCCATAATTAAATAAATGATATTTATTTAATTAATCTAAATATTCCTCTCTCATAAATAAATATACTATTATTTATTTATTACTACATCTTCACATGTGCAAGTAAATAATTTATTTTAATTATTTAAATCATATTTATCCTCCTAAATTCTAACCCATACTCACTTTGAGTTAACTTCTCAATCAAAACTCTTGAATCTACCAATCTCTCTCCTAACTAATCAATCTATTTAGTCTTCTATTCCACCTCATTAGTTTAGTGTTCAATCAAATCAATCAACTCTTAATCAGCCCATCAATCAAGAAATCCTGATTGAAACCCCTAAAATTATTATAAATAAAGAGCTAATTCTCTTATTCATGGGACCACAGGCTTTGAATTCTTATGCTAGCATGATCTTGATCTTATTACTAAGAGCTCAATATTGCATGAAGAAGGAGAACAATTAAGGAGGAATTATGGATTTTCATATGTTTTTTTGTTATTTGATTTTAATATCTTGATTTGTGTATGCATTTCTCTTGTTTCCTTTCCTATTTTGGCATGGGATACTAACTGCTATTAACAATCTTATTGTTGCTCGATCTTATTAGTACTTGCCGACAGGCTAGCAAGTACTATTGCATCACTTTTTGCATTTCTTCCATTAAGTAGTGATTAAAACCAATTCTTTGCACCAATTATAATTTAGTATTTTCTTATTTTGTTAAAAATAACACATATTCTATAGTCTAAATGTTAATTTTTTAAATTTATAATTTGTAAAAATTATTTTTTGATGATATGATTGGGTAATGCATTTGAGGTCTTATTACTAGAGTGAACCAATTAAAATGTACCATGTTTGTTATTTATTGTACATGAAAATCGTGCATTCAAATCATACAATCTAATTTATATATCATCTGATTTTATTCAGTTTATGTTTATGGTTTACAACTTTATAGATACCTATTAAGAGATTCATAAGTTTTTCCTTATATTAAAATAATATTTCTATTTTTGTCATATTATAAAATATTGAATATTTTTTGGATTTATTTTAATATATATTTTATAAATTTAGATTTAATAGAATAACATTATAATATTGTTGAAAAAGAGTTATTTGGACTAAATAATTAATATTAAAATTAATTATAAGTAGAACTATTTTACAATTTAAATAATTATAAATTATATTTTATAATTATTTATAAAATAAAAAAATATTATTAGAGCTATAATTATAGTAATTTTTTAATTTTTTTATAATTAAATAATTACTTTAAATATAAATTAAAATTAAACTTAGTTATAAATTATTATAATTAAAAATTTACTTTACATATAAATCAAAATTAAAATAAAATTTATTTATAAAACTAAAGGCAAGTACTTGGCCACTACATGGAAACTCACATCTTATCAATTTGATTAAATGCATTTAAAGTATCTTTATAATATTCAATAGTTTAGAAAATATTTTCTAACATTGAGTAACTTAGCCTTATAGAAATTTTGTGGATTCCAAGACTTCAAATATTCAAGGAATAAAAAAGGCATAGATCTTATAATGTCATATAGAAAACATTTGGTATTTTCATAGATTTGTGTTAACATTAAGCAGTCTATTGATTTTCTATCATAAGTTTCTATTAACTCTATGCTTGGTGTGTAGGTTCAAGCTATTAAGTGTTACAAATACGGATAAGTGAGTGTTCAAAGGAGAATAATTCATCTGTGTAGTCTACTATTACAATTTTTAGTTCCTACCGTAGGCCATCGACCTATTTTTAACTAGTGATTAAACTAGTAAATTTCAGCCAATCAAATTTCATTATTTCTTTTTGTTATGTCAAATTCTAATATTTGATAAAGTAAAATGCACAATATTTAACTTTTTCAATTTATAAAATTATTTATCTTTCATTTCATTTGTTTAAAAAACTTGAGTGATAAGAGCCCATTTTTCAAAAAATTATGTCACAAACATTTGCTACCATGTCAAATTATTTATTTTCATCCTAAGATTTAGATATTCTAAAATATATTATAATAGTTTTGTAGGCAATATTGTAGTCACATCCAACACAACTATTTATTAACAACTATAATGAAAGACTATTATAATAATTTAACTTTATCAAAATTTAAATACAAATTTTTTACTTAAATTGTTAGAAAAAGTTAATTGTTACATTTTACCTATTATATTTCATAAATTTTTTGTACTATAATTTTTTATTTTATGTAATTTACAATATTTATGATTAAAGTTTTATAATATATATTATAATACTATATATTACATTACATATATTTTTAAAATAAATTATTATTTTTATATAATAGTAATTATATATTTATACTATACAATTTATTTTATATATTTATAAAAAAATACCTTTTTTATGACATAAAGAATTAATATAATATTTAAAATATAAAATTTGTGCACTTTGTCTAAATAGAAATTTATTATTCACATTGTAATGTATTTAATTTTTTAATATATTTTTATCTTTGAAAACTTTTTAAAAAATTAAATAGAATAAAATAATAATTATTAATATCAAGTTATTTTTAATATATGAATATTGTTTATACTTATTAATTTTTTTAATTTTTTTTATCGATGAAAGGGTGAAGTTGAGGTTTTTATATTAATATATATAAGCAAATAGTAAGAAAATATTAACAGTATGATAATCAACAGTTTAAGCCCATTTCAGGCCCAATGTTTAGAGTCAAATGCTAGAAAACATAAGCAATAGGCATCAGCAGACTATCGATGAAAGATTACTACAATTAGGAATGGGGATATTAAAGCTTAGTTAATTAATGCTATTAATGGTAGTATGATTCAGACATCTTCTATCCTGGCGCTGTCACTCTTCGCAACTCTATCAATTTGGCAAGTGATATCAAAAGGTTTTCCGCTAAAAGAAAACTCACAGATTTACTGTGTGCTTTCCCAGGTGTACTTTATATTCGTTTGATATGAAGAATCATTCCTCTCCATTCTACTACTAAATTTATCCTGTCAGAGCCCGCTACCCTTGTAGCGTACTGCTTGAGCTTAAGCAATGAAAAACATCCCATCGATGCTTGTCGTTCAATAAGAGACCCATCCTCTTGTCCTTGAATAGAAAATTCATTTAATGCTCATAGCTTGCCAACACACAATGAAGAAGGGCACCTGTCTTGTCACCAAGGGAGCCATTCTGTCAACTTGCAAGTCGATATCTCATAATATTTTGATGACAAGGCACAAACTCACTAATGTCATTTATACATTTCAAATTTGCTCCTCTGGCTACCAAGTTAGCTAGCTCATCAACCTCCGTGTTTCCTTCTCTAAAAATGTGGTTGATGGTTTTTTATTCAAATTTATCCAAAAGTTGTAAAATAACCTCTAAAACTGCCATTAACCGCCAGTTTGGAGTTGATCTAGTCTTGATTGCATTGATGGTAATTAATGAATCACCTTCAATTTAGAGTTTTGATATTCCTACCTCCCATGCTAGGATCAGTCCATTCAGTAAAGCCTTGAATTCTACCATATTGTTTGTGTCTATGGGTAGTGGAATAGCTTGTTTGGTGATCACACTCCCTGTTGAGGAGTGAATAATGCATCCTACTCCTGAGGGCCCCGGGTTTCCTTTGCAAGCACCATCAAAATTCAATTTGTGCCATCTGCTTGTGGTAGGTTTCCAAACACAAACCTTCCTTAATTCCTGATTACTTCTTGGTCCTTTGCCTATGGTGGATGGAGTTCTCAGCCCAAACCAACTCTTTAACATCTGATCATGCCAACTAGTGTAGAATTTATGTTGTGCTGATTGGGACTGAGTCCTAGAGTTCATAATTTCAACTATGGCTGCCTCCATTTTATTGATTATTGATTCAAAGTTCAAAGTTTTTTCTTGAAATAGTCTTCTATTTCTTTCTTTCCAGATCTCCCAAATGAGAATTGATGGTGAGATCAACCAAAGATTATTGAATAAGTTGTCCCCTATAGATCTTGGTCATGATAACAGTAGCTGAAGAAGATTATCAGGAGGGGTTGAAGACCAACCAAGTTTTGAGAAGATCCAATACCAGTAGTCCTTAGCAAAGGGGCATGAAAGTAGTAGATGATTTGCATTCTCTTCACTATTAAGGCACATGGTGCATCGGGATGGTCCTTGATATCCCATCTTGGTAAACTTGTCTGCAGTTAAAATTCTGCCTTGTGATGCAGTCCAAATAAATATACCAACTTTTGGGAGTCCCACCTTATTCCAACATAATTGTATTGGAATCTCTTCTGTGTTAGGCCTGCATGATCTGGCTATAAGGTCATATCCCTCTTTTACACTGTATGATCCTGATCTTGCCCCATTCCAAATTATTTCATCTTTACCTTTCTTGAGGAGAAAGGACCGATCCTTGAGCAATGATTTGAGTTTCTCCACCTCCCTTACATCTAATTGTAACATTGAGAGGTCTTTCCATTCCCATGAACCATCTGTATCAGCCGAGGGTGAAGGAGTGATATAATCAGTGAGATGAGGTCCCCATGATGAACTGCAAATATAGCTAATCTAATTTGGGCCTAACAGTGAATTAATGGATGGGTGACCACCCCAAGAGTCCACCCAAAACCTTTCTCTCGATCCATCTTTGATATTCCATGAAATGTTATTGTTTATAATATTTCTAGACTTAGATATGAAGTTCCAAATTCTCGATCCTTTGGGGAGCTCTTTGATTTGAACAATGTCTTCCTCATTGTAGTTACCTAAGTACTTTCCTTTGAGAATTCTAATCCATTTGAAGTCCTAATTTTTTACTATTTTCCATTAAAGCTTTGCTCCGACAGCTTGGTTCTGCCATAAATGGTTTTCGATGCTAGTGCCTCCCAAAGATTTTAGTTTGCAGATTTTATCCCATGAGATCATTGCAAATTTTCTTCTAGTATCTGTACCCTACCAAAAGAACTTCCTTAGTTTCTTCATCATTTCCATATACCCCTCTGTGGTAAGAGAAAGACAAGACATTAAATAGATTGGTATTGCTGATAGAGTTGCTTTAATCATAACTAATCTCCCTACCCAGGAAAGCCACTTGGTTTTCCAACTATCCATCTTTCTGTCCATTTTTTCATTGATGGGTTTCCAAGCTGAAGATGTTCTAAGAGATTTGTCAATCGGAATGCCTAGGTATGGACAAGGGAGAGAGCCTGGTTTGCATGCCAAAATCTTTACAATTTGATGTTGGAGTTTCTTTTTAACATGAAAGAAGAAGACTATTGATTCCTCTCTATTGACTAATTGTCCGGAGGCTTGTCCATATTGTTCTAACACCAAAGAGATCTATTTGGCTTCCTAAATACATCCTTCTCCCATAAGGAGAATATCATCTGCAAATTGTTGATGGGTGATAGATCGAATGGTTGAAGATATTGAAACGCCCTTGATGAGGTTTTCCTCCTACAATCTAATCATGCTTCTTCCTAATGCCTCAGCCATAATTATGAATATAAATGGTGATAATGGATCCCATTGTCTATGCCATTAGAACCTTCAAAGAAGCCTTGAGGGGATCCATTCACTAAAACAAAGAATTTGGGGGTAGAAATGCAATAGAATATCAAATTGATCCATGCTTTAGAAAATCCAAAACTCTCCATACATTTAGCTAGAAATCTCCAGTTGACCTTGTCATAAGCCTTCTTGATATCCAATTTTATGATTATGCTAGGTTGTTTGTTGTGCTGAATTGAATGTATAGCTTCTTGAGCAATGATTATCCCATCAAGAATTGATTTTCCCGAGACAAAACCGGTCTGTTCCTCCCCAATAAGTTTACATAGAACCTTTTTTAACCTATTTGCTAGAGTTTTGGAGAGGATTTTGTAAATTGTGTTACAAAGAGAAATAGGTCTGAATTCATCCAAATTATTAGCATGTTCCTTTTTTGGTATTAACACTATGAAAGTATTATTGATTTCAATTAGAAATCTACCTGAAGCTCTTGCAGCCTCAAGAGCATCCATGAGTTCTTTGCCCAATATGCTCCAGCAGTGTAGAAAGAAATTTGAGGGAAAGCCATCTAGGCCTGGTGCTTTGTCTAGAGCCATTTGGGAGATGGTATTCCATATTTCCTCTTCTTGAAAGGGTTTAGATAGCATCTGAAATGATTCTTGGGATGTTTTCTAATAAACCCTGTTGAATCCCTCCGAGGGATTAGATTGAAGAATTTAGAAGCTGATGATGATATCTGATTATTTCTTTGTTGATCTCCTTATAGTCTTCCAAAATAGTGCTAGCTACATCCTTAATTTGGGAAATCTTGTTAATACCTCTCCTCTAATTAGTGCTTGAGTGAAAAAAATTTGTACTCTTGTCACCTTTGGCTAGCCAAGTCTCTCTAGACTTTTGTTTCCAATATATCTCTTCTTTGGCTAATATATCTTCCCAATCCCTTAAGAGAGATTTCTCTTTTATATATCTTTCGTGGTCCATACCTAGCTGCATAATGTTGAGATTCAGGTCTTCCAAATTTTGTTCTATTTCTAATTTTGATGCAAAGATGTCCTTGAAATGAGTTCTATTCCAAATGAGGAGGTTTTGTTTGATATATTTCAATTTGGAAATGAAGCAAAATAACTTGGATCCCTCAAAGTTGCAATCCGTCCACCATTCCTTTATAAGCTCCAGGAAATTGTCTTCTTTCAACCACATATTTTCAAATTTGAAAGGGAAACCAAGGGGTTTGCTTTCCTCAAGGATATTGAGTTGGATGGGGAAATGATCTGATCCTAAGATTGGAGTGATAGAGGCTTTCATGTCAAAAGGAAATTTAGTAAGATCTCCTTTGAATAGAAACCGATCCAACTTTTCTAAGATGTTGCATATGCCCATTCTACAGTTTGTCCATGTGAAGGCACCATTTTGCAGTTCCACCTCCATTAGAATTTCTTTTTGCAACCAATCTCTGAAATCATTTGGTGATTGAGAGGTTCTGATGGAACCCCCTAATTTCTTGAATGCATGTACTATAGCATTGAAGTCTCCCCCCACTATAAAGTTGTCCTCTGGCCATTGATCAAAGAGCAGAGATATTTCTGCCCATAAGTCTGCCTTCTTCTTATGCAAGATGGGGCCATACACATTCACTATATGAATATTTAAATTAGACCTGCTGCTCACAAGGTTACTAGCTATCGAATTTGACCCTTGAGCCATTGGAAGGAAAGAGGAAAACCTGGCATTCCATAACACTGATAAACCCCCTGAGGATCTTGTTGCGTCCACACTATGAGCCTTCCAATCTCCAAGATACTTAGTGAAGATTTCCAGTTGTTCTTTGTCCATCTTTGTTTCTTGTAATAAAACTAACTCAGCTTTAGAGGAAATGATGCAGCGTTTAACCAAAAAATGTTTGTTAGGGGCATTAAGGCCCCTAACATTCTAGGAGATGATCCTCATTGTAACTCGGGAAGGAACTTCCCCTTCCCTGCATTAATATATGATGTTATTTTGGCTTGATCTGGCTCCTCACCTACTTCCTTTCTGAGTGATGCATTAGATTTTCTTCCCCTCCTCTATTTCTTTTGCTTTCCATAATCCATTTGACAGTCTTGAATAGATTGCATTAGTCCTAGGCTATTGTCTTTTGGTAAAAATTCCTGCTTAGGGTCTTCCTTTGAATTCTTATAGGATGGCATTGAGATGCCTAACATACTTTCTTCATCCTCAATATAATCCTCATCTAATAGATTTTCCACATATGTTAACTCCTGAGAATCTGTGTTTGATTGAACATTAGATGTAAACCCTAAGATGTCGTAGATTGCTTGAAGTTTAGGAGAAATTTGTGATTCCTCAGATATTTGGGAAGATAAATCTCTACCCCCTTGAGAGTTAATGATTTTGTGATGATTCCCCTTTTCTATCACTGCTTTGAGGTTGATAAGTCCTCCTTTAACTCTGCTTGTAGATGGGTTTTTTCCTGAATGTGGCCTAGACATCTCTTTTTGTTCTTTGAGTCTAAGTTTGGAGGATGTTCTGCACCCCGAGTAAGGGGAAGAAGGTGAAGAAGGGGATTGGAGATTAGCTCCTTGTAGAGTTGGAGATGTTAGTGCTATGGGAAGATCTTTAATTTTGGTTGTGGCTTTAGTTGTGGCTTTGAGATCACATAGCTTAATCTTCAAAATATACTCATCCTCTGCTACATATTCAGAACTAAGATTTTCCTCTTCCGGTTCCAATGTGGACTTTGGCTCCCCCATCTCCAGCCCCAATGATTGAGGTGCTCTTTCTATGGATTCTTCCTTTTCAAATTCAAATGTGGGCTTGGGCTCTCCCATTGGTTGAGATGTTCTTTCTGAGGATTCTTCCTTGAGCATTACTTGATCTGCTATTTTTTCTATCAGATCTAGTTGGCCTTTAGATATCCATTGTCCCATGATTTGCTGAAGAGTTGTAGGATTGAACTTAAGAAGCTTGGGAGAGATGGATTTATGCAGAGGAAAAAGGTAGGAAGATTTTGAAAAGTGACAACATCCCAAGGTCACGGGAGAGATTTGTGGGATGTAGATTGATTTTAGAAGAGCAACCTGGATGTTATTGAAAGCTTGAATAGGATAAGTTAAAGAGAGATTAGGATGGAGATTTTGTTTGACATACCTTAGAATGATCCATCCAAGCCTCTGGATAAATGACTCAAAGTTTGATGGCTCTCCTCCGGCTGGGTGAACAACATAAGCCCTGTTGTTTAGTGCTTGGTCTAGCTGAAACACTAAGTCTCCTGAGATAAAGTCCCCACTTGGTTTGACCCCTTCCATATTGTGCTGAGATAGATTACTAGCTTCGAGATCCCCTGTTGGGCTTGACTGGGATTCCCTGATTGTGCTATTTGCCTCCACTCCTTGTTGATTATGCATAGATAAAGTGGGGATCTCAACTCCTTGGGTAATGAGTTGGATCTGTGTGCCCTGGTTTGAGATGATTTTGATAGAAGTAGGAAACTCTCTTTCTAGATTTGCAAGCAAATAGATCTTGAAGGAATCAGAGGAACATTCCATATAGTGATCAAGATAGATTCATATTTTATTAAGTTGAATGTGGATAATCTCTTTTTCCCTGTATTCCATAGGTAGGTTTTGGAGTGAAATCCATCTAGGAATAAATTTGATTACATTTTCTTTGTTGTTGAAGTTGGGCATCCAATGTTGCATGTGAAGACCCTGTGATTTGAAAAACCATTTTTTATTCTAGAATACCTTATCCTAAGACATTTTATCCTGGAAGATGACCAAAAAATATCCTGTCTCCTTGTCTAGAACTTGGATCTGGAGAAAGTTCATCCAGTTTTCTTTTACCCAGGTGTGGAATATGCCATATTCCATGTTTATTTCCCAGAATTTATAGATAATTGTATTATGGAAGAGGTATGTCTTCCTTTCAGCTAGGATTTCCTCCAAGAATGTGATAGAGAGGGCTTTGTATCTTGTTTGCCTTGGTCTCTCTGATGCTTTATGTGTTCAATCTATTCTATCACATTCAACCCCCTTCTCTAGCCCAGCTTCATTAATCTCCTTAGTTATGTCTACCATGTCGATTGGTTTCCAGATTTGTAATCTTTTCTTTGAGATCCCCAAGTTATGATGATAGCTATTTGTATTACCTAACAGGGTGAGTCTTCTTCTATGTATTTTCTAGTACATGTCCATTCGGGCTTTTTTTGGCAGGGGAGGATTAATCAGAATACCCCGTGATGATGTGGGGAATATGGGTATTAGGTTGGGATTCAGAGTATTAATCCTCCTTGTCACAGGGGCAGTCCTCCTTTTTAAGAGTTTGAAGAATGACCGTTTGTTTCCTATGGTGCAAGACTGAGAGAACATATTATGAAATCCCCCACATTGCAGAGACTCCGTATTGCTATGCTTAAAGATGTCTTGCTTCTCATGGCCTGCATTCCACTTTCCCTCCCGAAGTTGTGGCCTTCCCATTCTCCGCTCTCCTTTCTTCTGCCTTTGAAAAGAATGTATGTCCTCCCCTCCTTGATCTCTCCGCTCTTCATGAAAGCCATTATACATTTTACTAAATTTTGACCCATATGGTTTAACTTCCCCTTTCTGGTTTCTCCACCCACCATGCACGCCATGGAAAAACTTCCCCTATCTAGTTTCTCCACCCACCATGCATGCCATTTTCTCCAACCCCTCTTTTGCTAATGAGCAAATTTTACACTCTGTGCTTGCGGTTGAAAGAGTAGATGATCACTGGAGAGTTGATTGATGTGGTGGGTGCTCACTATTGCAGAGTCCAGAACCAGAAAATAGTGACTTGAGTGTGTAGTTGGAACAAGAGACCAGTGATAATTTCAAGCATTAACTCTTTGGTGGATCTATTCAGCCTCATTAATTTATTATTGTTTTATATAAAATTATTTATTATTAACTATGAATTATGTATAGTAAAATAATATTAATTATATATATTAAATTAAAAATCATATTTATAAAACCTTATACAAATATGACAATGTCAATTCTATTATGCATAATTGATTTACAATGTAAAAATAACAATGAATAAAATATTTAAATAATTTAATTGAAGGCAAATAATTATATTTGTGATAAATACTAACATGTATCTTTATTTAGCATTAACATTACATATTTCTACATTTTTCAACTACACCAAAATTTTGGTAGGAACTTAGTTGCTTTGCAACCTTGTTAAGGGAGTATCTAATGAGCATAATCCTTCTACACCAGTTATAGATAGATCTAGAAAGTGTTGCCGACATATGAGTAGCCTTATATTATCATAATAATTTTTTTGAAAAAATCCCCTAATTTTTGGGGGGAAGCAATTAAACCTTGTAGAGTTTGATCCTATTGGTTTCCTAGGTTTTATGAATGACCCTTCTTTTAAAGATGAAGATGATCAAGATCTATAGGGTATTAAAGATCTTGTTTTAGAGAAGGAAACTATGGCTAATTAGGAATAGATAAATCAGTAGGGGATGGATGAGTCTTTTGAGAATGATGTACCCTTCACTGTGGTTATTCTTATAGCTAGGCATAAGATCACTCCCTCGACATCTACCATTAAGACTAGGAATCAATTGGAGGAAGATTTTGGTACAGACTCAAAAAGTTTCATTAGGCATGGAGCTATCTGAAGGTTTGATATGTAGATTAAATCTTGTTTGGTAGATGGTGTGAGAGAGACAAAGAGAAAAATACAAATTGAAAATTTTATATTCATTGTACTAGATGAATTTCTTTAAATGGATAATAAAAAACATAATTAGTTGTATAATTACATAACTAAAGAGATAAACAATAGTATTTTATTCCAACATCTCCCCCCTCTCCTCTCCTGGCCCCGACATATATTACATTGATCTCAACTAGGATAGAACATTGCAAGAATTTTGACAACAATCCTTGAGGATACTTTGATGGAGAACCTTCACCAATTTTCCTCGCTTGCAAGAGAAAGGGAATTTTTTTATAATAATTTTATATATTTTTGACTCACAAGATCACATATATAGATGTAGAATCAGTTGAGAATCTGACTACTGGGAAATTGATGAGAAATCAATGACTCTCTAGTTCATGTAATACAAAAATAGTTTTATCAATTTTAAACAATTACATCAATTCTTCCACGACTCTAGAATTTGTCACCCTAAAATTGAGACCAACAATCTACCTCTCTGATGTGAAAGATGGAAGAAGAAAAAAGTAAGAACAACAATGAGAAAAAATACACATAGAGTACACAAAGATTTATAGTGGTTCATCTTTTGGTCTGTGTTCACTCTTGAAGCAGAGCAATATTTTATTAATATGAGATACCAATATAATATAGGAGCTAAAGAGTATAAATAACTCTCTAATGAACTAATGAAAAAACTGAAAGGACATCAGCGATTGGAGGGAAAAGATAATAAGGACTATTTGGCTTCACACCCAATATGAACCTCCATGTGAGATTGACATTGAGAGACCATCCAGCCTCCTTGATCTTTGACAGTCTCTCTCAAGTAAACCAAAAAAAACTATATAGGTTGAGAATTTATTGGTGTATACGTTATATATTTTAAGTTCGGTAAGTTTACTTTAAAGATTGAAATATATCCTATATTAATGAATTCCATCTTATACTAATATTAATATTTGCAGAAAAAAGTGTCAGAGTTAAATTTTCATACATTTGAAACAGGATAATGAATTGAGAGATGAAACCTATAAATTCTTTTTTTTTTTTGATCGATGAAGGGCCGAAGCTGAGATTTTATATATATAAATACAAACATAAATTAACAAAGTATCTATCATCAGTTCTAGCCCACTGTTGCAGGGCCTAATGTTCAGAATGAAACCATTTCAATTTTCAGCAACAGTAGTCGGTTGATACTGATATTTAATTCTAAAACCATCAATTTTGGTACTTCCTGTCTCAAAAACCATCTGCAAATTTAAAATTGAAAAATAACGGTCATCTCTTGGCGCTTGCAGGGAATCGACGGCCCATATTCAAACTGAGACCAGCTTTAAGTCCCGACCGTAGACCCTCTTATTTTTCCTGGGCTTCGCGACTTAACATTTATCTTTAGTCACGCAACTGCGATCACAATCCTACTCAGAAGTCTCCAACCACATCACCATTCAGCAGCCAACCAGAATCGAGCAACATAGCAACACTGGCACCGTGGACCCACCTTAACTTCGCAACAGTGACATTCAAAAATTGTCGCATGATCACATAGCTAGGAAATGGGCTATGCGAACATGCGACACACCTCCATGTCACCCTTCTACCTTGCTGCATAACCACCACCGCTAACACACACGGTTTATCGCATGATCGCATAGCATGAAATTGGCTCATGCGAACATGCAACAAACCATCAACACTTGCCACCATCAACTTCCAACTAGGAACCAGCATGTCAGTGAGATTGAACAACTAGCACCACATCAAACACGTTACAACCTTAGCTCTGCTGACAAATTTCCACATTACCGCTCCCCAACCAATGAAAATCACGAACACCAACATCTCCATAGCATATTGGACCCACTAAAAATAAGCCCCTTTAATCGAACAATCAGCATATGATCTCAAGGGGGCAGAATATTCCTTGAGATCATACACTAGCCGTAAATCTTGATACACACTGGCCAACCCGCAAACCCCTCTGACACAGCCCCATCGATAACTTCCATGTCACCGCCACATCAACCAATTAGAAAATGCCACATCACCACCTACCACTAGGCTGAGGAACAGGTGTCAACTAGTCGGATGATCGCATGTCAAAAAAATCTGACATGCGATCATGTGACAGCCAACCACAGGATGCCACATAACCGCCAGCAGGACCACTACCCTCCCCGCCAATGGGCCCAACACAAGAAGTAACCGGTCACATGGTCGCATGTCAAAATTTTTTGACATGAGATCATGCAACAACTAATCATTTTAAAGCCCTTAAAGACCCAGGCCCACCAACTGGTCGAACTTGCGCAGTTAGGGAATGCCAACAAATAGAGTAGATAGGGATAGCCATGAAAGCCAGTACAAATCACCACCTACAAAAAGCTTCTTGAGCTCAAAAACCTACTCCAGCAGGTGCAAAACATCACTGTGAACGGTCACTGATCCCCTCAGATCAGTCGGCAATAACTGTGGCACCAAACTAGTTGAAAACTACTGCTAAAGCTATCAATTCTGGTACTTCCTGAGGTGAAAATCCTCTACAAATTTGAACTTGAAATGCAACGGTCATCCTCAGGGTGCCAACAGTCTATCAACGGTCACCATCTAAACTGAGATCTACTTTATATCACCACCGTTAGATCATCATGTTTCATGGGCTTGGCAACTTTAACTCCGCAACGCCGACATTCCCTTAATGGTTGTTGCATGATCGCATAGTTTGAAAATGGCTTATGTGAACATGCGACACCCCATAAACCTTCACCACCATTACCTGCCCTTGGCTATGGGACCCATAATGCATATCCATCTCAGCGCTTGCTAGTCAATTAGAAAGGGACATGTCGGCAAGACCTAACACATGGACCCACCTTTAATTCCGCAACAACATCTTTCAATAGTTGTCGCATGATCACATAGCCAGGAAAAGGGCTATGCGAACATGCGACACACCGTAGCCCTTTACCATCGTTAACTGCCACCGCATAAAGTTACCACAAAGGGCTTATCACATGATTGCATAACTCAAAATTGGCTCATGCGAACATGTGACAAGCCTCCAGCACTCACCACAAACCATAGTGCCCACTTTATCTGCGAATTGGTGAGCACTTTGACTGGGCCCGCATCTGGAAGATCGACGGTTTTCGCATCTTCACGTAGACCTCCAAGATTCTACTAGAACATGCACCCACCTTCAGATCATCCATGCTATGACCCCACTGAAAATTTTGGTCCCCTCGATGTGTCAACATTCCCTTACCAGCTCAGCCAATCACAACTTGACACCTCAACAATGAATCATCACGTGGTCCCACTGTAGACAAACCAATGGCATCTAATTGGATGATGGGCGCATGATCACATGGGGAGAGAGTATTCCATGCGATCACACGCCGACCGTCGATCAAAATATCTAAGACAAGCCCCGCTGAGAACACTCCACCTCATATTTTCCTTATCAGACAGTGGGCACGTGATCGCATGGGATGAGAATTCCATGCGATCACACGCCAACCATCTATCAAAATCTCTAACACAAGCCCCACTGACAACACTCCACCTCTTTATTTCCTTCGGCCAATAAGGGAGCGCCATTTGTGCATACATGTCACCGTGGACCCACAGTTTGAAACCCTACACCGTAAAGAAGAATCAATGGCTAGTGTGATTTCACATAGCTCTGAAAAATCCCTTGCACTTTAGCGACCACCATTGATGCTCTGACATGTCAAGATGATCTGACTCATCTGGAAACTAGGTCCCATCATTGAGATTTCGCAATAAAGGCAAACTCCCATTCGCTGGATAGCAAACTCCCATTTGCTGGATAGACTTTCTTCATTCCCTGACCTAGTGACGACTAACATGATAAAGAATTGGGCCCCACACAATCACAGCAGCGTACATAGGAAATGTTGGTGTCAGAGATTTAACTGCGTAGAGGTGAACGACTGAAAACAACCAAGGTTTTTGACGCTAGAAGATAACTCATGTCCTGAGGCCGTCACTCTTCGATGTACAATAGGTATCTACTCCTCTTGTCCTAATCCAACTCCTCATTTAATGTTCTAAACTCCTACACGCACTATGTGCTATGAGAGAAGATGCCCATCTTATCACCACAAGGAGCCATTCTATCAACTTCTGAGGCAAAAATATATCAGGACCTGATTTAACCATTTAGATTTAGTGGTTAGATTCAATGAGCTCCGTTGAAAATCTACTGACGTCAGATAGAATTTTCAAATTTGTTCCTCTAGCTGCTAGGTCAGCTAGCTCATCTGCTTTAGTGTTTCCTTCTTTGAAAGTATGGTTAATGGTTTTCGTTTCAAAATTATCCATTAACAGGAAGATTACCTCTAAAACTGCCATAAGACGCCAATTTGGGGTTGATCTGACTTTTATTGCATTGATGGTAATCATCTAGTCTCCCTCAATTTCAAGCTTTCATATCCCTACTTCCTGAGATAGTATCAGTCCAAACAATAGTGCTTTAAATTCTGCCATATTGTTGGTGTCTTTGGGTAATGGTATGGCTTGTTTGGCAATCACATTCCCAATTGTAGAGCGTATGATGCATCCCGCTCCTGAGGGACCTAGGTTACCTTTAGAAGCTCCATCAAAATTTAATTTGTACCATCCAATTAGAGGGGGTTTCCAGACACATGCCTTCCTTAGTTGTTGATTTCTTCTATATCCTCTGCCTATGGTGATTGGATTTTTTAACCCAAACCAATTTTTTTTCATCTGATCATCCCAACTGGTAAAAAATTTGTGTTGTGCTGATTGAGTTTGGATCCGGGAATTCATTACCTCAACTATGGCTGCCTCCAATTTGTTAATTATAGTTTCAAATTTCAAAAATTTATCCTGGAATAATCTTCTACTCCTTTCTTTCCAAATCTCCCAAATCAGAATTGATGGAGAGATCATCCATAGATTACTGAATAAACTTCCTCCCATGATTTGTGGCCATGATATCAAAAGCTGGAGTAAATTATTTGGGGGGGTTGATGACCATCTTAATCTTGAATAAAGCCACTACCAACAATCATTAGCAAAGGGATAGGATAATAATAGATGATTTACATCCTCTTCATTCTTAAAACACTTAATGCATCTGGATGGACCCTGATATCCCATCTTAATAAATTTATCTGCAGTTAAAATTTTACCCTGGGATGCCACCCACATAAATAACTCGGCTTTTGGGAGTCCAACCTTGTTCCAACATAATTGTGCTGGGATCTCTTCTATTTTAGATGTGGATGATTTGGCTATAAGACTGTAACCCTCTTTGACACTGTAGGATCCTGATTTTGCCCCATTCCAAATGATTTCATCTTTTCCTTGTTTGAGAAGAAAGGGCCTATCTTTGATCAATGTTTTGAGCTTATCTACCTCTCTTGTATCTAATTGAAATGATGAGAAGTCTTTCCACTCCCAAGAACCATCTATAGCAACAGAGGATGAAGGGATGATATAGTCACTGAGATATGGTCCCCAGGATGAAGTACAAATATGACTGATCTGATTGGGGCCTAACTATGAATTGATGGTTGGATGTCCACCCCAAGAGTCTTCCCAGAATCTTGCTTCCTTTCCATCTTTGATATTCCAAGATATGTTATTGTTAATAATATGTCTTGACTTAACTATGAAGTTCCATATTCTTGAGCCTTTTGGGAACTCTTTAATTCTGACTATATCTTCCTTATTAAAGTTGCCTAAATATTTAGCTCTGAGAATTCTAATCCATTTGAAATATGATTATTCACTATTTTCCAATAAAGCTTTTCACCTAGAGCTTGGTTCTGCCATTATTGATTTTTAATGCTAGTGCCACCAGAAGATTTCAGTTTAAATATTTTATCCCATGAGATTAATGCAAATTTCCTCTTAGTATCTGTACCCTGCCAAAAGAATTTCCTAAGTTTCTTCACCATATCCATATATCCCTCTGTGGTAAGTGAAAGGTAAGACATTAGGTATATTGGTATTGCTGATAATGTTGCTTTGATCATGACTAATCTCCCAGCCCAAGATAGCCATCTGGTTTTCCAATTATCCATCTTCCTGTCCATCTTTTCATTGAGAGGTTTCCAAACTGATGCTGTTCTGAGGGATTTGTCAATTGGGATGCCTAGGTATGGACATGGGAGAGAGCCTAATTTACATTCTAGAATTTTTACATTTTTCTATTGGATTTTCTTTTTTGTGTGAAAGAAGAAGACCACTGATTTCTCTTTATTGACTAGTTGCCCTGAAGCTTGTCCATAGTGATCTAGTATCTTGAAAATCTGCTTAGCTTCCTGGATACTCCCCTGACCCATGAGAATAATGTCATCTACAAATTATTGATGAGTAACTGGTTGAATGGATGAGGATATTGTAATGCCATTGATTAGGTTTTGATCCTGCATACTGATCATGCTTCTCCCTAATGCCTCAGCCATAATTATGTATAAAAATGGTGATAATGGATCTCCTTGTCTGATGTCATTAGAGCCTTTTAAGAAGCCTTGTGGCGATCCATTCACCAAGACAAAGAATTTAGGAGTTCAAATATAATAAAATATCAAATTGATCCATGCTTTAGAAAACCCAAATCACTCCATACATTTAATCAAGAATCTCCAATTGACCATGTCATAGGCTTTCTTGATATCCAATTTTATAAGCATGCTGGATTGCTTATTATGCTCGATAGAATGTATCGCTTCTTGGGCTATAATTATCCCATCTAGAATTGATCTACCTGGGACAAAACCAGTCTATTCCTCCCCAATTAGTTTAACTAAGACCTTTTTTAGTCTATTTGCTAGAGCTTTAGAGAGAATTTTGTAAATTGTGTTACAAAGAGCAATTGATCTGAATTCATCCAAATTAATGACTTGTTCTTTTTTAGGTATTAACACTATGAAAGTATTGTTGATTTCAGTTAGAAATCTACCTGAAGCTCTTGTGGCCTCCAAAGCATTAGTGAGGTCTTTGCCCAAAATGCTCCAGCAATGAAGGAAGAAGCTTGGAGGAAAGCCATCTAGTCTTGGAGCTTTGTCTGGAGCCATTTGGGAGATAGTATGCCAGATTTCTTCTTCCTGAAAGGGTCTGGATAGCATTTGATTCTCTGCATCAGTAATGATATTTGGGATGTTTTCCAATAACCCTTGTTGAATCCTCAAGGGAGTTGAGATAGAACAATTGAGAAGCTGAGAGTGATATTTGGTGATTTCTTTGATGATCTCCTTCTGATCCTCCAATATAGAGCCAACAGCATCCTTGAGTTGAGAAATCCTATTAATGCCTCTCCTCTGTTTTGTACTTGAGTGAAAAAATGTTGTATTCTTGTCTCCTTCAGCTAGCCAAGACTCTCAAGATTTTTTTTTCCAGTATATTTCTTCTTTAGCTAGGATATCTTCCCAATCCCTTAAGAGAGATTTTTCTTCTAAGTAACTGTCATGGTCCAATCCTGATTGCATTATTTTTAGATTCAGATTGTCCAATTTTTGTTCAATCTCCAATTTTGATGCAAAGATGTCGTTAAAATGAGTTCTATTCCATATGAGAAGGTTTTGCTTGATGTATTTCAGTTTGGAGACAAAGCAAAATAACTTAGAACCTTCAACTTTGAAATCCTTCCACCATTCATCTATGAGCTCCAAGAAATTCTCCTCTTTGAGCCACATATTTTCAAATTTAAAAGGACATCCCAAGGGTCTGTTGGCCTCAAGAATGTTAAGCTGAATAGGGAAGTGATCAGATCCTGAAATTGGAGTGATAGAGGCTTTTAAGTCAAAAGGGAATTCTGTAAGGTCTCCTTTAAATAGGAAATGATCCAGTTTTTTTGAGATGTTGCATATGCCCATTCTTCAGTTTGACCATGTGAAGGAGCCATTTTGCAGCTCCACCTCCATAAGACTCTCTTTTTGTAACCAATCCCTAAAATCATTATGTGATTGAGAGGTTCTTAGAGATCCCCCTAATTTATCTAATGCATGAACTATAGCATTAAAATCACCCCCCACTATAAAGTTGTCCTCTGGCCATTGAGCAAAGCAATTAGAGATTTCTATCCATAATTCTGCCTTCTTCTTGTGTGAGATGGGGCCATATACATTCACTGTATGAATATTTAAATTGGATTTGGTGCTAATTAGGTTCCCAACTATCCAATTTGGTCCATGATCCATTGGAATGAAAGAAGAAAACCTGGGATTCCATAAAACTGATAAGCCACCTAAGGATCCTATTGCATCTACACTATGAGCCTTCCAATCTCCTAAATTCTTGGTGAAGATTTCCAATTGTTCTTTATCCATCTTTGTTTCCTGTAGTAGAACTAATTCTGCTTTAGATGTTACGATACAACATTTGACCAAATGTTGTTTGTTAGGGGCATTAAGGCCCCTAACATTCCAGGAGATGATTCTCATTGCAACTTGGGAAGGAACTTCCCCTTCCCTACATTAATGTATGATGTTATTTTGGTTTGATCTGATTCCTCTCCAACTTCCTTCCTGAGTGATGCATTATATTTCCTTCCTCTCCCCTACTTTTTGATCTTTCCACATTCCATGTGACAATCTTGAATAGATTGCACTAGTCCTAGGCTGTTGCGTTTTGGTGAAAAATCTTGTTGGTGATCTTCCTTTGATTCTTCTTGGGTGAGCACTGAGATGTCTATTAGTCTTTTTTCATCCTAAATAAAATCCTCATCTAGAAGCCTTTCCACATATGTTAACTTCTGAGTATCCCTAGTTGATTGTTCTAATGTTGTATCACTAAAAAGATCATAAACTAGCTGAAGTTTTGGGGAGATCTATGTTTCCTCATACACTTGAGAAAGTACGCCTCTGTCCAATTGTAGATTATTAATTATGAGGTGATCCATATTTTCTTCTACTGGTTTGAGATTAATTAACCCTCCTTTGACTCTAAATGTGGATGAGGTTTTCTCCATTTGAGGGGCTAGCAACTTAGTCATCTCTTTTTGTTCTTTGAGTCTCAGTCTGTGAGATGTTCTCCGTCCCAAGTATGAAGAAAATGATGAATTAGGAGTTTGAAGGTTAACCCCTTGAAAGGTTGGTGAAGAAGATGTTGTGGCCGAACATTTTGTTTTGGTTGAGGCTTTGAGGTCACATAACTTAATCTTAAGAATGTCATCTTCTTTTGTTGCTTCTTCTGCATTTAAGTTTTCCTTTTCCAAATCAATTGAGGATGCCGGCTTCTCCAACAACATCTCCATTGGCTACAGGGGTCGATCTAAAGATTCCTCCTCGCACATTACTTGATCTGCTATTTCCTCTATCAAATCCAATTGGACTTCCGATACCCATTAAAGAATGATTTGCTGTAAAGTAAAAGGATTGAACCTAAAAGGCTTTAAGAAAATGGTCTTATGCAAGGGAAAAAGTGGAGATGATTTGAGAAAACATCGAAAACCTAGAATCAAGGGAGAAATATGAGGGAGCGCTGGGTCTTGAAGACTCTTGAGCAAAAGAGTATCCTGGCAACTATTGGAAGCCTTGTCTGGGTAAGTTATTGCAAGACCATGATGATGGGGTTGTTTTACAAACCTATGCATGACCCAACCTAACACTCGGATAAAAGACTCCAAGACCGTTGACTCTTCCCAGCTTGAATGGCCTCCTCGAACATTGTGGTTCTGTGACTATTCTGAAACTTCTATAACTTTTGAATGTAAGTCTCCGGCCATCTCCATTTCTTGATGAGAAAATGAGAGATTGGTATAAGCTTCTTGATCTCTTGCCAAACCTAAATGGAGCTCCCTAATTATTTTATCCACCTCCATCTCCTGGTGTCTTATCTCAAATATGGGAAGATTCTCAACCCCTTGGGTAATGAGTTGAATCCAATTGCCTTGTTTTGAAATAATTCTCATTGAAGTAGGGAATTCCTGTTCTAGACTTGCAAGCAAACATATCTTCATAGAAGTAGAAGAGCAGTCTATGTGATGGTCAAGATAAATTCCTATTTTATTAGCTAGGATATGAATGATCTCTTTTCCTTTGTATTCCATAGGTAAGTTTTGTAGTGTGATCCACTTGGGTATTAACTTGATGACATTATCCTTGCTATTGAAGTTGGGCATCCAGTATTGCATATGTAGACCTTGCGATTTGTAGAACCATTTTTTGTTTCATAAAACCTTGTCTCGAGACAATTTATCCTCAAAAATGACCAGAAAATATCCTAGTTCATTATCTAAAGAGTAAATTTGGACAGAATTCGACCAGTTTGTAGATACCCAACTGTGGACTACACCATATTCCATGTTGATTTCCCAAAATTTGCAAATGATTGCATATTTGAAGAGGTATGCCTTCCTCTTAGCTAGCATTTCCTCCAGAAAGGTGATCGAAGGAGTTTGGTCCCTTGTTGATACTGGCTTCTCCATTGCAATATGTAAAGAATCTACCTTATTGCCTTCCCCATCCTGGTCCAATGGAGCTTCGCTAAATCCCTTTCAGGTATCATCCTTGTGGATTGGTCTCCAAATCTGAAACCATTTTTTAGAAGCTCCCCAACTCTGGGGATTCCGGTTCAGGTTCCCTAACAGGGCAAGTCTTCTTCTATGAATCTTCCAATAAGTGTCTGTCCAAGCTTTTTTTGGTAGAGGAGGATTGATCAGAATGCCCCTTGAAGATGTTGGGAATATGGGTATTAAGTTGGGATTCAGAGTATTGTCTCTCCCTGATGCAAGGTTGAACCCATTTTTTGAAAACTTAAAAAAAGACCGATTATTCACTATGGCGTGAAACTGGGGAATTTTATTATGGGATCCCCTATGCAGATGGAACTCTATTTTATTATGTTGGAACATTTGAGTTCTGATGTATTGATGAGAGTGACGTACCTGGGAGATTCCTTGCTTGTCGCGATCTGCATTCCAATTCTTCTCCCGGATGTGAGGCCATCGATTTCTCTGGTTTGTTTCCTTCTTCCTTTCTGAAGGCCATTTTCCCTTCCATCTCTGGTATCTTTTCTCCTCATGGAAACCGTTAGTGTATTTGCGGAAGCTTGCAACGATCGCCATTGACCAAAAATCAAATCACACAGCTTAATTTTTTACACCTAAATCAAATTGTGAAAAATGAGACTATTGAGGACTGCGGATTATCTCTTAAAAAGACTGAGCAATAAACATAGTCAAACGTGATTAAAAATTGTTAAAATGAAATCAGGCTAGCCGGGGATCGCCTGAAACGTTCCAACATCGTTCATAAGATGCCCTGTTTGACTGACGAGATCGAAAAAGTCAAGCTTCACCAAAATGTGATCAGGAAGAATGTTTCCCGTCGAAAATATATTCAACAATAATGCAGAAAAGATTAGAGAGTGGAGAGAGATTACGGGCATGATTGTCAAGGATGAGAATAACATAAGGATCACTACTCCTGAAATGACCTCTAATAACTATTTCTACGTATTACAATATAAATTCCTCTGAAGCTCAAAAAAGACTATCATTATTCTGAAAAGGATGATGTCGAGGTGGCTGAGAGTAAATTACACAACATCCAAGTTTTGAATTCCTGGCTTGTTACTTGGCAATACCTATAGCCAACATTACACCATATTTTTAGCTAACTAAAATGTTTTCTGTTCACTTTACAATTCTTCACATCACATCATATCAAGTTATATGAAAAATGTAATTTGTTTATAATCAAATTTGGAATACATTGTGCTTATTAGTACATTTTTTGAGTTGTGTACTTTAACTAATAATTAAATGAAGTCTTGTGCACAATCAAAATAAATTATATTTTATATTTCATTATAATTTTTTCATTTCTAAAAATATAAATACAATTTATTTAATTTTATAATATCTAAAAATTAATTTTTTTATTGTGGAATATAATATTTTATAAAATTTGTTTTACCTCCATACTCTATCATTTTTGCCCTATTTGTTGATGCATTTCTAATTTTAATTTTAATTTTAATTTATATGTAAAATAATTTGTAATAATAAATAATTATAAAATTACTATAATTATAGTTGTAATAATAACTTTGTTTAACTTTATAAATAATTATAAAATATTATTTATAATATATTTAAATTCTAATTTTTTTTACTAATACAGTGGCACTTGTTAGGTTTGCAACATATTCTCTGACTTTTTACCAATCTTGTGACTCAATGGTTGATTCTTTTTAACTTGCAAAATTTTCAACAATTTCAACTAATGTCATTGACTGATAATAAAATTGTAGAACTTTTTTTCAGACCAGATTAATTGCTTGTTCATTTCACATTTGAAGGAATGTAGAAGGGTTATGTATATTTGAAGTTGCCTAAAGAAAGATAAAAAAATGAAACATAATTGTTTTTTCCAATTTCCTACATAGAAATTGACAGTAGAAAAAGCATTTCTTATCCCTAACTTTTATAAAATATATTAAACATATAATTAATTTTAAAATAAACTATTTCTACATTTAACTTATTCATCCACATCACCTTTTTGTCTTTCAACAGAATTCCCAACTATTTACAATTCATATACTTCTTAATAAAAGAAGCGTGCATAGTTTATTTTCTCCCTAAGTTCTGTAAAACATTTTAATTTAACCATTTTAATCCAAAAAAATCTCCTTAACCATTTTAATTCCTGAAAGCACTAGTTTTAGCTGTAGGAGGATTTCGACCGATTTTAATTGAAAACCCATCAGCTCAAAAATCTATCTTCCCCATAATCTTGAACATCATAAATGCGAAATACTACAACTGTTGTATTAGATTCAACATTCTGCCATATTTTTTTTTGCCAATTCAAGTTCTCTCCCACAATTTCAATCACTGATCTGTTCATGGATTCAAGCCCCCAAAATATTAGTCTCACCGGAAGAATATAAAATTGTCTGGAATTTGAATCCTTTGTAAGAATTGTCCTTCTGTTTGTACTCTGTTCAGAATTGGAATGTGAGAATTGAGCAAGATATCTACCCAAACAAACAGCAATGATTGCAACACCATTTGTGAAATAGTCTATTTGTGAAATCCTTCGGTGAGAGTCTTTTCTGGAAGCCTCGTATGCTCTGTTCCTGAGCACATTTGAAGAAGCTCTGATATTTTGGGGTCATCTCCTGTCCAAATGTAGAGTTTCATGACTTCTTTGAGGTAATCTCTGTATACTCTAAAATAGTCACTTAATTCAATTGGCATAGCTTCCATGAAGTCGCATTCACCAGAGCAATTCACATTTGCTTCACATTTGGGGCACTTCAATTGCTCCACCATATTAATAATATTCGATAGAGTCAATCAATAAATTAGGATATAGATGAGAACTCTGATTTTTGAATAGGAACTTCTATTACATTTGAAATGATTGCATATTTACATGGTTCAAATATTTGTGGGGCGTCCTTTGGGATAAGTCGTGTCATACTTTTTAAGAAAAGTAAAGAAAATTACATTATGAGAACTAGTTATCAGTTAGATATGGATAAATTATAAATAAGTTATTCTAGTTTCTTAATAATAGGATTTGGTAGAAAGTGTAAATAAAAATTGTAGATTCAAAATAGTTGTAGCAAAAGCATTCTATTTATACATTCTAGAATTTTGTAACATATGAATAATATTTACATAAAATTTAATCAAATAAATGAATAATTTGTTGCATAAATTTTTCATTGTGCACATTACAAAGATCTTTTAATTTAAATTAACATAATAGAAAATATTATATTCCTAGAATAATTTCTTTTATTGTATAACATTTTAGAATAAAAAAATGTTTAGAATAAAGAATCTCTTTTGTTTTACCTTAAAATGGGGCTATGTTCCAATTAATTCACAAGTTTTACAAGAATAACAAAATCAAATCTTTTATTGTATAATATTTTAGATAAAAAATAAAAATAAAACGAACAAATTATAGGTCTGAAAGAAAACATTATTGACAGTGAACTTGTTTCTACTATAATCTATTTCATCACATAATGAGATTGATCATCTTCAGAAGTGAAGTCACTAATCACATTCTTAAGTTTATTCTATATAACTCTTCACCTTGTTCAACAGCACTTTATTCAAATAAAAATAGATAATTGTGACATTTCAATTACCAGTGTCTAGTGAGTTCATTTGTTTGTTCTAGTGTTTGGATTCATAAGTTTTCTATATCTCTAAACAAACTCTTCTTATTCATGACCTTGCCAACATAAAGATCTCCCAATGTAACTGGAAGCAAACACCTTTATAACCAAAATATATGTAAACCCCTATGATCTTTCATGAGATTTATAACAAAAGTATAATTATTTGCATTTGGCAGCACAAAACACAAAAATTTATAACATTGGCATTTAGTTGGACAAAATTGACTCATTCTAATTTGATCTCAAATCATTATCTGACGACTTTAAAATTTTTTGCATAAATTAGTAGATTTTCTAAGATAAAAAGTGAGCCTGCTTCGATAAGCTTTTAGCAACCTCTGAAGGTGAAGCATAACCAAAAAAACTATTAAAACTTCAAACATTAAAAAAAAAAAAAAATTACTAAATTCAATAATATATAATCTATATACCATTAAATTTCAAACACATATAGCCCATGAGTGTCTATTGAGATGTTATTGACCAAATCTTGAAAACAGGTCCCTTAGGTCTGAATCTTCCATCAAATTTATTTTTTGAAAACAATCAGAAATCCAAGATGGCAGCAGGTATACCACAAGTCTGATAATTCCACTCCTCTCGATTGTTCCACCTCTTTCGCTTGCAAGGGTGAGCATATAAAAACCAGACGAACCTTCAATGGGATCCCATTCTCTCACAAAAATCTTATTGTTAACCATTAGAGCGTAGTTAATGATTCGGTGGCTATTTTACATGAGAAAAGTTCCCAAAAGGTTCAGTTTATCTTGCCTATGGTCATACTCAATTAATCCGCGAGCAGACAAATAATGCAAGAGCCCAAATGTAGTTAGAAAACAACGCCAACCTTTTTCAAATCTATTCTCCACAGTTTTCCACCTTCTTGTGTAGGAATCAAAAACCTCAAAGCTGTAAGAAGAATCCATTACATAAAACTTGCCATCGGAAAAAAAAACCGTTAAACCACTCCATAGTTTTGTTCATATCGGGGAGAAGATCCCACTTGTCCTCTTCCACATTGTAAACTGAAGCGTTATGAATGCTGTTTCTATACGTACGTTGTGTAGTCTCTAGTAATGTGAACACTGGAAAACCCTCCACCAACATAAATCAGTCCCCCATGCTCATCTGCTGCAGAGGTAAATCTACCTAGAAATCTTGGTATTTTTGGCCCCTCCTGCCATTTGGAACAAGCAAAATCATACAACCACTGACAGCTGGTATTAGAGTCGGGAAATGATTCGGTGAACACAGTCAGATTTTGTTTCACAAAATGGCAATTAACGATGCACCTAATTTGTGCGGGAATGGATGGTAGGCTTTGGCATGAGTTCTTCACCATGTCGTAAATAACTACTCTGTTGTCTATGTATTCGAGCATACAAATCCGTTGCTCTGAAATCTTCAATCTTTTTCTTTCTCTGTAAAATAGTGGGTTTCTCAATACAGTGTTCCAGCTTTTGCATACACACATGAGGTTGTGATGAGAATTCAAGTCTACCTTTAGCAGGCATATCAATCCAATTTCGTCAGGAAGACAAGGAAATAGAGATCCCATTGTAAAACAACGACAGTTGTATATTAGTCAAAATTTGGACTCCTAGGATTTATAGCACACTGAAATCTAATGCAAAAGTTTTTAATTCTATATTTTCGAATATCAACTATATCTTTTCTATTTATAAGCATATAACTTAATTTTTTTCTTATTTGTCGACATAGGTTCTTATTGTTTCCTTATATCAATGGAGATTTATGCTGTGTTTAAACAATATTAATTTCAATCAATTTCAGATATAAAATAAAAGTACACTATTCACAAAAAAGGACCCAGGTAAAAGAAGTGAGAAATATCAGCTATTCATAAAAAAATAAAATTAATATAATTATATGCATAATTTTTAAGTTTTTAAATTGGAATAAATATTTTATGGAAATTTGATTGACTAAAATATTTTGATTCTTACATCAAGAATTTTTTTTAAAAAAATTATTTATTTATTTTAATTTTCTAATTCTAATTGATATTTTTTATGTTTTAAAATATCATTCGAACCAATTAAAACTTAATATTTGTTCATTTTTAAAAAATTATATACAATTTTTTGTATAGTCATTCTATTATTATTGATGAATTTTTACTATTATATCTTAGACTAAAACTAATGTTATTATATTTTATTTTAATATTTTTTGTATTAGCCATCAGGGGTTCAAAAATTACAATGAACAGTATAGAAAGAGGCCAAGCCTCAAAAAGGAGAAATGAAACTTAGTGAAGAATATCATCGCGGGATTCAACCCAGGCAGTCCAACTCAAGGGGCCTTCCATCCAAACAATGCTCTTCTTCTCGTGGATTTGGGCTAACATGTTGATTTGGTCATCCATCGCATTCTTGTTCTTATTGATCTCTTGTTTGAGCTTCTTCAGAGTCTCCTCAAAGATAACAAGGTTGTCCATTTGTCTTCTCCACTCATAGCCATCTTTTATTTCAAAAATGAACATGGTGGAGTGTCCCATTTGAAGGAATCTTTTCAGCTTCTTTCTATCAATCATCATGTTTATGCTGACCTGTGAGGAGATTTTAAAATAGGTGAGTTTTTGAAAAGACTCAGTAAGGGACCTGGGAGTATTTTGATACCTTTCTTCATTTCTGCACTTCCACACCTGCAAAAGAATGTTAGTAGATAGAATGCTCCAGAACATGTTAGTGTCCTTATTTAAACCAGAGATATAACTAGTGATAATTTCAAATATATTCACATTATAAGGATAAGTGATACCAAACATAAGCCATATTTCTTTAGAAAAAAGTACAACCGAATAAAATATGTCTACAAAAATTAGGAAGTCTGTAAATGCTACATAATTCATAGGAAGCAAGGTCTTTCCTTAAAGGAAGTTTGTCGAGTAACATAAGCCATTTGAAGCACTTGATCTTAGGGTCAACAACAGATTTTGATAGTTTATCAAAGTATTTTTTCCATATATTAGTATCCAAGTCAGTATACCAAAGTTTATTGACATGCTTAATGATGGCATCATTAGAATCAATGATTTTATAAATCTTTTTGTCTTTTATTTTAGACACAATAGTACCATCCGACCATTTAAGCTTCAGAAACCTATGAGAATCGACATGATAGGTAGCGAGGAGGTCCTTACAGGCTTTGACAATCATATTGTTGGTCTTCTATTGGGACAGAGGGATGTGGAATTTGGATCTGAGGTCCTCCCAACTGATAAGGTTGTCGTACTCAAAAAGATAGATAAGTTGAGAGATGTCCATGCTATTCTAGTGTTTAGTAGAGCACCCTTAGGAGAGGGCAAGAGGCTTACCTGATAGGTGAAAATTCCCCCTGTTGGCTTTTAAACTTGTTCCCACATGGTGCCAAGTTTACACTATGATTGACAAACTCATTAGTCTTTGCTCCAAAGTCTGACAAGGGAACAAGTGCCAATTGATGAGGACCGAGGGCATCCTCCTTCTTCTTCAAGCTCCACATCACTCAGGTGGGTATTGCCTCATCTGCACACTCATGACTCTTCTTGAGTTGATGAACAAAAGGCTTGCAGATGCATTACTGTGGAATAGTTCTCAGACCCCTATGGGTATCCTGTACCCCAATGAACCATGACCTCATGCAATAACCTGATCTGCATGCAATGAGTCTGACAACTAGAGAGAAACCTCCTACTACTATTTCCAACATGAAAGGGAAAATATTTAAATGAATGATTGATGCTGGGTTGAATGGACTCCTGAAGTACCCCAAGTCTCTCATAGACTAGTGCCTTATCCAATGGGCAGTAGAGTCAAATACCTCACTGCAACAGGGCTATGAAACAAGATGACAACACACTCACCCTGACCAAATCATACATTACCAAACCACCTATGCACCCAGATATGCTATCACCTATCCAAAGAAAGACCTAGGAATAGGAAATACATTAACCTGCATCCACTGGAAGATAAGCATGATGCATCTTTGATACCTCAGCTCATACATATCTGAACACTAGTCCTAGACTCAGTTGCTTTTGTGAAAAACAACTCTACTGCAGACACTCACTGGAAATGCAATTAGAAAAACTATAACACCCTTGATGCTACAATTAATAAGTCTAAAACCCAAATGGAGATAATCTAAGAGCAGAACAAATATATTGAAATCTTATACATAAGACATCTATTACAATTTCATTATATTCCCATAGCCAGAGAGGACAGAGGGAACACCCTATATGCAGAGAAGAAAGAAAACACTACAGGAAGAACATTCGTGGAACCCATCCCCACAACTGTGGCAGAAAGGAACCCAGACAAAGACAAAAATTCAACTACTTATACCACTAGCTTCCTGGGAAACCCATAATAGGTTGCAACAAGCTACAGACAACTAGGGCATAGCCTTCACCCACTAAGCCAACAGAAAAATTTTCAAAATTCAAAAGCTCCTGCAGAAAGCCTCAAACAATAAAATCTGCCCATCACCGCATGACAAAACACCCCTGCAAACACTCATGGCATCTTGGACCACACTACAAACTAGTTGCTTCTCACCAAATAGGGTCTTTTTTGCATTCAATTCCATAAAAATGGTACCCCCTATCTCTCAGAAATTCAAATTTGAAAAGAAATGGTTGCTTTACACTTCGCGGGTTTCACATTTCTTAACCATTTGCCCCAGTCACAAAATCGCACTGCCACAACTCACCGCTGTAGGAAACGGGCTCCAATTATGTTTGGTCACATGATCGCAAGCCATGGTAATGGCCCTTGCGATCATGCGACCGCGGTCTCCTAAACATAGCCAACAGTTGGCCCAAAAACCTTGCAAAATCCTCGGCCACCTCACCAGCAAGCAGCCAATCCAAAATGACCATGAAACAAGACTGGCACCACTGGCCCACTTTAGAACCCCACAACCGCAACACAAATGCTTAGTTGCATGATCGCATAGCCCAAAAATGGGCTATGCGAACATGCGACATGACATTTCCTTTTACCCTACCGCAACCATCACCACAACCGCCACCGCATGGAGATAACATCACCGCCCACCGGCCAATACTACCACCACAACCACTAAGCCATGCAGTTAGTTGCATGATCGCATAACTCAAAAATGGGTTATTCGAACATGCGACAACCTGTGAACTCAATGCCTCACTCTGCCAACAACTACTAGGCCTTAGACCTAGGCCCACCTACCATGTGTCACACCACCACTCGCTGAATACCACCCAGTCACCAACACTGGACCCATGCCCTACAAGCCCAAGATCGAACGACAGTCGCATGATTGCAAGGGAGAGGAATATTCCTCACGATCATGCGGCAACCGTAGATATCCCGCATTGTCACTCCGCTTAAGAAATACCGAGCTCACCATCTAGTGACAACATGACTATGGAAAGCTTAACTGCCTGCCAGGTTGCCAGATGGTGGGGACTTAACCGCTAGGATTCAACGACCAGAGAAAACCGCAAGTCACCAAGTCGCCAGAAGAAAACCAATCGCCAGGCAACTGAAAAGAACTGGGCCCACTAATCAATCGCACCTCACAACCATAGCCGTCACTGCAACTGCCACCGCAACCAACCATGGACATGTGTCAGCCAGTCATATGATCGCATAGCCCAAAAATGGGCTATGCGATCATGCGATAGCCAACCAAAGGCTGCCACCTAACCGCCAGGAACACAGCCCTTCCGCCAATGGGCCCCACATGTATGGCAAGAACTGGTCGCATGGTCGCATGTCAAAAAACTCTGACATGCGATCATACGACAACCAATCACCTCAAAGCATCTGCAAACCAAGGCCCACCACCGATCGCACCTACGCAGATAGGAAACGCTGGCAAACAGGAAACTATGTGAGGTCGAAAACACACAATGTTTTCGATGGAAGAGGATAAAAAACACACAAAGTTTCTGACACATCAACAGATAAGCACACAAAGTTGGAAGACAAAGGGTCGAAAACAATGTAAATTATCAACAAAAGATCAAAAACATCATGGATTTTTGAAAACACTGTGGGTTTTCGACACTGTGGCAGATTTTGACAATTTCTTGTAGACCTTGAAATTCAAATAACTTTCTGGGCTTTATGATTTAGGAGATACAGATTGGACTAGAGCTTGGTGACAACACAAGGAACACAGGGCAAGACACAAACCATGAAACAAAATTGATTTGCTTCACACATTAAAACAAGTGACTGTAGGCATGATAGGACACTCTAGAAAAACTTGTAGGGCAGAGGCCATTTACAAAGGATTTTTGCTGTAACAATAAAATGGCCTAACACCCCCAAATTGATCTTTCAACATATAGATGGTTATGATCAAAGAAGGTCCTATTAGGAATAAATTATTTAATATGTTCCGAAGCTTTCCAAATAGTTTTAAAAACCGTAGAGCCCTATACAAGGACATGGAAGTTTCCCTGAATGATGTCATAGAGAGGAAGATTCTTCTAGTTCTTAGCCTTTTGAGGGATCCCTCTTTCAATATTAGATCTAATAAGGACCTTCCATGCTTCATCACCATCGAGAGAGTGGAAGACCCATTTGGCAGCAAGGGTAGTCCCTTGAGTCTTAAGGTCCTTTAAACCCAAACCCCCAAGAAGCTTTTTGGTGTGACACCATTCCCATTTCATGACATGGAATTTCTTATTTTCTTTTCCATCAGACCACACAAAATTTCTAATGGCCTTTTGAATTTCCAAAATTTGATAGTTATTAAACATCCAAGCGGAGGAGTAGTATATATTAGAGAAAGAGAGAATCTTTTGGCACACCTGAACTCTACTAGCCAAGGAGAGTGATCTATTATGCCATTTATTAAGTTTTTTATAAATCTTATCCTTCACCTAGAACCACATATCCTTAAGGGAGGGTTCAATAGAGAAGGGGATACCGAGATACTGAACAATTTTTTGAGGACCACCCCATTGAAAATTAAAATTGTTAAACCAATCAGGAGGTTGATCATTCCAACCTAGGCAAATAGATTTAGATTGGGAAAGATGAGCACCAGAGATAGAGCAAAAGGAGATGATTTTATTATGAAGAGCCTCAAAATTATCAATAGAAGCTTCAAAAAAGATAGAATTATCATCAGCAAATTGATAGTTAATAAGCTCAAACTCATCAGGCAAGGTAATGCCTTTTTACAATAGGGGAAAGGGAGTTGTCCCTAAGAATACAGGTGAGGGCATCAAAGGCATTAAAAAAAGTAGGGGCAAGGGGCAGCCTTACCTGATGGATCTTCCAAGGGAAAAGGGTTTAGATAGAGAGCCATTAACATCAACCTACGCAAAGGCATCTTTCAGTAGAATCTTGATAAAAGTACAAAAAGGAGTAGGAAATCCAAAGGCCTCAAGAATCATGGAAATAAAATCTCATCAAACACTGTCGTAGGCCTTATCGAAGTCCAACAATAACATAGAAGATTTTTGGTGGGAGTTCTTGGACTAGTTCATGGCTTCCCAGCTGGTGATTAGGTTCTCAAGAATAAATCTACCTTTAATGAAACTAGTTTGGGTAGAGAAAATGAATTTGGGCAGGATATTTTCAAGTCTCAAGGAAAGAATTTTAGAAAGAATTTTATAAGAAACATTAAGGAGAGTAATGGGCTGCCAATTTTTTAGAAGGGCCTTGTCCCCATCATTAGGGATCATCTTTATGAAACCTCTGTTGATAAATCTTCCCAACGTGCCTTTGGTAAGAGCTTCATAGTATATATCATAGATGTCTTCGCAGATCCAACTTATATTAGCCTTATGAAATTCCACAGGTAAGCCATCGGGTCTAGGGGCCTTATCATTCTTTAGGGAGTTAATAGCTTTTTCAATTTCCTCTAAAGTTATGTCTTTACTAAGAAGGGAAGCATCCTGATTGGAGATTCTATTAGGGTTGAGAGTTCTGTACTTATTTATGAGGGATTTAGCCTCCTCAGTATCTTCAGAGGTGAATAAGTTTTGGTAGAAATTGACAAATGTGTCTTTAATTTTATCAATATCAACAATTTTAGTTTTATTAACCACAATTGTGTCAATGGTCTTGTTGGACTACTTCTTCTTAAGGAGGTTAAAGAAGAGTTTTGAGCCCCTATCTCCATGTTGGAACCGGTGAACACAAGACTTGATTTTGGCTCCTCTAATTTTATCATGTTGGTGCTGTCTAAGGTCTTCCCTAGCCTTGGAGACAAAAGGAATAAGGTTGCAGTCAGAGGGATTGGCTTGAATGTATAATTCAGTAGAACACAACTTAGAGGACAAAATCTTCTTGATATATCTAAAGTCTTTGGCTTTCTTCTGACCTATGGTTTGTGGAAAACTATGCCAAGTGGAGATGTTATGACTGCATAAGTCAATATATGAGAGGGAGGGGAGACTATTCTTATTGATGATCCTAATAAGGTTAATGGCAGAGAGAACATCTTCATGCAGGAGTAGAGTATTGTTAAGGATGAATTTTGGCTTGCCAGCCTTCTTCATTAAAGGGGAATTGTTAAATCTAATACAAACAGAGATGGGGTGATGATCTAAAAGGAGGTAGGAGTCACAGTAACCATGTTTCCTTTTTTTATCAAGGAGAAATGAAAAGAAATTCTTATTAGCATAGAATCTATCCAGTCTAGCATAAATTCTAGAGGGGCCTTTTTGAAAATTGCACCAAGTATGCCATGGGTCATGGTTAGAATCAAAGTTTCTAGTTAAAAAGGGTCAAACAATTGTTTAGTATTTTTCATTGTATTCCATTGCACCTTCTCTAAGTCTTTCTAGGAGAAGGGGAGGCCACCAACTTTGTCATCTTGAGACTCACTCATGTTGAAGTCCCCACAAAGAGCCAAGGGATATTGGGAAGGGAAGCTAACCAAGACCAGAAATTTGATCTCTCTTTGTAGTCATTGGATGCATATAAAGAACAGATACCAAAGGTAAAAGAGTTAGTGCTAATAGTAACCCAAACAACCCTATTACAAGGGAACACACCCTTACCCATGATAGAGTTGGCTAATTTAGGATTACCAAGTAAACCCAACCCTCCTCTACCTATAGGATGATTAGAGTAAAATTTTATAGCTTCTTTCCAAATGAAATTAAAATTAACTTCAAGCATAAAAGTAGTAGATTTTAATTCTTGTAACATAATGATATCCATGGAATTAAGAGAATCTAAATATCTCTTAATAATATACTTCTTGTCTGGGGATTCAAGACCCCTAATGTTCCATGAAATAAAATTCATGAGGAAACTAGAGGAGAGGGGGAACACTTAGGGTCCATGGACCCACTCGTAAGAGTAGTAGCAACAAATGGGATGTCACCAATTTTTTTTACTAAAATATTCTTATTCTTCGAGCCCAAGGGCTGTCCTCTTCTTTTAGACTAGGGGAGGTCATTTTTTCCATCAAGATCTTCATTTTCAGATGTTGGTGGAATCATGACCTCCATATCAACGATCGAGTTAGGGGGTTCTCTGAAGTTATTAACAAAGAGGGTTCTGTTGGTGGGAATGGAGATCTTCTCATGGCTATAGTTGGCGGAGATGACCTCAAGAGTGTGGTCATCATCTAACTCTTTAAAAAAAATTGGTGGGAGGTTGTGAGTCTACTTAATATCTAAATTTCCACCTATTGAATATTACAGGGGAGAATAAATGGAGGATTCATGGATAGGAATAATGTGAAGGGAAAGTGAAGGAGAAGGAGGAGAGGAGGCAGAGGGATGGAAAATAATAGTAGGGTCATTATCCTATAGATTGGTTTTCCTTCTTTGATTTTTATTAATAACTATTTGAAAGCCATCAGGTTTAACTGAGTCCGCTTTAGGAAATAAACCTTAGGAAGATACCACAGGGGATTGGGTGTTAAGAACTGAGGAGGATGGAGTAGCAGCAGGGGTAACTATTGAAGACTCACCTATAGGTGAAGGAGTGGTCAAAGGAGGTTCTTGCACAAGAATATTTGAGACAGGGGAGGAAGAGGAGGGTGGTGGTTTCACAGAGGACTTACACTTAATAATGTGGCAATCTTTTCTTAAATGCCCTTCTTTTTTGCATAGGAAGCACGCATTTAGGCCATCCAAAATTTCAATAGGGCAGGAGTAGGAGTCATTTGAAATGTTAATGTCTAGAACGACAAGGATCTTCATGCCAGGTTTCAAAGAGACCAGAGCTCTAGTATTCATGTGAGGAATGAGCCTAGTGGTATCATCCATTATAATGACCTTACCAAAGGCTCAAGTAGATGGGGGAAGAAATTTCCATAGAAAGAGAGGTATTTATTTCACAAGATTCCAACATGGGGTAGATAGGGAAAGAACTTCTTCATGAATAGCTTTCGGTGTCCAAGAAAGGGCATGAAAGGAGGTGGTTCCTATAGGCCAATATTGCCTCTTGAGGATGACTTTCTATGATTTAGGATTAGTGAAAAGATAACAAACAAACCAAGTTGAATTTATCTACAAAGTGAAATGTGGAACCCTAATTTCAAGTTCCAGTAATTTTGAAACTAGTCATCCAGGTATTTTTGAGTAGGGCTTTTATCAATTTCAACTGCCATAAAGAAAATGGCAGAATCTCTTAACCTACTTTTTTCTTTAGCAATTTCATTATCCATTCCAAAATTTGGAGAAATGGAGAAAGAAGTCAAGGTATTCCTAGGGACCTTGCTAGATTCATAGGATCCATTCATAGTAGAGAATTTGAATTTGGCACCATCGCTAATGGAAGAGGGGATTGCAACGGCTTTAGAGAAGGATTTATGCAAAGATGGTGAGGAATGAGTGTCATTAAGTTTATTAAAGACTCCCATCGAAACAGGCTCCATGGGAGCCCTAGTGGGAGGTGAGGCTGAGGGTACGACCTTTGTTAAAGGGTAGAAATGGGATTGAGGAGACATACGAAATAAATGCAAACATTAAACATGAGCAAACACACATGGTAGTGGAGGAGGACACACATTAACAAAAAAAATGTAGAGCTAGCCCCAGAACTTCAACTCAATATCAAATATAATGTATTCTAAATTATTATTTTGAATATTTAATATAATATATATTATATGTTAAACATATTATAACTTCCCTATTCTTAACCATTTTAGCTATAGCCAAAGATTAATATAAATTTCAAGGGTCTTGTTGGTTTTTAAGCATTTATGCAATCTATTGGTTTTTTTTACAATAATAAGTTAGTTTAGATCAATAAAATAAATTAGTTGTTGGGAAGTTATATTATAGTAAATAAGTTTTGGTAGTTTATTAGAAAAATAATGACTTCATATAGCCTATATTGATCAATGTAAAAGATATCCATTGAATCAAATGAACATCCATCAATATATATTTCTTTGTTTTCATCATTTTCATTTGGTATTATAATAAATCAATTATGTGTTTGTGTAATGAGGAGACAGTATAAGACACTGCCAACATGACTACAAATTTTTGATTCTTCCTATTTGTTTTCCAATTCCGTAGTTGGTTTTCTAGCTTTATTAATTATTTGGTTAGATATTATAGTTGAAAGACTATCCCTATGCATGTGACACACACTAGCTACTAAATGATCACATGGAGAGTGCATAGATGATAGATGTTTGAATGTAGCAGTTCTTCAAACACTACAAGACAATGGCCCTAATATTTGGTAGATACACAGATAGAACACAACAAAGGGACAAGTAAATCAAGTTTTATAGGAAGGTTGTGTGGAGAAGTTTACAACTTCCTTTATAGATGTAATTTCTAACTCACCAATACATGAGCATGGAGATCTGGTGAAATGGGTAATGCAATTAAATGTTGTTGTAAGAAATTTGAAGTTTTTCATTTTTTACATTAACTTTATTCTTCCTAAATCTTCATCAAAATTTGAGGACAATATTTAGGTGGTAAACATGAGATGCAAATGTTATCTATTGAAATAGTGCATTTCTAAGTATTAATAACATTAGTTTCATGCATAATCTCATAAGTTGATGCTCTCTTAGTGGGTTTAGAAAGTCCACAAGTATTTATTTATTGTTGTTTACTTTGAGGAAACTTAGTTTTCCATATCTTCGAGATTCTAAGCCTTGATGAATTTATGTGAGTATTTGGATTGAGACATTCTTTCTTTGGAGACATGTCTTTTCTAACACATTTGGAGCACTCCTTTTAGGTTTTTGAAGGATGTGAGATCTATACTTGCGCATAAACTTGATTTTAAAGCACATTGAACTTTCTTTCCAAATTCTATAACCATCATTCTTTGGAGGAGAGTTTTGAAAATTTGTTTTTTATCATTGAAATTGCCTACAAAAAGTGTAAAAGTGTTTGCTACTCAATAGAATTGCTCTCTTATATAAGTAATCTATTTATTTTTTGTAGGAAAGAACATTGTGAAGAACCTATTGATTTATATGATAAGGAACAAGGTTTATAATAGTCAACTTGGTTTGGTATGGGTTTATTTTTGGAGATATAAGGGGAATATGAATTTAGATCTGACAATCATCGATTGAGGATTGAAGTGACAAAGTGGAAGCTAGATAAGGATATAAATATACATTGAATAAATAAATAAAATTCTTGTGAAGCCTTATGCTTGTACCTATGGACCTATTCATGCTATAGTTTACACCCATGTCAACGATCTAAAATACTCATCACATTGTGATATTGATAAAGATAACGTGCCTTATAAACTAAAGAGACCGTAGAAAGTTGGAAGCAACATAGGCGTGAGGATATCCATCATCCCAAGCTAGCTTCTCCTTTGAGTCTCCCTAAAAAAAGGGGGGCTTGGGAAAATTTTCAAGTCAAGCCAGTGTCAAAGCTTACTTTTGGCTTGCGCTCTTTTCTAACACCTAAATCCAAGTGATTAAAAATGTTGGTGCTATGAATAATGAGTATAATGAAACCAAACCAAATGATAGAGAGTCAAATTTTATAAAATGGGTACACTACTACATAGAGGAGGGATTAAAGACAATTTTTGAGACAATTATTGAGCTAATTGTCGTAATTTGAGACAAAAAAAAAGTTTTCTATTGTCTCAAGTATTATCGTAAATCAACTGTCTTTAGTTATTGTCTCTTAAAAATAATATAAAGTAAAGTATTTTTGTCTCTCTAGAGACAATTTCACTTTTGTTTCTCTAGAGACAATATTTCTTTGGCCGTACCTATTGTCTCTAGAAAGAAAATATGTTTTTAAATATTAACTAGAGTCTCTCTCGAAACAATGTGAACAAATGTAATAAAAAATAAATAATTTATTTTCACTATAAATTAAAATATAATTTTAATTTCAATGTTACCAAATAGCATTCATTATAATTATTTCCAATATTTTATTCTTGCAAAAATGGTTAACAAAGTAGCACAAACTAACTTCAGTAGAAATGAGAAATACCATTTTTATTATATTTATTCTCAATGTTGTCTTACAAAATGATTGGGAGTTACTCCACAACAAAATGATCATAGCATCAATATGACATTAAACATTATTGAATATTGACACTAATTTTCCATGCACTATAACTGTTACCCAAATTTTCCTGTGCATCAAATTTGGCTAAAACCTACTCCAGGGCCTCTGTTTTTACCATGTCTACCATCCTTGAAATTTTCATGGATTTCTCCCCTGTTCTTTGGCCTCTGCAATTTATTTTTACTCCCACGTCCACAGTTGAAAAGTTTAAAAAAACTAGCCATTACCTTAAAAAAGCCTTAAACCTTGTTATATTTTCATGTTACCTTTTCCTGGGTCACTTAAGTCATTCCAATTTGCATGTGCGCAAAATAATCCCTAAGTCCAGTGGTTTAATTTTTTCCTAAGTCTCAGCACACAAAATATTTGCCCTAAGGTTAAGTTCTGGCTTGATCTGATGGTCTTTGCCATTCCACAAGCCAAAGATGTGTGTATGTTACAATCACGATATAGCGAGACCCATCGATCTTCCCTTTCCTTACAATCCCTCAATTGTTAGTGGGTCCGGTGCCACGTATTCTGACTTGGAAGCTTTTCATTTGTTGGCGGGCTACTGATTCAACATCTGTCAGTGGGGTCTCGGTTAGGAAGATTTGGCAGCTGGCATATCTTTGCATAGGCTGTTGTTAGAGCATGAAATCTTTAGGCGACCATTGATTTTTCCTTTTTTCTCAGCACTGCAGTGTATTATAGGTTTGATGCCACGTATTCTGATTTGGCAGCTCCTGGTTGGTCTATGTGTATTGAATCAGATTACTTGTCAGTAGGACTAGGTTTCCAGCATTTCAGAAGGGGTCTAACATCTATAGAGGATTGACGGCTAGCGCATGTCTACAAGGAATCTTTCTGACACATGCGATCATGCGATAACCATATTTCTTGCTTTATCTTTAGGCTCTCTTAGGTGGGTCCGATGTCAAAAGGTATGCAGCGTGTATCCAAAATGGCACAGTTTGATTGGTTGCTGGGTATGCTACGTGGTGGTTGTCAGTGGGCCCATGGGAAAAAAGATCTCTCAACTATTGTTATACCATGGATCCAAAGAATTCGATCATTATCGCATCGGTATAGTGACAACCGTCCGATGGTGTTCTCAGGGACGTGGGTCCAAGGTCTATCAGAGATGCTGATTTGCTCGCTCCTGATTGGTCACTGACTGCCAAGGTGGCATTTGACTTATCAGAAGTGTTTTTAGACTATTTTAAAGGGTGCATCTAGGTCGTTCATCTATCGAGAAGGTTATTTATCGATGGTTACATTTCAAAATTTTTCGCTAGCCATTATATTTCAAAAATTCAATTGTCTCTGTGAGGGTTTTGCATTCTTTTGGCCATGCATGATGATGGTTAGCTTAGGAATTGATTTCTCATGACGGTTGTGGTTGAGAGGGTGATAGAAGTGACTTTTGGCCGGTGTTGCAAGGTCCTTTGCCATGTTTACAAAGTAGGAAGTGCTAGAAAGAGTTGGTGCCACCTTTTCGAGCAATACCTCTGCCAAGGAAATATGATCAGATTTGGAGCCTTCATGGCTTAGTGGAGTTGCAGGTGGGTAGATGGATCTAGGTTGCTTGTCTGTAGGTTGATTCTAGTATAGGGATGGGCATGAAAACAAGTGTCTGATTAGCTATAATGTTGCATAAATGAATTAATGATTAGAAGGATGCCTAGGGTTTGATATTTTATTGTAATCTTCTGTAACCCTAGTTAGGTTTTGACTCCCACCTGCATGCAGGAGATGTATATAGTTCTTTTTGGAGCCTTAGTGCTCAGAGTGGGACAATTGTAAGAAGAATTTCATTTTTCTTAAGGGTCATCTGTGGCATTTTTTTTCCCTCTGGCTTCTACAATTGTATTTTTCCCATTGATTATCCAAACACTACAGAGGTATTTTGTGACAATTTCTCATGTCCCTATGCTTCCTTGTTTGCATTCTCTCTTATTGGATTGAAGTATATGTATGTTTTGAGTGATATCTTAGGGTTCCTGATCCCTCTCTCTTTCTACAATTATTGTGTGTTATTGTGTTTGATCTGATTTTGATGTTTTGTGGGTATACTTCAACCCCCTAATAGTCTTGTCTCAATCCTACACCGAGTTGTAGAAGTGAATGTTTGCTTGCAGGTCATAGGTTGTGTCTTATGTTCAGGCCCTCCTATGAAATACTTATGCAAGCCTATTTAGTGAGTTGTGATCTCCTAGACCTGAGTTTCTCATTTGATTTCATCCTACATATTGAGATCCAAACCCTAGTTTTGGTGCATCACCTAGTAGGTAGTTTGCTTACAGTCATTTCCCTTCCAAGTACTCCTTCTATCCCTTTCCCTTCAAAGTTTACTTTCATGTCTAAAAGAAAATTAAGGTGATTATCCAACAGGAACCAGCCTAGAACCTAGAGTTCTCATCTCAGTTAGCAAAGGTCCCACAACCTGGAGATGATTCCCATGTTATACTGAGTTATCAAGACTACGAAAGCTTGAGACAAAGGTGCAAACTTAGTGTATAACAATTCTGGCATGCCCAGTGGGACAAAAGATCAGATTGAAGTTTAAAGGTGCTCTTGTTGGTTCATTTATAAAAGGATTAAAGAAGTTCAGTACATAAGGAACTATCAGTATAGGCTTAAGCCCAAGGATACCCCACCTTGGTGCCAGTGTATAACATTTTTGGCACGCCTAGTGGGACTACACAAGAAGTTCATTGTTTGAGATTATGTTATCTCTGATATGTAGATTGCATAATACAAACCTTTAGAGGTTGTTTCATTAGGTATATCTAGCAACTCCACTGATTTCAAAGATCCAGGCTACCTTGTTCAAAGTTTTATGAGAAATATTGAGACTAGAAGCTCAAAGCCTACCTAATTTTCAGAGTTTCCCTCAAGAAGAAGTCATAAGGGGAGGTCAACTCAAAGAACATCTCCTGCAAGAAGAGTACAATCAACACCTCCTGATACTTCAAAAAGGAGACCTTTTCCCTTTCATTCCAGAAGAAGAGGTATATCTCTAACCAAAGATCTAGAAGAAGACTCAAAGAAAGTAGCAAATATAGCCCATATAGTTGTTAACCTTTAGATTCCAGCTCCTACAATGGCTAGACCATTTGCATTTGCACCCTTTAATCAGGGTGGCCCATTGAATTTTTCTCAACATCATGATGTGCCCTTGGTAGCACTTAAGCATATCCCTGATTTCACTGGTGAAGGGAAGACAACTACTTTTGAGCACATAAGAGATGTGACCACCATCTGCAGCATACACAACATTACTCAAGAAGATGTGGCCACAAAGTTATTAGCAGCCTCTTTTAAAGGTAAGGCTCTAGAATGGTTTAGAACTTTAACTGTTGGTTCTATTACTTCTTGGGATGAATTAGGGGATGCATTAAGTAAGCATTTTGAGGATAAATTAGATAACTTGTCTCTAGTTAAGCAGTTATCAACTATTAAGAGAGACCCTCAAGAGCAGATGACAGTATAATAGTAGATTCCTTAAAACATGGAATAGAATTCCAGTCTCTGTGAGACCATCAGCTGACCATGCTTTTCTGTATTACTTGCAAAGTCTAAATGGTCAAATTTCTATCATGATCTAGTCTATGGGTGGTACTTCTTTACCCCAAGCTTTTGACATAGCTGTCAGGGCTAAAAATTATTTAATCCAAGCAGGCATGATTGCTAGAAGGCCTCCAATGCCCATTTTTCCTAGCCTTCAACCCATTGCACCTACCCAAGTACCCCCATTTACCCCTATTCCCACCATACCAACACCACAAGCTAGTACTAGTGGTCAAGAACATGCTAAGGCAAGTTTCTCTCAAGAGCTGCAAGAAATCAAGAGTAGTTAGCAAACTAGTATACAAGAGATGACCAATTTGTTGCAGACCTTGACTAAAGAGGTCACAAATTTGAAGAAGCAAGGTCAAGGGATCAGACCACCATTTCAAACACAAGGCCAAGGTCCTAATCAGCAATATCAAAATCAAGGACAGTCTTATCAACAAAATAGGCCACCATACCAAGGAGGCTATCAAGGACAAAGACAAAGTTTCAATCAGAGACCGTTCCAACCATATAATCCTGCACCCCTCAATTCTACAAATCCAATGAGGGATATGGTTCCTAGCCAAAATAATATGGCAATGGAGAATGAATGGTTTTTTCCTTGTAATCAGCCTCATAATCAAGCCACATGTTCAAATGGATGGATGAACTGAGCTCTAATGGTTCAAAATGCCTCACAAGCTCAACCAGTCATCCAATGGCTCAATGCATCAACAAGAATCACAAGAGCATGAGACTACTCTGTTTAATTGGGAGCAACTAGACTTCAATGTAGTCAATGATGAAGTTTCTTTTGTTGCTTATACAAGAGCAAAGAGAAGAGCTCAAGACATAGAGAGAGAAGATTCCAATGCCAAAGCTACTACATCTGTAGAGCTAGTACAACAAGTCACTCCCATTACACCTAAGGAGGCTCCTGCCATCACAAGCAGAGAAGGCCAACATTCTAAAAAGGTAGTGCACATCATCCCAAAGACACAACAAAGAGTACACACTATGACACCTTTTAATATTGTAGACAACATGAAGAAGGTGAATGTCACCATGTCCATGTGGGACTCTTTGGCTCTTCCAGGATAACCTAAAATTTTGAAGAGGGCCATGATAGAGGTAGCAACTCCTCCACCTACAAAAGAAGTTGCAAGGCTAGTGTTGGTTAACACTGATCAAGAAAAGGAAGCTCCAAGTAGAAACTCCAGAGGCAATGCCATTCAAGGTAGGAATTCAAAGCCACCTCACTTTTATGTATCTCTAATTATTGGAAAATCTTTAGTACATAATTGTATGGTAGATAGAGGAGTTACTAGCACTATGATGCCTAAGAAGGTAGCTGACCAATTAGGACTAAAATATGAACCCTTTCAAAAGAAGGTTACCCAGCTTGATGGATCCTTGGTCAATACTATAGGTGTGGCTAAGGATACTAGTTTAATCCTTCATGCTAGTCCTAATTTTTCCATCCTCCTTGATATATATATCATAGATCTCCCTACATTATTTTCTATATGTCTTTCAAGGGAGTTTACAGCTAAGATAGGAGGTTATCTATCTTCTGATTGGTCTCACATATTATTTCATACAAGGTATGGGACCAAGGTTACCATTAAATCAGAACCATTAGCAACACACCATATAGAGCCATATGTGTCCAATGCCATCAATGTAAACTGCCCCATATTTGATGATAGTGACTTCCAGACCATTAGTGAAGCAAGCACAAAGATAGAAAGTATCCTTGATATTTTTCTATATGAAAGAACTTCAGAGGTCCAAGAAAATCTTGTTTTGGATTTTGGTTTTTGAATTTATTTAATACAAGAGAGTGGAGCCATAGAAGCCAGCCTTCTTAAAGAAGGTACTGATTCAGAAGATCAGAGCAATCAGGTTTGGGAACTATTTTTTGATGGAGCTAGAAGTAGACATGGTTCTGGTGGTGGTGCTATGCTAGTATCCCCAAAAGGAGAAAGGTATTACACTACCTTTAGATTCAGTTTCTCCTGCACTAGTAATACTGCAAAATATGAAAGTCTAGTCAATGGACTAGAGTGGGCTAGTAAAAGAGGGCATAAGGCCCTAAAAGTTTATGGTGACAGTGAATTAGTTGTCAACCAAGTAAGAGGGATAAGTGCAACCAAAAATGACACTTTGAAAGCATACAAGCATAGAGTTTGGGATGCAATTGAAGATTTTTGTGCTTTCAATATTGTTGCCATCCCTAGAAAGCTAAACCAAAATGCAGATAGGTTAGCTGCTGTTGGATCCCAATATGACATTCCGAATAGCATTTCAAAAGAAATGGATCAACAGCATATCAAAGTGATTTTCAGACCATCTATTCTTGATAATGATGTCAATTGGCAAGTGTTTGACAATGACAAACAAATTCTGTAGTTCTTGTTTGAAGAAGATGTTTTTTCAGAGTACAATCAAGATAGGCTATCACAAAACTATGGTGATCAAGTGATACAACTCAAGTCCAATAAGATGCCTAGAGGTCTTGCCACCTTAGAGACTTTCTTCAACAAGGATGATGAAGTCAAGAAAAATAAAGCTAGCCTGGTAGTTCAACAAGGACATTGTGTTGAACTAGAGTTGGGACCAGGTAAGAGCTTACTGTTGGTTCCTGGAAAGGAGTTTACACTCAAAGAGACACCAATATGCCTATGATGAATATTAAGGACTGGTTAGTTCCAAATGTGGGCAATCTATAGGCAACTGGACCAACTATAGGGATGGATAATCCCTCTTCTACTTCTAGCTCTGTCAAACCAAGGTGGGTACACCTGATCCAATAGTATTTAACTCTTAACTGATAGTCTTAACTCTTCCCCTTATTTCTTTATTGGATCTTTCAACAAATGAAAATAGTGAGAGAATACTAAAGAACAACCTATTGTTCATTGATCCTCCATCACTGGGTCGGACAATACATAAAAGTAAATAAAACTGAAATTACTGGTAGTGATTTTAAGATTTGGGACTTTGAAATCTGAATCACCTTCTCAGAACAAAGATAGGAGAATACAGGCCAGTGTCTTATCCATTGGGCAATAGAGTCAGAAAATAGAAAGGATCCCAAAACAACTTTGAGAACAACTGGTTTTTGAATCGTAAATACAAATACCCCAACTCTTCCCTGCTTACTGATAATCCTTATGCGAATTCAATGAACACATACTTTAGTTTGAGTAATATTTAATCCAACCCTAGGTCAGAACTCAAAGCGAGATACATACACATAAACCCTAAAATAGGCTTAAAGATTCATAGAACAAACACAATGGAGAGGTAAAGATTTCATATTTGTATTAAGTATAACCATGATCATTTACATACATCATATTCTGAATAACAAACTTACTGGATAATGGTGCCAACTTGTATCACTCCTCTATTATCCTGACAAAATCATGCAAATTTACAATCCTCGACTGAGTAGCAGGGCTTCAGAATTCTCTTTTTCTTCTTACACCTAACTTACTCAATACCTAGAATGACCATGGGAAATCCTTTTATATACAAGGAAATGCAATAAGCTTCCGGTCATTCTAGGGTTTACAAAATATCAACCCTAAAACTTTTCAACAACTACAAAATTTACAATAAATACACTCAGTCACAATGGCGAGGAAAATGCAGTTGAGCTGACCTTATTCACATATTTTAATGCAATCTTTGGGAAGCTAACAAATCTGATCTGTGATATTTTCTGTCCATTCTGTAATGAATATTTCCTCATATCTCAACCACCCTTATGACTCAAAATTTACTGTTCTGATCTACTTTATGAAGCTGGCGGTGTATCTTCACTCTCCACAGCTGGCATGTACTGAGATCTCCATTTATTATACACCTCTTTACTCGGGAACTCAAACTTAACAAATTCATCCTTCTCGGTAGACAACTATTCCCATTCACTAATGATCTGTATGATTTTCTATTGAATGGTGTCAAACATTAACTTGGCATTTATCAACATTTTAATTGTGCCACTGAAAGAAGACTTATCACTTAAAACATTATTGATTCCTTCTATGAGGAGTCCATCTAACTTCTCCCTCCACTGATAAGCTTCCTTAAATTCTCCTTTGTCTGTAAAAATAGGAGGCACCAGTTCATAACCTGAAAGCATTAATTTAGATTTCAACATCCTTGTCCTCCTGATAAAAGTATCCATAGAAATGTTGAAATGCACCAATTTCTTCACAATTTGATGCAATGGCTTTATTAAAGGATCCGGGTCCTCCTCTCCCTTTGATAACATATGAAATAGTTTTACATTGGGAGACCTTTCAATCCATCTCTTCAAAACTGGAGCCATTTCATCCTTCTCTTTATTAATAACCTTAAGAAAAGAAATTAACTTATCCATATGGCCATGTATAATAGAAGGCTTTAAATCTACTCCAAATTCCATAATCACCCCTACTATTTTTTCTTCATATTTCTGATTTACTAAAGCTGTGGCCTTTGCGTTCTCATTCCTTTCCTTTTCCAATTGTTCCCTGATTTCCCTCAATTTATTTGTTTCCTCTGTCAGCTTCAGCTTCTCCCAAGCAACCCTTGCATCCATATCTGTTTCTAGGAGTGGTGAGGGTGGAAATTCAATTATTGGGCTTGAAGATGAAGCCACCGTAGGTTTATCAGAAATTGCTAATTGAGGAGATCTTTGGTCCTGTGGTCCTGATAACTGGACAATCAGTTTGTCCTTTTGAATTAGCTCAACTTTGAGCTCATTATAAGATTTAAGGACCATTTCAAATTTGAGCCTAAGGTCTTTCTTTTCTCTGGCATCCTTCTCTGCCACACTAACATTGAACTTGGCAATTTCAAGAATCAAATTAGAGGCCTCCACACCAGATGTTTCTCCCACTCTCTGAACCATTAGGCTCCCTGTATACCCTATGGAGAAATCACTCTTCTTCCCTTTATTTTTGTCTTTATCTAAAGACCACATGACCAAAGCAGCATGATCATTAGAAAAAGTAATTCCCCTAGTTGGCTGCTTAGCCTGTTCTAGTGTAGTTAGGGTCTTTACCTTGCTTTTCCTTACTTGGTCAAAAACAATGGCATCAGCAATGTCCCATTCTGGTAGGATCAGAATCCCTGCTGTATGAATCGTGGCTCTCCCTTCTTCTGGAGTGATCTTCTCAAATTGTTTAGCCATTTGTGCATTGGTCTCCTCCTCTATTTCTTTCACATCTTTATCAGGGGATTCTTCCTTCTTCTTCTCACAAATCTCCTTAAACTGATTGATTTTCATTCTCCATAAGAACTGTGAGAAGGCCCTGGTTTTAACAAAATCATCATCGGAAAGGAAAGAGTCACTTGCCTATTTCAGAATAGGGTCTATTTGTTTACCCTCAAATTCCTCTACTGTGAGATCCATGGCCACCTCCTTAGGTGCCTCTGGCATTCCCTCTTGCAAATCTTCATTAAAAACAAAAAGATTTTCTTCATCCCTTAACTGCACCAGCTGCTTTGCCACCCCATGCTCATCCAACTCAATAGGGGATTGAGAAGGAGAGTAAATCTCCTTTGCCGGTCCTTTTTCCTCTTATTTTTGCCTTTTTGGGGAAGGTGCCTGCACTGCTGGATCACCAAGTGGTCTCTTCCCTCTTGAAGTGGAAGGAACATCTTCACTTCCTTATTGTGAGGTTAGAAGGACAGTATGTCCACTCCTCTTCTATACTATGTACACCCCATTAGGGATCAACTTCATATATTTGGGCTGGTTTAAGATCTGCCTAGCCTTTTCTGGATCTGTCTTAGTCACAGATACCCTTTTCTCATCTACAGCACTCATGAGTCCCTCAAAATTCTCCATAAGGACATTAACCTTTCTAGCCCATGGTTCAAAACTAATCAATGGATCATAAGTTTTATCAAAGTTCTGAATAAAACCTATAGACTTGTTATAAATCACCCATTTTTCTTTCTTAATTTCCTGAGTTTGAAGGTCAAACTCATTTCTTATTATGTCTTCTGGAAAATTAAATTGATGCTCAATAAGAGCACACCTCACCTTATCTTTGAACATGCCTGAAAGGAAACCCTCTGTATCTGCACACCTCACCACTACCTTTGACATTCTGTAGGGTTGCAAAACCTTATGCAGGTGCACCCATCCTCCTTTCATAATTACATACTGATGTCCCAGAGTTACATCAGGAAAGAAAGTTCCTCTACTTTTGCCAGTGAGTGTGGTTTCTTGCAAATTTCCAATTTTTCTTAAGATCTCAGCATATCCTAGCTTCAATGGGACCTGATATGGCAAAATACAAGGTGCCACCTTACTGCAATACACTCTAAACACTGTGGAGACTGGATACAAAATGATGTCTCCAAAATTATGGACAATGGTAATGTCCTTGCAGTAATCCATCAGCCTAATCAATCTTAATAACTCTTTTGGGATTCTTGGATTATCAATAAATAAAAGAGACCTAAGCCTCGATGCAAAATCCCTATCAAAGGCAATATAACTAGCATCAGTTCTGTCCCAGGACAAGGCTGTGGTCCACAATTGCACTGGGAGAGTCTCTCCATATCTTTCCTTCTCAATATTCATCGTTGTACTAAAAAACTTCTCACCCTTATACAAAAACATGTGCATAAGCATCGAGTACCACCCGAATGGTCTAGAGACCTTCATATTCTTAATTCCTATTAATCCTTCATGAATTATTTCAGCCAAATGAGAAGCAAAGTAAAAAATGAGGGCAAGCTGGGGGTGGAGTGACTGCACCATCATGAACATAAAAGGTACTGGCATATGAGTCTTCTCATCATGCCCTAGGATCAAAGATAAAGACTTATAAACTTCTTGTGCCTTTTTACTAAATAAATCTAACCTCATGGGCTCTGGTGTACTTGAACTGACAACACACATTGATCCTATCTGATCAAAATATTGCCTTAGAGGTCCTTCCCTTAGATAGTCCTTCTCTGCCTCATAAATCTCAGTGAACTCCGTGAAATCTATTTTTTCCAACCCCACAGATGGTTCATTTAATGAGAAAACTTGTCTAGTCTCATCCCCGATAATGCTTATCAGGTCTCTTCCGCTTACATCCTTGACACATCTTGTCACAGGATCATAACATTTAGCAATCTGTATTAACAATTCATCATCCATGAAATCCCCAGGGCATACCAACCTCCCAATGTCAAATTGCCATACATTACTAAGGGGCTCACAAGCGTTCCTTTGTGAATATGCTGATTTAAAAAGAATAAGACCATTGTGCTTATCGCCCACTTTAGCATCTCTCATCCAATTCCCTCTGTCATAGAGACCCTCTGCAACTGAATCTCTAGGATGTGTCCAAGTGAGCTTTTTTACTCTTTGTGCCCCATTGTCAGAAAATGGGAGCAACTGCATCAAATCCTCAAAAATTCTTCTCTTACCATATTCTATTTGACCAGACAAACTTCTCTTGGGCGGCATTTTGAAAATAGGGCTTCTTACTAAGATATGAATTTCCAATAAAACTTCAAACAATATCAACTGACCATATGAAAGAAAACCCCACAAAGCTTTAAAAATTTCAAATGACTTGAACACAAGAGTAAACCTACCAGGCACTTGAAAAATCTTCCGCTTGAAAGCACTGCATGGAAAAATTATCGCCGGAGAACACACGAGAACAGTGAAGAAAAGGATTAATCAGATTCTGGTATATAACATTTGCTAACAGCTCACAATTCTCCTACACGTAAAAAATTTATTCCACCATTACTAAGGTTGGCGGCCCTATCACTTACTGGACGTGAAAACGTCATTCAAGAGAAAAATTCAAATTCAAGCCATTGATATATTTCATTTTCGGCGCATCGGGCAATAGAAAATCTTATCAGCAAAATCCTATAGTACCTTTAGCAAGCTAGTTCTCAACCAATGAGAACATTTCAAAATTAACATGTGCAAAAATAAATTCTTTAAGTTCATCCTGGTCTGAGCAGCGATCTTTACATGTCAACATCATCCATGGCCAATCAAAATGACCATCTCATTAATAAATCTAACACAGAGGACCCACCAAAAGGCTTCCATCTCTTTATTCAAATCAACGGTTGTTGCTAAACCGCAAACTTAAAACCCGAGCATCTCATCCCAACGGTTTAACGACAACCGTGGGATCTTGTAGCATTTTAACCATCTAAGAAACTAAGGTCCCACTGTGACACATAAGCGGGCACATATCAAATCAAAACACGCCACATAGAAAAAAACTGACAAGTGGGCCCAGTCCCTTTCCCTTTCTAACTCGGAGCACTTTGAAAATAGTCAGATCACAGCTGTCATCCAACCAATAAGAAATAAACACGTCAAAGTGAACTGGCGCAACAAGGGGCCCACTAAGCATTTAAGTCTCTAAGAAGATCGGACGGTCATCGCTATACCGTGAACTTAAACTCTGCACATCTTTGATCAACGGTATAACGAGAACCGTCCAATCAAACTGAAGATTAACCCTTTGGAAAACATGACCCCACAAATAAACACATCATCTTCTGTTAATCAAATCACATTGCGCCATGTTTTCATACGGGCGGGTCCCTTCTGACTATCCTTTACCGTCTTTTAAAAATGCGTCAGCCGCCACCTAGCTTTCTGAGAACCAATAAGAACCACAAGAATTATAGTGACCTGGCACTGTTAGGACCCACCGAATCCTTTTCAAAGATAGTAAATTCGACGGCCATTGCTATACCGCAAGCTTAACGTGGAAGCATTTCGGATCAACGGTATAACAACCACCATAGATCTTCTCCGCCCTTTAAAGTCCACAAACTCTTCCTCCAGTCGGACCTGCCTTTGAGACAGGTGGCAACTCATCGCTATATCGCATGTCAGAGAAAACTGACAACCGGGGTCTTGCGGTGTAACGACAACCACTCATTTTGCTTTAGTGAGAACTTTGGTAAAATATACCGAAAACCTAGGCCTGGAGAAATAAAAAGGAGAAGAGGGGGACGGGGGCCAACAACTTTCTAACCACAAACTTATGACTTAAAAAGGTAAAGGCACATGTGAATTATCCCCTTTAGTGAATCAAAAAAGGTAATACGAAAATACAAAAAGGAACTTACCAACCTAGGGTTTGGAAACAAGGGAGGAAACCCAAGCCAAAAATGTGGAGCCAAAAAATATTTAAAAAAGTGATAATAGTGGCTCTTTCTTGGTGACATGTATCTCCTGCAGATACATTGAGAAACCAGAATCTCCTGGTGCAGTAGACCAGAACAAAACTTAAGCCTAAAGCAGGGAACTATATACAAAAATTTACAACCAGAGCTGTATAGGGATCACCAACTTTTAGGAAAAATAAAACTTTAAGAACTGCCCATGAACAAGCAATTCCAGGGGTTCACCCACCAAATTTGTCAGACAATAAGAATTCGCTCCCCACCTTTCTTCAATAATAAAAGGCCCTAACCAAACAGGGTCAAACTTTCCATGCCTGCCTTTGTCTTCAAGCCTTGCATTCCACATTAAAACCATATCTCCCTTTGTGAAATATTTTTGGGTAGTCCTCTTATCATACAAGACTTTACATTGGGCCTGCACCCTTTCATTCTTGTCATGTGCACTAACCCTTAATTTATTGAGTTGAATCAAATCGTTCATCCTGACTGCCATGTCTTCTTCTATATCATCATCATAAGCTTGAATGAACTGGTACATCTGTAGAAAATTATTTTGAGGCAGTCTAGCATTAATCCCATATACTAAATCAAAAGGGGCACATCCTATTTCTTTTTTCACTGTAACCCTATCAGCACATAAAGCTTGTAATAATTTTGAATCCCAGGCTTTCTTGTTTTTATCCAGAACTCTCTTCAGAATCTTGATCAAGCTTTTATTACTGGATTCTGCCTGGCCATTGCCTTGTGGGTGGTAAGCAGATGAGTATGAAATTCTAATACCATTATGCCCACAAAAATCAACAAACTCTTTTGATCTAAAACATAATGCATTATCAACCACCACAGTTTCTGGGCAACCAAATCTTGTCAAAATATTTTGTATCATAAAGTCTGTTACTACTTTGCTAGTTTCCCTTCTTGTAGGGATTGCTTCAATCCATTTAGTAAAATAATCAGTTGCCACCAAGATATAAGAATGCCCACCACTAGACCTATTAGGGATCTCCCCAATGAAATCCATACCCCACTTCTGAAAAGGGGCTTGAACAGAAACAGGCCTGAGTGGAACATTCCCACTGAATTTCAACTTTCCTGAAAACCTTTGGCAGGGATCACATCTCTTAACAAACTGATGGGCATCTTTAAAAAGTGTAGACCACCAAAAACCTTCTCTAATGATCTTGTGAGTTGTAGTTTTAGCCATATAATGCCCTCCACAGACTCCACTATGCATATTTTTTATCAGAAGTTCGGCCTTTTCCTGATCTACACATCTGAGTAAAACACCTTCATTGCTCCTCCACCAGAGCTCACCTTTTATAATTGCATATTTCATTGATTGGAGTTTGATAGTTCTTTTCTTATTATTATCCATCTCAGGGGGTAGGATCATCTTTTGCAAATATGGGACAACATCTTTGTACCATTCACAACAGTCCATATTGCAAATATAAGGTCTCTGATCCTCTTCCAACATGTTTATTTGGTTTGCATTTAGATTACTCTGGGCCATCAACTTTGCTAGGCCTAATCCTCTTACCAGCTTTGTTATGTGGATATCAATGTTAAACTCTTGAATCCTATTTATCCACCTACATCTCCTTCCTGAGACCTCCTGTTGGACCAGGATATCCTTGACAGCAGCACTTGGTACATAAGCAATCACAGTAGCCCCTACCAAATAACACCTAAATGTCTTGATAGCCTTGACTAGAGCATAAGCTTGTTTTTCAATAATATCATAATTCAATTCTGCCACCTGCAAGGTTTTGTTGAAAAAGGAAATGGGTTGCTCAAAACCCTCAGCATTTTTTTGTAATAATACTACAGCAATTGTGTGGGCTGATGCAAAAGAAAAAACTTGCATTGGCTTGCTATAATCTGGTGCCTTTAAGACTGGGGCATGCTTTATGGCCCTTTTAATGTCATTGAAAGCTTGAATAGCTTCAATGTTCCACTCAACCTTCGCTCCTTTCTTCAACATTTTGGATATGGGAATGCTAATCTCTGTAAAATTTGTTATAAACCTTCTTAAGAAGTTGACCTGTCCTAAAAAAGACTGAATTCCTTTAACATTTTTTTGGTAAAGTTAACTTGTCAATAGCTTCAACTCTTTCTGGATCTATCCTCACACCATCTTTTGAAACAATGTGCCCAAGTAGCTTTCCTTCTGTTACACCAAAAGCACACTTCTTTGGATTCAGAGATACCCCATACTCTAATGCTCTGGTAAAAATCTTTTCAAGATGTTGACAATCTTGTTCTTCCTTTGCTGAGAAGGCTGTCAAATCATCCTGATAAACCACCATGAATCTATCAATAAAATCTACAAAGGCTACATCCATGTCTCTTTGAAAAGTGGCACCAGCATTTGTCAACCCAAAAGGCATTCTTACATAGACATACGTTCCCCAAGGAGTTGTAAATGCGGTCTTGAATTGTTTTGTGTCTTTGACCATGACTTGATTGTAACCAGAAAAGCCATCCATCATGGACATCAACTCTGACCCAGTGACCCTTTGCAACATATTCTCCATGTTTGGTAATCCATAATTATCTTTCAGAGAATTTATATTGAGATTCCTAAAATCCACGCATAGCCTGATATCACCATTTTTCTTTCTAACTAGTACCAGATTTGAAACCCAAGTGGAATGCCTAATAGGTTCAATTATTCTAGCATCTATCATCTTCTTGAGTTCACTCTGCATTTTAGGTGCCAAAGTAGGGTTAACAGGTCTCAACTTCTGTCTAAAAGGCTTTGTGCCTTCCTTGAGGGGAATCTCATGTTGAAAAAGGTCTTCCCTATAAGCCTTAAGATCATCATAAGACCAGGCAAAAACATGCCTAAATCTCCTGAGGAGATCAATCAGATTTTTCCTAATTCTTGGGGATAAAGACCTTCCTATATAGACCTTCCTAGGGGCTATTTTTGTGCCCAAATTTATTTCCTCCAACTCATCAGTTTTAGAAAAATTAGCATGGAAAATTTTATCCTTGTTGTCAAATGCTCTTTCAAGAGCAACCAATCCTTTAGGAACTCTATTTGATTTCAATTGCAACACTTCTTCCCCAAAAATAACATCCTTTCCATTCACGGTATTAACATAAGAGCTAAAATCCATTTCTTTGTTACCAAAGTGAGACTCACAATGGAGAAATCTTAATATGTCCTGATCATCAGATAAAACTTTCCAGTTATCTAGATTGTCAGGGATGGAAGGCCTGGTTTGTACCTCCACATTTGAGACATCTGCAAAAGTAGCATCCTCTGGTCTAAGGGCAATATTTGCCAATAGATCAGCCATTCTATTAGAACTTCTCTCCATCCAACAGATATTAAAAGCACTAAAGCTTTCAATCTCATCCCACACAACATTCCTATATTGTTTCAACTTTTGATTCTTGGAAGCATACTTTGACCTTATTTGGGATACAACCAATTCAGAGTCACCAGCTACTTTTAAACATCTTATGCCATGTCTTGATGCCAGTCTCAGACCAATTAACAGAGCCTCATACTCTGCAACATTATTTGTGCAAGTAAACAACAAGGAAAATGAGTACTTGAAAGTTTTACCATTAGGAGATATGAGCAATATTCCAGCTCCAGATCCTTCCCTGCTACTTGCACCATCAAAATACATAGTCCAAAGATCATTTAGGTCAATCCATCCTTCTTGATTTTCTGATCCATAAGTAGGGTCAACACCTTCATCTTCCTCCTTGTCTTGGACCTTGAAGGCATTGATGTCAGTATCAAGGAAACAATTCATATTGTCCAGCTCCTCTTCTTCTATCATGTGTGGAGTTCTGGATTCTCTAGTAACCCTGATACTTTCTCCCTCAAAATTGAAAGTGGCAAATGATAAGTCACACTGTATGCTTCCTCCCATAGATGCACTCCATTTTCTTGATAGCAGCATCCCATACTAGGGAGGAATATCCACTACTAAAACACTCATAGTCAATAATTTATTAGGATAAGCATCCAACCTATAAGGCAAGGCTTTAATGGTACCGACAACTGGTACTTCTCTTGAATCCATTGCCTGGCACCTACCATGGGGTGAATCCACTTTCAATCCTAAAGACTTCATGATCTCAGTTGGCATAACAGTATTCGATGCTCCAGAATCAATCATACAATTTTTTAGCAACTTTCCATTTATTTGTAAAGTCAAGAAGAAAGGGTCAACTGTTCCTACTATGGTATTGACAACATTTGTATCCAAGTAAATCTGAGGAATTTCAGAAACAATCTCCTCACTATAGTTTTCATCTTTATCATTTACCACTGCTATTTTCTTTTCAGTTCCTCCTAAATCTTGAGGATCGGTATGTATTGTGCTCTGTACCCATTTTAAAGCATTCTTCTTATGTTCATCTATTCTCATCATTTCCAATAATGGAACTTTGACAGTGATTTGAGACAGTAATTTATTCATATCAACTGGAATATATTTTGAATCAACTACCTCTGATTTTAGATCCTCAGCTATTTTATCAACCTCCTGGATGGGTACCTCTGTAGGCATATCAACTTGAGCTTTGTCCTTATTTTGTATAGAAGGTGATACCTCAGCTGCTGGCCTTGGCTTTACTTTATACACAACATTGGGTTTGACATTCCTCTTTATCTTAACCTTATCAATATGAGGGGAATCCTTGATCTTTTCTTGTGATGTTTTCTTTATAAAAATGCCAGCAGGCTTGGGATCTGAATCACCCACCACTCTATGCCTCAAATTATAATTTGCCTTTGCCTGAGTAACCAAATTTTCTGTTATCAAAGTGATCTCTTCATCAGAGGGCCTTCTCAAGGTAGTAGCTAAGTCATTTTTTTGAACATTACATTGAATGTTGTCTGGCTCACTATCTTCATTATCTGAAAAGACCTGCTGATGGTACAATTCATTTCTGGCTTGGGAAAATGAGGCATCCTAATTTTCATCTTCCTCAGCAGAATCTATTTCACTCAAAATATGAGAAGAAGTCATCCCACACCCCTGATCATCATAAGGCTGCTCTTCCATGCACTCTTGTTCTTCCTGAGGAGACATGTTTTGGGATATGACACAATAATCAGGGTCATGGGGTGATTAACAGACCATGCACCATGGGATATCTTCCACCGCATTCATTAAATTTCTTTGTAATGGGTCAGGGGTTCTATTATTTGGTCTATCCCCCTTGTCTGGGCTAAAAAGTTTTCCATCCTTCCATTGAGTATTGTAAGGAAAGTTCTGCATCCTTGGCAATTTATTAAAATTGTTGAAGGGAGGGTTGTCTCCTCTTGCAGCTTTATTATTTCTATTTTCACCAAGTGTTAGATCCTTGATTGCCTTAAGAATTTGTTTCAGGCTTTCCTCATCCTTTGGTTTAACACTTTGGGGCTTTCCTTGATACTTTCTATTTAACAAAGGTGATCTGTTATCTTCTCTCCTTCCCAACTTCCCTAAGATTCTCCGATTACTTTCTATATTCACAGCTAACTTGTAGGCTTCAACAAGGCTCCTTTGGTTTTTGTCTCTCAATAAGTAACCCATTTTTGAGTCGAAGGTATTTAAATATGTAACAAGGCATACCCTGTCATCCAATCTAATGACATGCAATAGTTTATGCATGGCCTTTTGAAACCTGACATTAAATTCAACAACATCTTCATTGAAATCCTTTTTTATGTTATTAAATTCATTCAGCATAAAGCCCTCATGTGTCTTATCACCATACTGTTCTTTAAAACAATGCCTAAGCTGATTCCATGAACCTATGCTACCATGAGGAAAAGCTCTAAACCAGTCTCTTGAATCTTCTGTTAGAGATTGCACAAATAATTTCATAATAACATCATCTAGTACAATATTGTAATCATCAATTACATCAATGAATTTTTTTAAATGTTCTTCACAAGTTACAACATTGCTTCCTGTAAATTTAGGGAGCTTTTTTCTAATTTCTTCAGGGATGGGGTTGGGATAACCAGGAATGCCATTGAAAACCAATTGCTTGCACCTTTCATGTATAACACCTAAATTTAGAAAACCAGCACCCTGGGATGTGGATGCATTTGTATTTGTAGTAGCAGAACCATTAAATCCTCTTGGTGGGGGAAAGCCATCTGTCTGATTAGTTGGGTGTGCAACACTAGCTCCTTGTGTCATATTCAAAAAACCAGAATCCGTAGGTCCTGCAGACCTCTTAAGAAAATCAATTTTCTTTTTCATTTCTAATGTTGCTGCTTCTAATTTTGCCTTTTCCAGGTGTTTAGCTAGCAACTCTTGCTCCTTCTTGGCTTTTTCCAAATCCGCCTCCAGTCTCAAAGACTGGTCAAGATTTTGCTTAGGGTTGACAGGTTCATTGATTAAAATACCTTTGTCTTTCTATTTTCCCTTATCTTTTGGAACAACAGGCAGCTCATTTGTCGGTTCAGGGATGGGAATATAGTTTATAGCCTCTAAGTTTAATAGTTGTCTTTTTAACTATTCAACCCTTATCATAGCTTGTCTAATTCTTTCTTCCTTATCCCTTTCCCTTTTTTCTCTGATAGCAGCCTATTCCTGAATCCTTCTTTCCAGTTGATGAACTTCCTCAAATATATCTTCAGAGTCAGGCAAAGTCATTTCAGATTCATTCTGTTGTGTTTGAGGATTTTCTTGCTGACCCTGAGAGTCCTGAAGGCCCTGTGGTATTGAGGAACCAAGGGTGAAAGGAGGAAGAAAATCCTGACCCCCTCTACTCTTACTTCTTGACCTTCCTTGCCTTTGTGAATTCTTTCTCCTATTCTGGGATATTCCTTCACCCTCCCTCTGTGTGGGTGAGTAATAATCTTCATATTGATTAAGTCCCAAATCAACTGCCTCCTCATATTCTGAGGCATTTCCTTCTTGACTAGGAGGAGGAATATTATGTTGTCTAGGGTTTCCCCTCTGTCTCCAAGTCATAGACATATCACTGGTATCTTTGTCCTTCTTTCCTTGGTTTCTTCTAGATGTAATAGGAAGCCCACCCTACTGACTTTCCTCAGGATGTTCCCTACTATATGACCTTGTATTTCTGAAACTCATACTCCTATATTTTATAAAGCACTAATCATAAAAAAGTTCAGAGTCGCCACTCATGGAGTGTGAGATAATATCAAAACCTTTAAAACTGACTCTTTGTACTTTTAATGGAAACCACTGGATATGATAAACAAGCCAGCCAGGAGTCAAAGCTCTACTCGTACCTGCATTGTTTATAACTAATTTATAACACCAGAGACATCAAATGATTTAAATAGCTAGGTCAGGAGTCTAGCTCAACTTGGAAGCTACACTATTTTCTTCTGATTACATCTCTATTCCCCACCAGAGTCACCATTTTGTTGGTTCCTGGAAAGGAGTTTACACTCAAAGAGACACCACTATGCCTATGATGGATATTAAGGACTAGTTAGTTCCAAATGTGGGCAATCTATAGGCAGCTAGACCAACTATAGGGATGGATAATCCCTCTTCTACTTCTAGCTCTGTCAAACCAAGGTGGGTACACCTGATCCAATAGTATTTAACTCTTAACTGATAGTATTAACTCTACCCCTTATTTTTTTATTGGATCTTTCAACAGATGAAAACAGTGAGAGAATACTAAACAACAACCTATTGTTCATTGATCCTCCATCACTGGGTCAGACAATACATAAAAGTAAATAAAACTGAAATTACTGGTAGCGATTTTAAGATTTTGGGACTTTGAAATCTGAATCACCTTCTCAGAACAAAGATAGGAGAATACAGGCCAGTGTCTTATCCATTGGGCAATAGAGTCAGAAAATAGAAAGGATCCCAAAACAACTTTGAGAACATTGGTTTTTGAATCGTAAATACAAATACCCCAACTCTTCCCTACTTACAGATAATCCTTATGCGAATTCAATGAACACATACTTTACTTTGAGTAATATTTAATCCAACCCTAGGTCAGAACTCAAAGCGCGATACATACACATAAACCCTAAAATAGGCTTAAAGATTCATAGAACAAACACAATGGAGAGGTAAAGATTTCATATTTGTATTAAGTATAACCATGATCATTTACATACATCATATTCTGAATAACAAACTTACTGGATAATGGTGCCAACTTGTATCACTCCTCTATTATCCTAACAAAATCATGCAAATTTACAATCCTCGACTGAGTAGCAGGGCTTCAGAATTCTCTTTTTCTTCTTACACCTAACTTACTCAATACCTAGAATGACCATGGGAAATCCTTTTATATACAAGAAAATGCAATAAGCTTCCGGTCATTCTAGGGTTTACAAAATATCAACCCTAAAACTTTTCAACAACTACAAAATTTACAATAAATACACTTAGTCACAATGGCGAGGAAAATGCAGTTGAGCCGACCTTCTTCACATCTTTTAATGCAATCTTTGGGCAGCTGTTAACAAATATGATCTGTGATATTTTCTATCCATTCTATAATGAATATTTCCTCATATCTCAACCACCCTTATGACTCAAAATTTACTGTTCTGATCTACTTTATGAAGCTGGCAGTGTATCTTCACTCTCCACAGCTGGCATGTATGAGATCTCCATTTATTATACACCTCTTCACTCGAGAACTCAAACTTAACAAATTCATCCTTCTCGGTAGACAACTGTTCCCATTCACTAATGATCTGTATGATTTTCTATTGAATGGTGTCAAACATTAACCTGGCATTTATCAACATTTTAATTGTGCCACTGAAAGAAGACTTATCACTTAAAACATTATTCATTCCTTTTGTGAGGAGTCCATCTAACTCCTCCCTCCACTGATAAGCTTCCTTAAATTCTCCTTTGTCTGTAAAAATAGGAGGCACCAGTTCATAACCTGAAAGCATTAATTCAGATTTCAACATCCTTGTCCTCCTGATAAAAATATCCATAGAAATATTGAAATGCACCAATTTCTTCACAATTTGATGCAATGGCTTTATTAAAGGATCCAGGTCCTCTTCTCCCTTAGATAACATACGAAATATTTTTACATTGGGAGACCTTTCAATCCATCTCTTCAAAACTGGAGCCATTTCATCCTTCTCTTTATTAATAACCTTAAGCAAAGAAATTAACTAATCCATATGGCCATGTATAATAGAAGGCTTTAAATCTACTGCAAATTCCATAATCACCCCTACTATTTTTTCTTCATATTTCTGATTTACTAAAGCTGTGGCCTTTGCTTTCTCATTCCTTTCCTTTTCCAATTTTTCCCTGATTTCCCTCAATTTATTTGTTTCCTCTGTCAGCTTCATCTTCTCCCAAGCAACCCTTGCATCCATATCTATTTCTGGGAGTGGTGAGGGTGGAAATTCAATTATTGGGCTTGAAGATGAAGCCACCGCAGGCTTATCAGAAATTGCTAATTGAGGAGATCTTTGGCCCTGTGGTCCTGATAACTGGACAATTAGTTTGTCCTTTTGAATTAGCTCAACTTTGAGCTCATTATAAGATTTAAGGACCATTTCAAATTTGAGCCTAAGCTCTTTCTTTTCTGTGGCATCATTCTCTGCCACACTAACATTGAACTTGGCAGTTTCAAGAATCAAATTAGAGGCCTCCACACCAGATGTTTCTCCCACTCTCTGAACCATTAGGCTCCCTGTATACCCTATGGAGAAATCACTCTTCTTCCCTTTATTTTTGTCTTTATCTAAAGACCACATGACCAGAGTAGCATGATCTTCAGAAAAAGTAATTCCCCTAGCTGCCTGCTTAGCCTGTTCTAGTGTAGTTAGGGTCTTTACCTTGCTTTTCCTTACTTGGTCAAAAACAATGGCATCAGCAATGTCCCATTCTGGTAGGATTAGAATCCCTGCTGTATGAATCATGGCTCTCCCTTCTTCTGGAGTGATCTTCTCAAATTGTTTAGCCATTTGTGCATTGGTCTCCTCCTCTATTTCTTTCACATCTTTATCAGGGGATTCTTCCTTCTTCTTCTCACAAATCTCCTTAAACTGATTGATTTTCATTCTCCATAAGAACTGTGAGAAGGCCCTGGTTTTAACAAAATCATCATCGGCAAGGAAAGAGTCACTTGCCTGTTTCAGAATAGGGTCTATTTATTTACCCTCAAATTTCTCTACTGTGAGATCCATGGCCACCTCCTTAGGTGCCTCTGGCATTCCCTCTTGCAAATCTTCATTAAAAACAAAAAGATTTCCTTCATCCCTTAACTGCACAAGCTGCTCTACCACCCCATGCTCATCCAACTGAATAGGGGATTGAGAAGGAGAGTAAATCTCCTCTACCGGTCCTTTTTCCTCTTGTTTTTTCCTTTTTGGGGAAGGTGCCTGCACTACTGGATCACCAAGTGGTCTCTTCCCTCTTGAAGTGGAAGGAACATCTTCACTTCCTTGTTGTGAGGTTAGAAGGATAGTATGTCCACTCCTCTTTTGTACTGTGTACACCCCCTTAGGGATCAACTTCATATATTTGGGTTGGTTTAAGATCTACCTAGCCTTTTCTGGATCTGTCTTAGTCACAGATACCCTTTTCTCATTTACAGCACTCATGAGTCCCTCAAAATTCTCCATAAGGACATTAACCTTTCTAGCCCATGGTTCAAAACTAATCAATGGATCATAAGTTTTATCAAAGTTCTGAATAAAACCTATAGACTTGTTATAAATCACCCATTTTTCTTTCTTAATTTCCTGAGTTTGAAGGTCAAACTCATTTCTTATTATGTCTTCTAGAAAATTAAATTGATGCTCAATAAGAGCACACCTCACCTTATCTTTGAACATGCCTAAAAGGAAACCCTCTATATCTGCACACCTCACCACTACCTTTGACATTCTGTAGGGTTGCAAAACCTTATGCAGGTGCACCCATCCTCCTTTCGGAATTACATACTGATATGCTAGAGTTACATCAGGAAAGAAAGTTCCTCTACCTTTGCCAGTGAGTGTGGTTTCTTGCAAATTTCCAATTTGTCTTAAGATCTCAGAATATCCTAGCTTCAGTGGGACCTGATATGGAAAAATACAAGGTGCCACCTTACTGCCATACACTCTAAACACTGTGGAGACTGGATACAAAATGATGTCTCCAAAATTATCGACAATGGTAATGTCCTTCCAGTAATCCATCGGCCTAATCAATCTTAATAACTCTTTTGGGATTCTTGGATTATCAATAAATAAAAGAGACCTAAGCCTCGATGCAAAATCCCTATCAAAGGCAATATAACTAGCATCAGTTCTGTCCCAGGACAAGGCTGTGGTCCACAATTGCACTGGGAGAGTCTCTCCATATCTTTCCTTCTCAATATTCATCGTTGTACTAAAAAACTTCTCACCCTTATACAAAAACATGTGTATAAGCATCGAGTACGACCCGAATGGTCTAGAGACCTTCATATTCTTAATTCCTATTAATCCTTCATGAATTATTTCAGCCAAATGAGAAGTAAAGTAAAAAATGAGGGCAAGCTCAGGGTGGAGTGACTGCACCATCATGAACATAAAAGGTACTAGCATATGAGTCTTCTCATCATGCCCTAGGATCAAAGATAAAGACTTATAAACTTCCTGTGCCTTTTTACTAAATAAATCTAACCTGATGGGCTCTGGTGTACTTGAACTGATAGCACACATTGATCCTATCTGATCAAAATATTGCCTTAGAGGTCCTACCCTTAGATAGTCCTTCTGTGCCTCATAAATCTCAGTGAACTCCGTGAAATCTATTTTTTTCAACCTCTCTAATCTCATCCTCGGTAATGCTTATCAGGTCTCTTCCGCTTACATCCTTGACACATCTTGTCACAGGATCATAACATTTAGCAATCTCTATTAACAATTCATCATCCATGTAAACCCCAGGGCATACCAACCTCCCAATGTCAAACTGCCATACATTACTGAGGGGCGCACAAGCGTTCCTTTGTGAATATGCCGATTTAAAAAGAATAAGACCATTGTTCTTATCACCCACTTTAGCATCTCTCATCCAATTCCCTCTGTCATAGAGACCCTCTGCAACTGAATCTCTAGGATGTCTCGGAGTGAGCTCTTTTACTCTTTGTGCCCCATTATCAGAAAATGGGAGCAACTGCATCAAATTCTCAAAAATTCCTCTCTTACCATATTCTGTTTGACCAGACAAACTTCTCTTGGGCGGCATTTTGAAAATAGGGCTTCTTACTAAGATATGAATTCCCAATAAAACTTCAAACAATATCAACTGACCATATGAAAGAAAACCCCACAAAGCTTTACAAATTTCAAATGACTTGAACACAAGAGTAAACCTACCAGGCACCTGAAAAATCTTCCGCTTGAAAGCACTACATGGAAAAATTATCGCCGGAGAACACACGAGAATAGTGAACAAAAAGATTAATCAGATTCTGGTATATAACATCTTCTAACAGCTCACAATTCTCCTGCACGTAACAAATTTATTCCACCATTACTGAGGTTGGTGGCCCTATCACTTACTGGACGTGAAAATGTCATTCAAGAGAAAAATTCAAATTCAAGCCATTGATATATTTCATTTTCGTTGCATCGGGCGGTAGAAAATCTTATTAGCAAAATCCTATAGTACCTTTAGCAAGCTAGTTCTCGACCAATGAGAACATTTCAAAATTAACATGTGCAAAAATAAATTCTTTAAGTTCATCGTGGTCTGAGCAGTGATCTTTACACGTCAACATCATCCGTGGCCAATCAAAATGACCACCTCATTAATAAATCTAACACAGAGGACCCACCAAAAGGCTTCCATCTCTTTATTCAAATCAACGGTTGTCGCTAAACCGCAAACTTAAAACCCGAGCATCTCATCCCAATGGTTTAACAACAACCGTGGGATCTTGTAGCATTTTAACCATCTGAGAAACTAAGGTCCCACTGTGACGCATAAGCGGGCACATATCAAATCAAAACACGCCACGCAGCAAAAAACTGACAAGTGGGCCCAGTCCCTTTCCCTTTCTAACTCGGAGCACTTCAAAAACAGTCAGATCATAGCTGTCATCCAACCAATAAGAAATAAACATGTTAAAGTGAACTGGCGCAACAAGGGGCCCACTGAGCATTTAAGTCTCTAAGAAGATCGGACGGTCATCGCTATACCGTGAACTTAAACTCTACACATCTTTGATCAACGGTATAACGAGAACCGTCTGATCAAACTGAAGATTAACCCTTTGGAAAACATGACCCCACAAATAAACACATCATCTTTTGTTAATGAAATCACATTGCGACATGTTTTCATACGAGCAGATCCCTTCTGACTATCCTTTACTGTCTTTTAAAAATGCGTCAGCCGCCACCTAGCTTTCTGAGAACCAATAAGAACCACAAGAATTATAGTGACCTGGCACTGTTAGGACCCACCGAATCCTTTTCAAACATAGTAAATCCGATGGGCATCGCTATACTGCAAGCTGAACGTGCAAGCATCTCGGATCAACGGTATAACGACCACCGTAGATCTTCTCTGCCCTTTAAAGTCCGCAAACTCTTCCTCCAGTCGGGCCCACCTTTGAGATAGGTGGCAACTCATCGCTATAACACATGTCAGATAAAACTGACAACTGGGGTCTTGCGGTGTAATGACAGCCACTCATTTTGCTTTAGTGAGAACTTTAGGAAAATATACCGAAAACCTAGGCCTGGAGAAATAAAAAGGAGAAGAGGGGGACGGGGGCCAACAACTTTCTAACCACAAACGCATGACTTAAAAAGGTAAAGGCACATGTGAATTAGCCCCTTTAGTGAATCAAAAAAGTTAACATGGAAATACAAAAAGGAACTTACCAACCTAGGGTTTGGAAACGAGGGAGGAAACCCAAGCCAAAAATGTGGAGCCAAAAAATATTTAAAAAAGTGATAACACTTACAATTTGGAAAAGTGAACACTGAATTGGAAAAGCAAGCTTACACACAACTATTCAAGGAATTCAGTGATGTTATTGCATGGCAATATGAAGACCTTAAGGGTTTTGATCCTACCCTTGCCCAACACACTATTGAATTAGAGCCTAATGCCAAACCAGTGAGGCAAAAGCAAAGGCCTGTTAATCCTAAGCTTGAGCCACTTATGCATGAAGAAGTACTCAAACTAATAAAAAGTGGTATCATCAACCCCATCAAGCATGCTAGTTGGGTTTCCAACCTTGTCCTTGTCAGGAAGAAGAATGGGGAGCTGAGGTTATGTGTTGACTTCAGGGATCTTAACAGGGCCTCACTAAAGTACCTCCATCCATTACCCTCTATGGAACAAATGCTACAATGTGTCTCTAGATCTAAGAGATTTTCATTATTGGATGGCTATTCAAGATACAATCAGATCCTGGTTGATGAGGAGGATCAATACAAGATTGCATTTGCAACTAAGTGGGGAACCATAGCTTATCAAAAGATGCCCTTTGGTTTGTCAAATGCAAGTGCTACATTTCAAAAGGCAATGGATATGGCCTTTAAAAGCCTCACATACAAATTTGTGTTGGTCTACTTGGATGACATAACTATCTATTCTAAACATGCAGCAGACCATATCAAACATCTGAGGAAGATTTTTGAAAGGTGTAGAGAGTTTGGGATATCTCTTAATCCCAAGAAATGTGTATTTGTAGTTCATAAAGGAAAACTATTGGGATATGTAGTATCCAAAGAAGGAATTACGGTGGATCCTGAGAGAATTGCAGATACCCTAGAGCTACCCCTACTACATAACAAGAAAAGCCTCTAATCTTTCATAGGAAAGATTAATTTTGTTAGGAGGTTCTTACCTAACATTGCAGATTTACTCAAGCCTTTGACATCTATGTTAAAGAAGAGTTCAAATTTTAGTTGGACTAAGGAAGGGAAAGCCAATTTCCAATCTATCAAAGAGGCCCTAATAGAAGTACCTGCCCTCTTAAACCCAAATTTCAATAAAGATTTGATCCTTTATGACTTTGGAGGTCATGATGCCATATCTACAATATTGACCCAAGAAAAATCAGATGGATTGGAGTAGCCTATTGCTTTCTTTAGCAAAGGTTTAGAAGAGTATGAACAGAGGTACTCTTTTATAGAGAAACATGTACTTGCTATGGTGAAGAGCCTTAAAAAGTTCAGATATCTATTGACCCATAGCAAGGTACATTTAAAAGTTACTCATCCAAGTGTCAAAGAGTTTTTTCTTTCCAAGGACCTTAATGAGAAAAGAGCTGGTTGGATCACCAAGGTGATGGAATATGACATAGATATTCAAACCACCAAGCTCGTCAGAGGAAGAGGTCTTTGTGAACATTTGGCATCAGATGAAAGTTCAAGGAAATTAGAACAAATGGATGCATCTCTGGTGGTGCATTCTACAGAAGAACAGGCCAAGGAAACAAGTTGGTTACCTAGTATGATCAATTATTTGAAGATAGGACAATGTCCTACAAGCCTAGATTCAGCAAAAAGAAGGTATTATAGATTGCAATCTGTTCCTTTTGTGCTGATGAATGAAGTTCTTTTCATAAAGGATCACAATGGTGTCCTTTTAAGATGCATAGATTCATAAAAGATAGCTAATGTCCTATTTGAATTTCATGATGGACCTTCTGGAGGTCACTTCTCTCCTAAGACTACTGCTTTTAAAATCATGAGGGCTGGATACTATTGGCCATCTATCTTTAAGGATAGTCATGATTATGTCAGGAAATGCATCAACTGTGCCATGTTTGCAGGAAAAGAAAGGCTTGCAACCTTGCCTCTACAACCAATCAAAATAGATCAACCCTTCATGAAGTGGGGTATAGATTTCATCAGCATGATCAATCCTCCATCTAGTGTAGGCCAAAAATGGATAATTACTGCAACTGATTACTTCACCAGATGGATAGAGGCAATTGCATTAAAAGAGGCCAATGAGTGTGTTGTCCTAAGCTTTTATGATGACTTAATTCATAGGTTTGGCACTCCTAATTCCATAATTTCAGATAATGCATTAGCATTCACATACCTCAGGGTCTTAGAGTGGGCAATCAAGAATGGCATCTATCTAAACACTAGTTCCAATTACTACCCCCAAGGCAATGGCTTGGTAGAATCCACCAATAAGAACTTGATTAGGATAATCAAGAAGACTCTGCAAGATAATCAAAGAGATTGGCATACTAAGCTGAGGTCTGCATTGTGGTTACACAAAATTACCCCAAAGAAAATCATTGGTAATTCTCCTTATGTGCTAGTGTATGGCAGAGAGGCCAAGCTGTCCATTTCAGTTAAACTGCCAGCTTTGGAACTAGCTACTCAGTATGCCCTATTTGATGAAGGGGATCCCTTGTAGGTTAGGTATGCTCAGTTGATTGAATTAGAAGAAATCAGAGACAAATCAATGCAAGCTATGGAATTCCATCAGATTCAAACAAAGAGGAGCTTTGATGGAAGAGCCAGAGTAAAAAATTTCAAGGTTGGAGACATAGTCCTCAAGTGGGATGAGTTTAGGTCAAGACCTGACAGGCACACAAAATTTGACTCCTTTTGGGGTGGACCATTTGTAATCACAGAGTAAAAGGGATCTAATGCTTTTCAGCTATCAACTCTTGAAGGATCTGCCTTGCCAATTTTAGTAAATGGTTTCCACATGAAGCCCTCCTTTGAGGTCAACCCCTCTCTATAAATTTTGTAAAGGTTTCCCTATTTTCCTTCCTTGCTTTCTAGTTTAGGTTCCTGCTTTTCAAAAAGTGCTCTGAGCACAGTTCCAGTTTTGCCTCTCTGAGAGGACTTTTTTTTAGTTTTGAACCCCATGCCCAATGGATTGTCAAGGTCACTGGTTTTCCCATGTCTAACAGGCTAACATCTAGTAGAAATCGCCAAAATGTTACCCAAATTTTCCTATGCATCAAATTTGGCTAAAACCTACTCTAGGGCCTTTGTTTTTACCATGTCTACCATCCCTAAAATTTTCATGGATTTTTCCCCTATTCTTTGGCCTTTGTAATTTATTTTTACGCCCAGGTCCACAGTTTAAAAGTTTTTAAAAACTAGCTGTTACCTTAAAAAAGCCTTAAACCTTGTTATATTTTCATGTTACCTTTTCCCGGTCACTTAAGTCATTCCAATTTTTATGTGCGAAAAATAATCCCTAAGTCTGGTGGTTTAATTTTTTCCTAAGTCTCAGTGCACAAAATATTTTCCCTAAGGTTAAGTTTCGGCTTGATCTGACGGTCTTCACCATTCCACAAGTGAAAGATGCACGTATGTTACAATCATGATATAGCGAGAGCCATCGATCTTCCCTTTCCTTACAATGCCTTAGTTTTCAGTGGGTTTGGTGCCACATATTCTGACTTGGTGGCTTTTCATTTGTTGACAGGCTAGTGATTCAACATCTGTTAGTGGGGTCCCAGTTAGGAAGATCTAGCGGCAGGTGTATATTTGCATAGGCCCTTTTTAGAGCATGAGATCTTTAGATGACCATTGATTTTTCCCTTTTGCTCAACGTTGTAGTTTATTGTGCGTCTGATGCCATGTATTCTGATTTGGCAGTTCCTGGTTGGTCCATGTGTGCTAAATCAGATTACTTGTCAGTAGGACCAGGTTTCTAGAATTTTAGAAGGGGTTTGACATCTATAGAGGATCGATAGCTGGCACATGTCTACAAGGAATCTTTTTGACACATGCGATCATGCGACAACCATAGATCTTGCTTTATCTCTGGGCTCTGTCTAGTGGGTCTGATGTCAAAAGGTATGTAGTGTGTATCTGAAATGGCACAATTTGATTGGTTGTTGGGTATACTATGTGGCAGTTGTTAGTGGGCCTATGGGGTCAGGGGTTTCTAAAAGGTTAAAGGGCAAAAAGATCTTGTGGCTGTCGTTATACTGCAGATCCAAAGAATTTGATCATTATCGCAGTGGTATAGTGACAGTCATCTGATGGTGTTCTCAAGGATGTGGGTCCAAGGTCTGTCAGAGATGTTGATTTGCTCTTTCCCGATTGGTCATTGACTACAAAGGTGGCGTTTGACATGTCAAAAGGGTTTTTAGACTATTTTAAAGGGTGCATTTGGGTTGTTCATCTGCTGAGAAGGTTATTTATCAATGGTTATTAAAATTTTCCCCTAGCTGTTATATTTCAAAAATTCAAATGTCTCTATGAGGGTTTTGCGTTCTTTTGGCCATGCATGACATCGGTTAGCTTAGGAATTGATTTCTCAGGATGGTTGTGGTTGAGAGGGTGATAGAAGTGACTGTTGGCTAGCGTTGCAGGGTCCTTTGCCACGTTTTCATGGTAGGAAGTGCTAGAAAGAGTTGGCGCCACCTTTTTGAGCAGTACCTCTCCTAGGGAAATATGATCAGATTTGGAGCCTTCATGGGTTAGTGGAGTTGCAGGTGGGTAGATGGATCTAGGTCGCTTGTCTGTAGGTTGATTCCAGTACAAGGATGGGCATGAAAACAAGTATCTGATCGGCCATAATGTTGTAGAAATGCATTGATGATCAGAAGGACACCTAGGGTTTGATATTTTATTGTAATCTTCTGTAACCCTAGTTAGGTTTTCACTCCTGCCTGTGTGGAGGATATGTATATAGTTCTTTTTGGAGCCTTAGTGCTCAGAGTGGGACAATTGTAAAAAGAATTTTATTTTTCTTAAGGGTCATCTATGGCATTTTTTCTGCCCTCTGGCTTCTACAATTGTATTTCTCCCATTGATTATCCAAACACTGCAGAGGTATTTTGTGACAATTTTTCATGTCCCTATGCTTCCTTGTTTGTATTCTCTCTTATTGGATTGAAGTATATGTATGTTTTGAGTGATATCTCAGGGTTCCTGATCCCTCTCTGTTTCTGTAATTATTGTGTGTTATTATGTTTGATCTGATTTTGATGTTTTGTGGGTATACTTCAGCCCTCTAATAGTCTTGTCTCAATCCTACACCGAGTTGCAAAAGTGAATGTTTGCTTGTAGGTCATAGGTTGTGTCTTATGTTCAAGCCCTCCTATGAAATACTTATGCAAGCCTATTTAGTGAGTTGTGATCTCCTAGACCTGAGTTGTTCATTTGATTTTATCCTACATACTGAGATCCAAACCCTAGTTTTGGTGCATCACTTGGTAGGTAGTTTTCTTATAGTCATTTCCCTTCCAAGTACTCCTTCTATCCCTTTCCCTCCAAAATTTACTTTTATGTCTAAAAGAAAATTAAGGTGATTATCCAAGAGGAACTAGCTTAGAACTTGGAGGTCTCATCTTAGTTAGCAAAGGTCCCACAACCTGGAGATGATTCCCATGTTATACTGAGTTATCAAGACTACGAGAGCTTGAGACAAAGGCACAAACTTAGTGTATAACAATGACACTGATTTTTCAAATATTGCAGCCTTATTAATAACTATTTAAAAAATCCTCCATACTATACATTTCTACCAAGTTCAGTGATGTATTATGAAAGTTGCTTAATTTAACTACATATTTTTAAGATGCCCAAAAGTGTTTCATTTTCAACATGTTGGAGTTGTAGTGGTTTTAGCATGGCATATGAAGAAAAAGACATTTTAGATCTTATTGCCCAACAATATTTTTCATCTGAACAAGAAGTATCTCGTATTCTTCATGTTTCTCTGATAGCCTGAAAAATAAAAAAACAAGTTTAAGAATATAACATAACTAATAAAATGATGTTTCTCATATATGAAAACCTCATCAATAGAGAAAACAACTTGTAATGTATCATTAGCTTTTTCATTTCACAATTCCAAAAAACTATAGTAATGCAGCATGGATGGGATGTATCATTAGTTTGAAAAAAGCTCAACCAAAAGACATAATTGAGTTCCTCCACAAGAACCCATCTCTCATGAGAATAAATGGAACACTTAGTAGTCATTACATCTAGGTGATGCTCACATAGGTGAAGCATGGAACTTCCCACGAGGTCACGCATCCCAATACTACTGCAGCTCTTAACAAAAATGTTGATGCTCTAACTACTTTGGACTTGAAACCCTGTTAATTCCATTTCTTTATTGTCAAGGAATCAAGAGATATTTCGGATTTCATGTTTGATTTAGGAAAGTGGCCAAAACCTGACATTATACCAAATTCTAAAGACTTTTCTAAACTATCTTAGATAATTAAAAATGAGGCCACCTCATCAATCTTCATGTCTGAAATGGTAGGAGTGAGCGAGAAAACTTAAATTTTGGGTAGTTTCAAAAATTGGGCAACAATAGGCTTTGAAATGGGACAACAACTAGACATGATGTAGAGAATCTAGACCATCTATGGTATAGAAAGGTGATGAAATCCATTTTGTTCCAGAATCAAGTAAAGCAGAGAATAGGATGCTTCCTATAGGAGGATGGGGGAAACTGGGCACAAGCCCAAAAAAAATTAGCACATCAAAACTGGAAAGCCAAAAATTAATAACTAAGCAATTGGATAAACAAGGAAGTAAAGATAAATCAAACATAAATAGTAATTGGTACTCTTCCACTATATACCGTAAGAATAACCATTTAATTTCTCCCATGAAAGGATGCAAGAATCTGATTGACATGGTACATGTCCATCGCTTGTTGAATACCCAATTTTTCACCATAGGATTGCCAACATCCACCACCTATGTTCACTGAATACAAGAGATTTAGCATCTTCAAGATTAAAGTTTAATCATCAGTACATAGGCACTGCCACTATGCTCTTGCCTACAAATGTGGTTTTGTATTGCAACTTAGATGTCAGATATAGATGAACTCTCAAGAGTCCTATATCTATTTTTGTATTGTGACCAATAAAATTGATTTTACAATGGTAGATTAGATGTTATTTTCTGCTTCAGTTGTTTGTTCCACTTCAAAACTGGAGAACACACATTTCATGATGAAGAAATTTATTTACATTGAATAGTTGGATTTCTTGAATCATCAGCAAATGGTATTCCAGCAAATGGGTTTCAACCAAAGACTTATGTGATTCCCTATAGAGGTTCTCTTCCTGGAGAGGTGGTATACTATGGTGGAATTCCTGAGGATGTGTGTCCATTGCGGGTATATATTCCTTGGCCCTACCCCAAGTATTCCTTGCAGGATGAGCATCTAGCTGCTCAAGCTTTTTACAGTGACAGCTCCAAGGGAGCACTAAACTAGAAACTTCTCTAAATCTAGTTGTGGAACCATGAGAAAATAATGATGTAACAACAAACATAAAGATTGTCTTCAAGTTGAAGGTATCGTGAAGCTTTGACAAATGAATCATTGTGTGTAACAAACAATTGATCATGTTCCTCTAGCTCCTCTTCATTCTCACCACCTGATAAGTTTGATTGTTAGGCTTCCTACACAACAAAATTTAACTTATTAAACTAACATAATACCTCTAATTAAATTATTGCATAAGTTATCAAATATTATAAAGAACTTACCTCATCTTCATGACCAGCGACTAACATCTCCGCTTGATCCAGCATGTGTCATCTAAGGACTTGGGAACCATGTAGTAAAGAAAATTTGAGGTCCTCCTTTGATGGTTCCTTTAGAAATTGGTGAACCTACATAAATAAATATAACCAAATTAATAAGGTATAGTGACTCATAAGATACAATCAACTCATAAGTTTGACATGACTTTTTTTATCAAATAGAAAATCCTAAAAATGGAAATATTCACTTACCAAGCCACCATGAATGCTATTGTAACCACCAAATCCTAATTTATGTGATCCAATTCTTGACACCCTGGCTTGGGTTTCTTTTGTTGTGTCTCGAATGCATCTTTTACATCCTCCTCGTGCAAATGGTCTGTAATTTGGATTACTCTGTACTTTTCTCTTAAACTTGGCATCTTTTATGAGTTCATCCCATGTTGCTTGGTCTATGATCCAAGCTAGATGTGGATAACTCAAATCTTTTGTTAAATTGGACCTCAAATTATCTCGTTTAGAATGAATGTATTTCCGTGTAATATCCACAATATTTTCCTTATCAAAACTAGGATCCCCAAATGTTGTTATAACATCTTTAAAAAGTTCATCTTTCTTAGCATTTCCTTGCTTCCTCCAATCTATTTGAATGCAAACAATTGCTCTACATGACGATAAATAAAGTGAAAGAATTTCATATCCATTTCATCCTTCACAACATCACCTTCTAAGGAGAGCAAGATTGTCACCTCTTGTGTCCCTTTTGTAGTCACTAAGGAAACTGTTGAAGTCTTAGGTGTTGAGGTAGATTCCCCTATAGGTACATCAATTTCTTTTTCATTTGCTCCCTATAGTTACATTAAGATTCTGAAATTGTTAAAAACCCAGCCAAAATATGAAAATATTTTAAGTTTTAAATAAATTATCTTAAACATCAAATATGAAACCAAAAAAATCAATTAACAACTTATAAATCGAAAATATTTTGATTTACAATACTGAAACAAATTGTGGCTCATGCTTAAAATAATTAAATGATATTCATTTAATTCAAGAAATTACAAGTACAATTATGAAAATAATAAACTAAGAAGATATTTAACAAATTAACAATTGAAGAAATCAAAAAATCCTGGAGAAGTTGCCACAATAGTTATTGTAACACTGAAGAATGAAACCAAGGTACATAATATACATCAAACCAAAATGATTTGGCAATGAAGACAACTTTTTTGAAAGGAGGAATAGAAATAGATAAAAAATCTTGCAAAAAGAGAACCTGTAAAGACCAATATTTCCATCAAAATTAAAACATATCACAAGAATAAATATGTTCAAATCGACAAAATAAAATTGATAGATAACCTTAACTTATCCCTATTTCGACCATAAGTGTCATTACACAATAAAATCAAAGTTTTACATCTTAATACATTCGACCAATTTTTCATTAAGTCGAACTATTAAAGACGAGAATAATACATCTTTATTACATAGTTTTGACCTTCTATTGAAATTCACATAAATACAATAAATCAAAATAATATTCTTTTTTTTTTCCAACCGTCATAGAACAGTAACTAGGCACCACACTTTAATAGTCCCTGTCTCCGAAGCCTTCAGACTGCATGTCCACCTACAAATCCTGAGACGGGGGTGTGGCCCAGGCACTTTTTCTGCCCAACCATGGAGTGGTTAGCTCCCCCAGGGCTTACCCTGATATGGAAGTGCACCGACCCTACTTGAGAAGACTAGCAACTCGGCACTAATGAGCTGGAAGAATATGAAGCTATTGTGATTCTATCTACTACAACAATCTTTAGTCTGAAATAGAAATCCTAATCACAGAATGGCAGAGAGAACATACAAAAGCTAACCAAGCATATTCATGAAACATACGCGAAAACAATCTTTGGCCAAAGATTCTTTTACAAAATCAGTTAAACTGATAGGTAATTCAACACCATTACCCTTCTCTGTCTTATTCCAATTACACTTCAATTCTAAAATATAATTAACAAACATTTAAATAGACACGACTACTTTTGTTGATTCCTTTACAAACTCAAAACACATAACTGCAAAGATAAGTAGATAAAACACAATACTCATAAATGAAATCTCAAAGATAATGATCTAATTATAATAAAAGTTTGAGAAACTTATAACAATTATCTCATTTGCCACAGGCAGTCACAACATTACACTCCTGCTCATTTTAAGAAATACCATTAAATTAAGTCTTTGTAAAAGATTCATATTTGGCTTTTTATACTATTTTTATAAGGCGTTAAAAGATTCCTCAAAAAAAAATATAAATCTTAATCTCTACGGTTTAATACAGTATTTTTTTTTATCTTCTACAGTCCAGAAGGCAACTGTAAATTTTAAGATTTACATGCATTCCAAAATCCATAATTTAAAAGTTTAAGCTAAACTAACGTTTTGTTTTGTTGTTCTGTTTTTCTCAAATGTTTGAAAATGAAAGGCTGTCAAAATTAGAAGATCAGACATAAAAATCTGAAATAAAGTAAAGATTACATGGTCTCACAATTTTGCCAGTTTTTGGGTGATAACAGAGACATATAAGTTGGAAGAAGATTATCGATTCAGTGACACTCAAAAACTTAAGCCTGGAAAATTAATTTATTTATATATTAATTGCATTTGAAACAATTAAACTAACTTCTTGATGTTTACTCCTTTTGCCAGAAGAAACTCGACATCAATTATTTTAAGTGAAACACATGCTGAAGAAAAAAAAATGTCACATTCTGTGTTTATTTTAAAACAGTTTTGCTTAAATTTTTAGAGCAGAGAAAATCATATAACAATAAATTTACCAGTTTCAAAGATTCGAAACCTAGCTGGAAACTAACGCTGGTTTGGGTTTTCCCTACGCTAAGGCATGGTCATAACGCACAAGCACATAGCAGCCTTCGCAAATAGCCAAAGACGTGACAGTTTACAAAGTATTCAGCCCAGCATTCAAGAGGATTGCAGTCTACAAGCTACGCTTTATAGGAAAATTCTAAGGAAATGATATTTGAGTTTAAACTAAAATCTAACATAACATAAAATTAGCCTATGGTTCAATACACAAAGGTAGTCTACGCAATAATATAAATGCCATCTCTACGGACCACTATCCAAATGATTAAGCAGTTTCTAAGAAAGAAAACAAAAATAATCTCCTCCATGCAGCTCTTGTCCAACTCGATTACATCAGGGGTGTTGCAAATGATAACAAATAAACTAAGGCTCAGAGATTACGGTGAAAGTAGTAAGAGGAATCATGTACACAGCAGGTATGAATTAATAATAAATAAATAAAGAGTGTGGGTACAACCTGTGGAAAGCTGAGATCTTTAGGGAGATGCTACGTAGATAACCATAATAACATATACAATTTAATTCTAGTTCAAACAGAGCTTTTATAACCAAAACATAGAGAGGAACCTGAATCCAAGGCGGAAGATGAATTAAAATGTGCTCCCTTTCCTTTTCACTGCGCTGATTCCTGTATCCACTGCCCTTCTCCCTTTTTCCCAATTCTACTTGCTGTGTCTCCCCTTCCTCATGCATTTTTCCTCTACTTAAAACCAACTCAATGTTGGTGAGAATTAATTTCACCCCTGACAAAGAACACTATGCCAAAACAAACTACAATTAATTTAGCAGCTTCCCACCACCATTGTCAGTCTTTATTTTTCATGACTAGTTCAAGAGTTTTCTCCTACCGACATCTAGATTAACTAGATAATCAGCACTTAAGCCTAATTCTATGTCAGGAAGATTGCTAAATTTTTTTTTAAAAAATAAATAAATATCTAACCCGCCTTCACACATAATCCTAATTAAACTAAAAGTAAATTATATTTAAATTGAAAATGGTTAAATTGAATAATTTAACAATTATAAACTCTTTTTTAACTAAATTTCATTTCAGAAATAAGAGTAATATCATTTCAAGAATTAAATGTAATTCACCTTTTCAAAACTTCTGAAATAGCAAAACATTTATTACGAATTAACCAAATAAGAGATAAAAAATCCAAGTAAAACAACTATGTGGTGTGTGAGTTTATCATAAAATTTCAGACTCATCCATACTGAGGAGCTAGGCTCCCATACCTCGACCACACCCCGTCTTCAGATCCTGTCAACAGATGACCACTCAAATTTTGATTAGTAGTTTAGTCCCAAAAATATATAACCAATTCAACTTGTAAAATCTTTCATTTTAAGCATGCATAATCATATCAAGAAAAATGATATATTTATCAACATATAAAACACATTTAATCATTTTCGTGTTCCATATTAATCATTCTTAACAAATTAACTAATTTAACTCTAATAAACTTAGCAAAGAATCTAATATATAATTTATTGCTCTAAGGTCGCCAAAACTTGACCAAGTCAAAAAGTCCACACAAGTCACAAAGCAACTAAATAGTCAAAGGTCTACAAAATCGGTTATGACTTCCTTCCCCTCTAAGAGAAGACGTCATCCTGATGTCTTATGAAAATATAACATAATTTATCAACCCGTAAAATAACTGAAAAACATAAATCAAAATAGCATATATAAGTCTATGGAAGTAAATGTGGAAAAGATCTAATCATGTCATCTGAATCCTCCCACATAGCACTGTCAATAGAGAATTGGTCCCATTGGACCTTATACTGCAAGATCTCTCTGTCACGTACCCTAATGGTATGCTAGTCGATGATACTGGATGGCTCCACTAACACCACTCCCGGATCCTGTACCTGTAAAGCACGCCAATCAAGGATATGAGAAGCATCTGGATGGTAAGGCTTCAGTAAAGATACATGGAACACATTATGAATACAAGCAAGAGCAGGCGACAAGGCCAGTCTATAAGAAACAGGATTCATAATTTCCAAAACATCAAAAGGCCCAACATATCTAGGTGCGAGCTTAGAAGCTCTACCAAAAGATATGGAACTCTTGTGTGGCCTCACATGAAGAAAAACTTTGTCCCCCACTATGAACTACCTGAAGGTATGGTTTTTGTCTGCATAACTCTTCTGCGTATCTGTGGCTTCCTTCAACTGTTCTTTAATAAGAGACATCTGCTCTTCCATCTCCCTTAACAATTCAGGACCAACAATGATCCTATCCTCAACTCTGTCCCAATTGATGGGTGTCCAACACTTTCTCCCATATAGAGCTTCAAAAGGAGCCATACCCAATGATGAATGATAAGAATTATTGTAAGCAAATTCAACCAAAGGAAGATACTCTTCCCACTTGTACTGCTGATCCATGCAATACATTCTTAGTAAGTCCTCAAGAACTTGGTTAACCCTCTCTATTTGACCATGCATCTGAGGATGATAAGCTGTACTAAAATTCAACCTTGTTCCCAAAGAAGCATTCAAGGTTGTCCAAAACCTTGACATCATTCTTTTGTCCCTATCTGATATTATGGTCTCTAGTACTCCATGAAGTCTAAAAGTCTCCTTGACAAATTTCTTGGCCAAAACCAAAGATCCATCCCTTAGACTACCTGGTATGAAATGTGCAACCTTGGTCAATTTATCTACCACAACCAAGATTACATTATGTATGCGCTTAGTCATAGGCAAACCTTGAACAAAATCCATAGAGATAACTTGCCACTTGTACTCTGGTACCTCATGAGGATATAGAAGTCCAGCTAGATGGATATGCTCAACTTTAACCCACTGGCATTCTAGACACTGAGCTATAGATGCTACAACATCTCTCTTGAATCCGACCCAAAAATATAATGGCCACATATCTGCAAGCATTTTATTAACTCCTGGATGTCCTGAATATGGAGTACAATGCATCTCTTCAAAAACCAGCTTCCTCAACCCATCCTGGTTGGGAATATACATCGTCCCTTGGTATCTCAAAATACCATCCTCATCAAAAGAGTATCCCTCAAAACGGTGATCTGTCGGATCATTCTGCAATGCTGATTTGACCAACTCATAATGGTCATCACCTTGGAGATTTTGCAACACCTGTTCCTTTAGTCATGTTCTGGTAGTAAAAATAGCTGCAAGGTGTCTCCTTCTACTTAAGGCATCAGCTACTCTATTTTCCTTCCCTTTGATATATTCTATACCAAAGTCATACTCGCTCAAGATTTCTATCCATCGCCTTTGTCTAGCATTAAGATTGGGTTGGGTGAAGATGTACCTTAAACCCTAGTGGTCGGTTTTCAATTTGAAGGGCTTACCTAAAAGATAATGTCTCCACATCACAAGAGCATGAACTATGGTAGCAAGTTCTAAGTCACGAGGTGCATAATTCACCTCATACTGCTTCAGCTTTCGTGACTCATAAGCCACTACTTTATCATTTTGCATAAGTACCCCTCCTAAACCTTCACCTGAAGCATCCGTGATAATAGTAAAATGGCCATTAGGATCCGGTATAACTAAGATAGGTGTAGATGTGAGTTTTTGTTTCAATAACTGGAATGCCTTCTCACAAACCTCTGTCCACTCATACCTCTTTCCTTTCCTTTGTAAGGATGTAATAGGTGCTACAATTTTGGAGAATCCTTCCATGAATTTTCAATAATATCCTGCAAGTCCCATGAAGCTTCTAACTTCACTTACATTCTGTGGAGTTGGCCATTCAAGTATAGCTTGGATCTTTGCTGGATCCACTGCAATGCCCTTAGTAGAAATAATATGCCCCAAGTAGTGAATCTCTTCCTGATAAAATGAACACTTGGAAAGTTTGCCATACAATTTTCTATCTCTAAGGCGCTGCAAAACTATACGCAAGTGTTCTTCATGTTCCTCGAGATTCTTGGAATAAATCAAAATATCATCTATAGAAATCTCTACAAATTTATCCAAACAATCTCGGAACACACTATTCATCAAGTTCATGAATGCTATAGGAGCATTAGTCAATCCAAAAGGTAACACATCAAATTCATAATGCCCATACCTTGTTCTAAAAGCTATCTTTGCTATATCCTCCTCCTCGATCCGGAGCTGAAGATACCCAGATCTTAAGTCAATCTTGGAAAAAACTGTTGCTCCTTTCATTTGATCAAAAAGTTCATCTATTCTAGCAAGCGGATATATGTTCTTAATAGTCACCTTGTTAAGCATTCAGTAATCTATACATAGCCTCAAAGTGCCATCTTTCTTCTTTACGAAGATCATAGGTGCTCCCCATGGCGACACATTGGGGCGTATGAACCCTTTGTCTAAAAGTTCCCGCAACTGAGTTTTCAACTCATACGTTTCTGTAGTTGTCATTCTGTATGGAGCCTTAGATTAAGGTTCGGTTCTTGGAAACACATCTATAGAGAAGTCAAATTCTCTCTTAGAAGGCAATACACAGAACTTATAATTAACCAAGAATGACACATTTGTATAACTCTAAAACAAACGACCTATATAATACACAAAACTTATAATTAACAACACATGATCCATAGAAACACTATAATTAACAACCCAAGAACTCATTTAATGTTCAAAATATTCAAATACTTATAGCTATCAACACTTGAACTGAATGAATTAAAATAAAAAAACTATAGCATGTAAGTTTGATATTTTTCAATTTTTTAAAGTTAAACAACCCTACCGTTGCATGTTCTAAAAAATTTAAGTTTTCTTTATATGTAGATTTTCTTATTTTGTGTTTGAGAGGTTTTGCAAATGTCCTTACAAATGACATAAAGGATTAAGATTCTAGAGATAACATTTTCCTTGGTTGTAAGTGTACAATTACTTGAGGAAGTGCTTCTCTGTTTCATCATTTGCAAAGCACTAGTCTGTAAACAAATATATTTCTTTATTATTTAAGGTTTCATCTTTTGTACTCTGAGAATGTGAGCAAACGTTTTTGACCAACAAGCATTGTCCCAGCTGCGATGCTAACTCTATTGTGTTATTTCTGCCAGGGACGTCATGTCTAGTCAACAAGCTATTGACTTCATACATGAACACATCCAATCAGTGAGTGATTAAAATTTTTAAAAGTACTAAGTTCAATTATAAAATAATTGTTCTCTCTTCCAATCAGAAATAGAGTCATACCATCATATCTGTGTATTGCAACATAAGCTTTGTCTACACCAGTAACCCTAAGTATTCATGTCAGCTATTTCAGATGTTGGCTCTGTGTTGTGCATGGCATGTAAAAGAGTTGTTTGCATGTGATTGAATGTTGGCATAGTGGGTGGGAATTTATATTCATGTCAGCTATTTCAGATGTTGGTTATGTGTTGTGCATGGCATGTAAAAGAGTTGTTTGGATGTGATTGAATGTTGGCATAGTGGGTGGGAATTTAGTTGTGTATAATGTTGCTGGTTACAATGTTTTGATTAGTAATTTTCTTAACAATTTACAGGAGAATAATCTCTCAGCAGTGTCTGAGAAGGTGCTTGACAGATGTCTTGCTCCAACTATATCCTTAGGGGAAGGATGTGATAACATGACCATTATCATAGTGCAGCTAAGGAAATTTTTTGAAACCAAATGTAATGAGTAACATTCTAGCCTGAACCATAATTGGCTTAAAGACCTGACTTTTGAAAAAATAGAGTCACCCCTTGTCAAATCAGGCTTACTGTTATCAGTGAAATTTGTAGTTACAAAAGATTATCTAATTGCATCCATAACTGTTCAATCTATGATATGGAAGCGGCCAAGCCAAAGAAAGCAAATAAGATACATACAATCTTTTGAGGGATCAGTAGCAACCTTGTTACAACATGCTGTCAGTTTGTACAGGCAACCTCCCGAGGAAGTTGATTGGAAGCGAAGGAAGCTTGTTGTGATATCTTGGATGCCTTAGCAGGTACACACCAACAAGCACTGCCACTACTTGGAAAGGGGTAATACAGGTAACTGCAAAAGCCAGTAAGAAAAAGGTCATAAATATAGTTGTAGCTCAAGGATCTCTCCAACTCGAAAAGGACTGGAACCTTTCTCCTTTAGTGGCGAAATATCCATATACAGTTAAAATCCTACCTGAAACACTTCTCAACCTGTCATAGGGCATCCTCACAATTTCAGCATTTCTGGGAGTGGGAAACGTATGAAATTCTCCATCCAGCTCATCTGGACTAACAGCATCAGCCTGAGATAGACGAATATCCATATGGGATGGATTCCGAGGCCTAAATCGGTAATTCCAAATGCTTAACAGGAGCATGTACCCAAAAATTGTTGAAAATATGAACTTTGGGCTGTAGCAGACAAAAACAAGGAACGTGATATGCACAAAAATAGTAGTAATAGGATTCTTCCAATAGCGTATATCATTTAACCATTTTCCTATAGATACAAGTCCAGACAATACTGATATTATCCGGAAAATGTTGGCCTTACTGCGGCGCATACTCCACATATTAGAATCAACATCTAACATATAGTGGAGAATGGTAATGGGGAAATTGGTAAGTGCATGACCTCAGTTTGCAATGGTTTTAGTCCTTTACAGTTTCACGTTATTAGCTCTTGGTTGAACACTCTGCTCTGCTCACCACTGATGAATAGGAGTTGTGCAATACTTTTGCCATGGTAGATATTCTTGTAACTATACACTCAACAGTCAAAGTTATTGCCATGGTAGATATTCTTGTAACTATACACTCAACAGTCAAAGGTATTGCCATGGTAGATATTCTTGTAACTATACAGTCCACAGTCAAAGGTATAATCTTCTCTTCAACCTGATTGCTGAGAATGGTGGGAAGAGGTGCTGTAGAAGTCTAGAAGAAAGACTCAAATGCTAAAGCCTGAAGAAGCCAAACAGGGGCTGGAGAGTAATATAGTGCAACAACATTTAAACGAATGGGAGAGAGAGCATCTGCTAGATGGCTGGATAAGTGGATGTGGTTATGGTTATGAGATAAAAAATGAGTTCAGAGGGTGCATGGGGTACATGCTCCTCATTCAAACACAGACATCTGCAGAGAATGCATCTGGTAAGCTAACTGAAATGTTGTAAATGACCTATGCTATTCTATTCTTAAATTAGACTGTATCTGACATGCTCTTCTGTGATATCCACAGTAGCAGAATGGGCACACAAACTATTATGCATAGCAATATAAGGCTCTACTGAAGAGTTACTTGCATCGCAACTCCCAATGACCTGATGAGTTTTATTTGCTGTTGGCTGCACTTAAACAAAGGCTCCTTATGGGCAGGGGCTTTAGAGCGCAACTCCTGAACAAATTGTGTGGAAATTATGGAAACAAAGGAACTCAAGGATATTCAATGACAATGAAATCACAGTCAAATCTCTCATAAACAAGATTGAAGTTGGCATTTGCGAACACCTATATACCAATATGGCTCAAGGAAAATGAAAGTTTCTTCACTCATGGGACATTAAGATGACTGAAACTTTTTATTTTTATTTTTTTGTTTATATCAAAGAAAACATCTTCAGAAACTTGCGACTCTCTAAAAAATGGACTTTGTCCCTCAACCCTTAGTTAAATGCTAGTAGAATCTCATCCAAATGGGTGGGTCAACACTAGAACAGAGAAAATCCTATCATAAAACATAACATAACATAAATCCTATTCAATAATGTATACACAGGCTAGACATTCAAATGAACAAATCAAATCACATTCAAGTCAATCAAATCAGTCACAATATGATAGATGTAGCTAGATTATGAAATCAATGAATTGGAAAAGAGTACTAAATTAATAATTTGAAATGATCTTACCTGTTTATTTGAAGTAAGCCCCTCACTTCCCAACAATGTCCTCTCCCATAACTCAATTTATTTAAGTATTTCTTTCCTATATTCAGCATTTTCAATAGTGTCTGGTAGAAGCCTTAATGTTCTAGATTGTGATTCTATAAGATTCCTCAAGACGACATGTTCAGGTGTTGGTGGGAGAATTCTAGCTGAACCCATACTTGATGAATTATTTATTAATTGCATTGTACTCCTAGCAGGAGCATGCATATCCTACAAGGCACAAATATAAATTTTTAAGTGGTATAATATGGTAAATAACATAATCAAACCTACACAAACATATGATTGAATCTTACCTTTTGCATAATATTGGGTGTATCAGATGACATAATTAGATCTTGCATGCCTGGTGGAGTTAGTATAGGATACCCTATAGGTGTATCCAGTCTAGATGTAGAGGGCATGACACGTCTTCTTGAACTATCCTGCAAAGGACAAATATAAATCCTTAAGTGGTATAATATGGTAAATAACATAATCAAACCCACACAAGCATATGATTGAATCCTACCTTTAACATTATATTAGGTGTATCAAATGGCAAAACTGGATCTTGCATGCTTGGTGGAGTTACTATACGATGTCCTACAGGTGTATCCAGTCTAGATGTAGAGGGCATGACACATCTTCTTGAACTATCCTGTAAAGCACAAATATAAATCCTTAAGTGGTATAATATGGTAAACAACATAATCAAACCCACACAAGCATATGATTGAATCTTACCTTTAGCATTATATTAGGTGTATCAGATGGAAAAACTAGATCTTGCATGCTTGGTGGAGTTACTATATGATGCCCTACAAGTGTATCTAGTCTAGATGTAGAGGGCATGACATGTCACCTTGAACTATCCTGCAAAGCACAAATATAAATCCTAAGTGGTATAATATGGTAAATAACATAATCAAACCCACACAAGCATATGATTGAATCTTACCTTTTGCATTATATTAGGTGTATCAGATGGCATAACTGGATCTTGTATTCTTGGTGGAGTTACTATAGGATGCCCTACAAGTTTATCCAGTCTAGATGTAGAGGGCATGACACGTCTTCTTGAGCTATCCTACAAAGCACAAATATAAATCTTTAAGTGGTATAATATGGTAAATAACATAATCAAACCCACACAAGCATATGATTGAATCTTACCTTTGTATTATATTGGGTGTATCGGATGGCATAGTTGGATCTTGCATGCTTGGTGGAGTTACTATAGGATTCCCTACAGGTGTATCCAGTCTAGATGTAGAGGGCATGACACATCTTCTTGAAGTATCCTACAAAGCACAAATATAAATCTTTAAGTGGTATACTATGGTAAATAACATAATCAAACCCACACAAGCATATAATTGAATCTTACCTTTTGCATTATATTGGGTGTATTAGTTGGCATAATTGGATCTTGCATGCTTGGTGGAGTTACTATAGGATTCCCTTTAGGTGTATCCAGTCTAGCTATAGAGGGCATAACATGTCTTCTTGAAATATCCTACAAGGCACAAATATCTTCAATGATTGGTGGAGCTACTATAGAAATGTCGTATTAAAAAAAATAAAAAGGTGAAATAAGCTAATTAAATGGACAAAAAACAAGATCAAATATTACCACTAGCATAGTATGAGATGTACTAAAAGATGTAGTAGGGGTTGGAACAACTTTCGAGATGGCTTGCATTTCACAAATATAAATTAACATAATATAATACAAAATATAAGATAATTAAACCTATAAAAGATAATATTCAAACATACCTCTTGCACTATCCTAGTAAAGTTTTCCCCTTGTCTGTTCCTTAGCATTTCAGCTAGACCATTTAAGGTCAATGTATCCCACATAGTATAATTGGGAGCACCTATAGGCTCATCCTAGAAGAAACACATATAATGACATAAAATGAAATGAAATTGATTTTAGAATTGGGAAAATTTATTTCAACGAAATAGTTTATATAATGCACTTGTTAAGAGTTGGAGTTATTAGAGTTCATGCTCCTATGTTTCTACACCAATCATTTTGAAAGAAACATCCCCTCAAGGAGAATCTAGACTCTTCATTCGGACAACCTACTATGAGGCACCTCCCTTTTTCATCAATCTTTAAATTTTGTAGTAGCATTAAATTCTATTGTGACCCAACTTGACTAGTAATTATATAAGCATAGATAAAGCACAAACATAGAAAATGAAGTTTTGTTTTCGATCAACATAAAATTACAAACAACACAAATACTCCTATACCCAATTTCATCACTCTCAAAGAAGGCTCTCTTTGAGAGGCCATCTAGGAGCTTTGGGTAAAGGAAAAGGTAAAAATAGACCCCCAAACCTATGCATATGCCTTGTAGTACCTAAAACTAACCCTAACCTCTCCCTAGGGCTCAATTTAACCCCTCAAAACCCCATGTGAAATTAACTCATGAAAATGAGAAGTGATGAGACACATGCCTTGGTACCCTAACACACTAACTATACCTAAGGACTCACAAGGTGACCTAAGGGTGAGGGAAGGTCAAATATTCTACTTAGGCAAACCAACACATCACACTAGTGTCAAGTGACACAACAAAAGTAGTACAAATCACACCACTAAATTACACACATGACATGCCTAATAGATAATCACATTTACATTTATACATTTAATTTACTTCTAATTTTGCACTTAAAAAAATTTACATCTAATATTCACTCATGCATCACATTTATAAATTAAAAATACATAACAACGAGGTCGTTCTCTTCCTAGATTCGACCTTGGCCTTATATTGTTTTGACATTGATCCATCCTTGATTCCCCACATTTAAAACCATGGTCATAATCCCGCACACTCGATTCAGATATCAATACCACATGAAATCATTGCATATATAAACATATCGAAAGAGAAACAGGATCTATAATAACATTCAAATACGAATACATTGAGAAACTTTGTTTCATGATTTCAACATAAACATAAACCATATTGTATCCTATTTCTGTAAGCATCACATGTAAGTTCAATTTCTCTTAAACAAGTAACCCTAAGTCAAGTGTAGAACCATTTCATTAAGAAATCAATCATCATAATTAACTCAATATCCTATTCCATAAGGTAACATAAATCAATATGCAGAATCTAGGATTCAATTATCTTTCTATATCAGAAAATCAGTATTAATCTAACATAAGCATGTAAAAGTACATCTAACATAATCATCTGTATAATCATGTAAAATCATCACATAATGTCTAATGATAAGAAGTCATAATCAAAATAGGTCTAATATCACAAAATAGTGTATCATCTAGCTAGTTCATGTGTCAAATCATAAGTCAAGCTAAGATGGGTTGGGGTAGGACCTCACAATTTACCACTTGCCAAGAAAGATACTAAACTATAACTTGCATAAATTAAAATATTAAAATCTAAATCGCTGAACCCGGTCGCAGATTTTGAACTATAAATATCCTAGAGTTGTCCATGGATTCCAGATACTTTTCTCTCAAGATTCTTACCTAGAGTTGATTAGGATGAGAGTACATCCTCCAAAAAAAAATTTCTCCAAAATCCTCATTCATTAAACTCCAGTCCCTAAGACCATCACCCCCTTTTTGTTTACTCATACATAGTTTATCCCATGTTAGTAATGGTACCTTATCTTTCTCATTAGCACCATTCCAAAAAAAATTTATCATTCTCTATCAAATCTCCTTTATTACCTTCTTAGGAATTCTAGGACACATCATTGAAAACATAAGAATGGAAGAAATTGCTATTTTTAGCATTAGAAGATGTCTGGAATAGATGAGATCCATCGACTTTTCCATCCTTCCATCATACTACAACATTTTTCAACCAAGTCTTTCCAAATGTCCTCCTTTCCAATACCCCTAAAAATAGGCATTCCCAAATATTTACCTTGCAACAATTCCCCTTTCATTATATAATTATATATGAACCCACAATAGTGGGTTACACGTTTTTGCCTGAATGGACACTGAACTCTACATTTTGGAAAAAAATTTCAGATTCAGATGCATATTGTCATTAAACTGTTTGAAATTGGAAGATGAAGGAAATTAGAGGCTTTTGGGATTATCTGTCTAGATTCTAAATATATTTTTTATTTTTATTTGAATGGTTTTTTCTTTCTCCCACAAAAACTAGTATATTTATGAAAACATCATTTTCAAAGAGTTACATTGTTTTCATAGAGCATAACTTTTTTTTTCTAAAATAGATATCAAATGTGATTCTTTTGAATTTGGTTTTGTAACATCCATATGGAGGTCATGCAATCGGTTTGATGACATTATCATGATTATTTCATATTTTATTTATGTTTTAAGTTGACTAAACTGTAATTTTGACATATCTTAACTACATAGCTTATAACTTATCATGTATTTGTCCAATTTCATTTTTATTTTTTTTTATAGAAAGAGAACTTCAATACCTAGGGCATAGATATTTTTTATAATTTTTTTTTCTCCCATTTACTATTTTTTCATAAGCGTCAAACATAGAGAAAGACATACGGTAAAATATCTATGTTTAGTAAAACTAAAACTTAAAAGTCATAATAACCTGATATATATATATATATATATATATATATATATATATATATATATATATATATATATATATATATATATATATATATATATATATATATATATATATATATATATATATATATATATATATATATCATTGGAAAGATTTTTCTTAGGAGTACTTTAGTACATATATAGGTTTTTCAAATAGATTCATTTGATCTGCCAAAAGATAAAGTCAAAGTGATTTTTTGTCAGCATTTTAATAGGTGTGAAGGAGACTCCATTGTAGGTATAAATGAGGAGTATAAATGTTATATCAATGTTTTTTTATTTTTATTTTTTATCTAAGAGGCTTTGAGCTAACCATTCGTAATTAATTCCTTCAAATGGAACTTCTCAAGGCTTAAATAATCATATTTTATTAAAAATGTGTTATTTCGGCAAAAATCAACATGTCTACTTTACTATACAATATAAATTATAATTAATAAATATTTGAAAAGTATAAAATTATAGATTATATATAATATCGTATATAATTAATATAAAATTTAATTTTTACAAACAATATTAATTAAAATATTAAATAAATTATATGTTTTATATTTATGTTTTAAATGTATTGGTAAATTTAAAGATATCATAACAGAGTGCTTCAAATCTTGGGTTGTCTATCAGCTTCACTCCCTTCTACCTACCTTGGCCTCCCCCTTATGGTTAAGGAGGTGTCCCAGGATTTTTGCAATTCCATCCTAGAGAGAACCTAAAGGAAACTAGCTGGTTCGAAGGGGAAGAATCTAAGCAATGTTGGGAAACTTCAACTCATGGCCTCCACTCTCCAAGGGATTCCTTTCTACTTCCTATCCTTCTTTAAGATCAAAAGTCACAAGGGAGACAAACTTGAAAGAATTTAGAGAACATTCTTGTGGGTGGGGTCTGAGGAAAAGAAGAGTATGTCTCTCATCAATTGGGATATTGTCTACCTCCCAAAAAGACTAGGAGGTCTGGGACTAAGAAGAATTGGCTTGATGAATAAAGCCCTTACCACGAAAGTGGCATGGAAACTCATAGAAGGAAAAGTGGACTGGTTTAGAATAATGGAAGCTAAGTACCTCCAAGGACATCCCTATGGGAGGATATACCATGATAGTGACCTCCCAAGTGGATCCAAACTCTGGATGAACATTTGTAAATGCAAGACTCTATTGTCTAAAGGAGCTTTTTTGAAAATTAGAAATGAGATATCCATCAGATTCTGGAATGACCACTAGATCCTGAACTACCCTAACCTAAGTTGTAGATTCAGACCTCTTATGGACTACCTCATACCTATCCTTGGTAATAGAGCTTCCAACTACATCGCTGGCAGGGACTAGAAGAATATACCTAATCAGGTAAGTGACAGACCAGACCTCCACCAATTGGCCAAGGAACTCATGGAAACCCTGACTAATATCAGAATCTCAAAGCTTGGTGACTCCATTATATGGGCCCCTACCCAGGATGGTACCTTCTCTATTAAATCTACTTATAGTCTACTTCTAAAGGAGGAGAGTAACCCAAGGGACTGGAAGAAGGTGTGGATCCCTCAGCTCACGCCGAAAATCAATTTTTTCTGGTGGACTCTCATGCATGGTAAGGTCGTAACCTAGGATAATCTTATAAAGAGGGGCTTCTCCATGGAAAACATATGTGTCTTATGTAAGAAGGAGGAGGAAATGCTAAACCACCTATTTATCCACTGTGATTATGCCACCAACATTTGGCAAGAGGTAATTGACAAGTTGGGTATCTCATGGGCTCTAGGCAGAGATGTGCATCAATTTAATAATTGGAGATCTCCCTCCAGTCACCCCCTCCTCCAACTCCTTTGGTGAATGTTGTCCCCTCATATCTGCTAGAGTATTTGGAAGGAAAGGAACAATAGGATTTTTAGGGAGGCTAGTAACCAGTCTGAGACTTGTCTCTATATTGGAACTAAGTCCCTGTGTGAAAATGCTAGGGTGGCTAAGTGGAAACTTCCCTCTATTCCTCCTACTACCTGGGAGGTTAGAATTGCTGATAGTTGGAATCTCCTAGCTGGTTTCTCTAGGATTGACAATGCTAAGCGGATAGCCAGAAATGCTACCAGATGGATCGCCCCTCTCAGAGGATGGACCAAATTAAACTTTGATGGGGTTGCAAATAATCTAGGCTAGGGTGGGGGAGATATTTTGAGAGATCATAATGGCACATGCCTATTGGCTTATGCTAGGCCACTCAATAACTGCACTGTCACCCAAGCCGAGGGAATGACCCTTCTATGGGGGATTAAATTTGCAATCCAAATGAACATCAGATTGCTGGAAATCAAGGGGGACTCCAAAGTGGTGGTTGAGGCTGTCAAAAGTGGAGCTAATGCAGGGTGGTAGGTTAGATCTATTATGCTGGAGATCTGTGAGCTGCTCAACAGCTTCTAGTGCATGACTATTGGACACACGTATAGAGAGGGGAATTTAGTTGCTAACTCGATGACAACCATAGACCTAAAGAAAATCAAACTTAATAGCTAGAGCATGGTCAACGATCTTCCTACGGTGACTTAGCAACTCATCGAAGGAGAAATGAATATTACAATTTAAAATGAGCCAAGCTGTCATATTCATTACGAATCCTTCCTGGATCACGTGTTGGCGTGCTCTGGCAATTATCGCGATTATGGAAAGGAGAACCCAAAACCCCATAAAGAATCATAATTACTCTTCAAACATGTGGAGAGAGAGCTATCTGAATCGGTGGGCTTACTTGGCTAATAAGGATTGCAAGTGCGTCCCTAGCATTATTGCTATTAATGGCACCTGGAGATCCATTAGATCTAGCAGTGCGGAGCCCATCTCCCAATATTTCACCCAAGGCTAGCTTTTTAAGTATAATTTTTCCTCGAAAAGGAAATGCAAAAATAAGAGGTTTTTTACGTTCTGTCAAGAAGGTCGGCTCTTAGGTTCTCAGGATATTGTGGCATAGGAGAGGTAAAGCATTGAAATGGGAGGTAACACTCTTCACATAAAACTTGACAAGATCAATGAGGCTTTCACCTCAGATGCTTTGGTGACCCACCACTGCAAGGAAAGCAGCATATGGGGTTTTATGGAGCGCATGAAAGGTGGGCATGATGAGTGGATTTCCAAACAATTCGTCTCATCCTAGAATAATAGGAGTGTCTCGGTTGGTGGCATCCACTTCCAAATTAATGAAGAGGTTATTGCGAAGGCGACAGGCCTCTCTATGGATAGGAGGAAATACAAAAAGACCAGTCAGACTCCTGACCCTACCAGCCTCAAATAGTTTTTCAAAGAGGGCGAGAATCCGGTGAAAAAGCAAGGGGGTTTCAATACAGAAGAGTTGTCGGACTTCTAGTCAAAGATTTGCCTCATTATTATGAAGTATTTTATGCTAGAGGGTAAGTTCACTGTGTTCTACTGCAACCACTTACCGTTCCTAAATCATATTAGAAATAAGGATTTAATTTCCATACCCTTCTATCTTCTCCATTCCATAGAAAGTAATATGTTGGATATTAAGGAGAACCTTGATAAATCAATCCCTATCCTCCATTAGGGCCTCCTTCTCTGCATTTACCACTTCCACAAAGCTATCTGCCCACCACCCCAACCCCCCCCCAATTATCCAAGAGAAGACCCAGGAGGAGTCCCGAGCCAAAACTGAAAACCCCACTCATTCCAACTCCCAGTCCATCTAGGTTATCCAGAATTCTGAGCCAGGTGCTAAAGAGGGTAGAACCTACAAAAAATGTGTTAAAAACCCTTTCAATAGGAAGGTGGGTCAAGAGGAGTCTCATGTCTTTGAATCTGAGGAGAATAAAGATCGGAGGGAGTTTGACAGTACTCCTGAGACCGAACGAAGGCCCAAAAAATAGAGAATGATGAAGAGTAAGGTTAATCTGGAGGTTGACTTAAGTGGCTCGGGTCGCTGAAGGTCTAATAGAATTGCAAAGGAACAATGTAAAACTAGAATGATGGAAGCGACCTCTAGAGAGCAGTCCCTGTCTAAAAATGACTCTCACACCACTAAGTCCATGAAGGGGTCCATGGATGATCACATGAGTCCTATTAGGATTGGTAACACTCCCCCACCCAACCCTGTGCAAACCATGGAAATCCCCTGTAACCCTACCTCACCCCTGAGTCCTCTTCATGATCCCCAGGATAAACCCCCACCCCTGAGTACAATACCGAGGGTCTGGCTGACAAAAACAATTTTAAAGGCACTCTCAAGATGAGGTTCACTGATATGGAGAAGGAGATTGCAAATATCAAAAAGAATATGTAGGAACTGAAGCACCACTACATGATGACTAACAAATTTTCTCTGAAAGTCATGCATGCTTCAACTATGACTCTTTGTATTGTGCAGGAAAAGCTGGCAGGTGGTAGTTTGGAAGCAGATGAGGATAATAAGGATATTTTCCTATTCCTACAAGAGGAATGGGCTAGGACCCTAATGTCTAAACATTTGGGTGGAAATAATTAGCTGTGGGTGGTCATGAGTTATTTTTTTTTGACTGGGCTTGGCCCTCGGTTCCCCTATTTTGCATGTGGGGTTAAAGTTATTTTATCTAGCTTTTGGTACAGCCCTACGTGGCTTATGACTGTTATTTTAACTGCTACTATTGGTTTTAAGTACTCTGGATTAATCCTTTTGATTAGTACTATGATTTATGTTTTTGATAGGGGCATATTAGACTTGGTGACTTTGCTGTTAAACTGTTTGTATCTGCTATGACTAGTACCATTAATGTGCTATTAATGTGCTTCTAGTCCCTTTGTTCTATGGGCCATCACCCTCTCACTGCTTTTTCTATCAAAAACATTATATTCATTATTGCATATTATATAAAATATAATGCACACTTTATTTTAGCAATAATTTAAATACTTTTTCTTTGATTTTATATTTTATATTCTTAATAGTGATTAAGTTTAAGTAGATAAAGAAGAATTTAATTGCCTTGTATTTTTATCATGAATTTTAATTAGTAAATCATATATAAGTCAAAATAATTTTGAGACAAAAAAGGTGATATCTCTATCTCTCCATCTTTCTCTCATCCCTTATCCCTCCATTTCTCTCTCTTCTCCTCTCTTATAAACAACACTATAGTTTTCCCCTCCCTATATGTATCTATATATTGCTCTAACTCACTCATAGGAACTCACTCAGTTGTTTCTCCATCCCCATACCTATCTCTATCTATCTCCTTTCTTTATCTTTCCCTCAGTCTCTCCTTTTGCAAAAGGTACACCAAATTTTTTTATGCTTTCGATACCTGTTTGGCATACCCATTGTACACTATGATGCAATTTGTAATAATATAATTATTACACCGAAAGCATTTTATGTATGGAATGAATGATTTGGGATGAGAGATGGATGATTTATACTCTTTAAGAATGCAAGACGATTGTGTTCATCTGATCTACTCATTATTTAACTATTTTTACTTTCGACCAAACCCTATTGTACAGATGCATTAAAATTAGTTTTCACTGCGTGAATGAATCAAGGAATCCTTTTAATACCTTCGACCACTCCTTGACTTCATTTTGACATTGAATGCAATCAATGTCTAGACAAAGATGACACAACAAAGATAAAAAAGTAAGGAATATGACACTTGGGGTTATAGACAGTCGGAAGGTGCAAAATTCCAATGACGCAACATTTTGCAGTTGTAACTTTGGTAAAGGTGATGGTAAAAAATGGCATAAAAGTGATGAACAAAGGATCTATATCGTCAATCATCTTGCACCCATCTCCTTGATAGATGGGTGCAAGATGATTGAGATCGTCATGCTCGTGTATTTTTATTTACTATTCATAACATTAATTAGTTGTCTGCTAAATATACCAACATTGTGTACACTACATGCCATGTCATATGTTGTATACATAGATTATTGGATGCCCATCTGAGAAATCATTTGCTGATAGGACACAAAACCTACACAAAACCTTGTCAATGGGCATTCTAGAGTGAAACACCAGAAAAAGAAAAGGGGATTACATACTTGTCTCTCTATTTGTGGTAGGAGGTTGTGCCACTTATAAGGCAGAATAATTTACAAATCATATTTTCCATCTAGATAGGCAAATGATGATCAACAAGTGGATACACAAAGGAGATTCGATCATCAAACTTATAGTTCTCAACAGATACAGGTAGAAGAAAAATATGTCATTTCAGCCGTAGCAATTACTCTCTCTGATGATTGTGGAATGGGTAAATGGATGCCAATAGAAAAAGATTCACTATGAGCTTATAGAACATTTTAGTTGTGTTTGGCATTAGAACAGGGTAAGGAAATCTTTGACAACAGATGATTGGCCTGCTTCAGAAAGTGAATGAAGGCCACGGGTTGGACTTCTTTCTTTTCTCAGAAAATATCCAGAGCGTTTTGTTATCAAAACAAGGTATAAAGCATGGATGACTACAAATTTTATGTATCTAGTGTCTTTACTCTCACAATATGATAACTTTTGGGGAACATGCTTGACCGGGAAGAACAATGAGCACATTGTTAGTCATATCTGGTTTTGACATGGTAACAAATAAAAGAATTGGCTCATCTGACTTTCTTTCTTCCATGATTTCCAATGCCTCATCTAAGAATTGAACATTCTTACTAAAGAATGTGTTGAATACATATAGACATCTAATGTAGTAGAGTCTCAAATCGATTTTCAATACATTATTGCAATAAGCATCATTAAATTGATGAAAGGATAAAAAATCTGTGCTCTCCAATGTGCTTATTTTTGCTCTTCCTAGTGCCATGGTCAATACATTATATAAGAAATGTAAGAAGAGGATTAAAAATTTGTGCTCTCCAATGCGCTTATTTTCGCTCTTCCTACTGCCATGGTCAGTATATTATATAAGAAATGTAAGAAGATGAAGATGTGAAGTTCATGCATTCTACTATGGGAGATGAGAAGCTAGATAGGGATGATGGATATCTTCCTGCCTATGTTGCTTCCAACCTTCCACGATCTCTTTAGTTTATAAGGCATATTATCTTTATCAATATCACAATGTGATGATTATTTGAGATTCTTGACATGGATGCAAACTATAGCATGAATAGGTCCATAGGTACAAGCATAAGGCTTCACATAATTTTTATTTATTTATTCAAAGTATATTTATATTCTTATCTAGCTTCCACTTTGTCACTTCAATCCCTAATCGATGTTTGTTAAATCTAAATTCATATTCCCCTTATATCTCCAAAAATAAACCCATACCAAACTAAGTTTACTATTACAAACCTTGTTCCTTATCATATAAATCAATGGGTTCTTTATTGCTCTTTTCTGCAAAAATAGAATAGATTACTTATATAAGAGAGAAATTCTACAAAGTAACAAATGCTTTTACACTTATTGTAAGCAATTTCAATGATAAAAATAACAATTTTCAGAACTGTCCTCCAAAGAATGGTGGTTATAGAATTTGGAAAGACCGTTCAATCTGCTTTAAAATCACGTTCATGCGCTAGTATAGTTCTCACATCCTTCAAAAACCTTGAAGGAGTGCTCCAAATGTGCCAGAAAAGACATGTCTCCAAAGAAGGAATGTCTCAACCCAAATACCAATATAAATTCTCCGAGGCTTAGAATCTTAGAGATATGGAAAACTAAATTTCCTCAGACTAAACAACAATTCTTGTGACCTTTCTCCACCCACTAAGAAAGCATCAATTTACAACATTATAGTTCTCGCATTACCCGTTTCACTAGATGCCCATGCTCATGTATTAGTGAATTGGAAATTGCATCTATAAAGGAAGTTGTAAACTTCTTCACATGACCTTCCTATAAAACTCAATTTACTTGTCACTGTGTTCTATCTCCATATCTACCAAATATTAAGGCCATTCTCTTGTAGTGTTTGAAAGCACTACTACATTCGAACATCTATCATATACGCACTTTCCATTGGATCATTTAGCAACTAGTGTGTGTCATGCCTAGGGATAGTCTTTCAACTATAATATCTGACCAAACAATTAATAGAGCCAAAAAACCAACTGCGGAATTGGAAAACAAATAGGAACAATGTTTTCAGTGTCTTATACCAAGTTTCCTCATCACACAAACACATAATTGATTTCCTATAATACCAAATGAAAATGATGAAAACAAAAATAATTTTATTGATGGATGTTCATTTGATTCTTGAATGGATATCTTTTACATTGATCAATATAGGCTATATGAAGCCATTATTTTCCTAATAAACTGCCAAAACTTATTTACTAGAATATAACTTCCCAACAACAAATTTATTTTATTGATCTAAACTAATCTATTAATGTAAAAACCCAACAGATTGCATAAGTGCTAAAAAACCAACAAGACTCTCAAAATTTACATTAACCTTTTGGCCATAGCTAATATGGTTAAGAATAGGGACGTTATAATATGTTTAACATATAATATATTATATTAAATATTCAAAATAGGAGCATCGCTACATGTCATTTTGTGAAACAAAAGCTGGTTCTATTCATCGATTCATTTCCTGGCTCTAATCCCAATATTTAATGTGTGTGGATATATGATTTTGCTTGTTCCAAATGGTAGGAGGGGACTAAAGTGCCAAGATTTCTAAGTAGATTTGCGTCCGCAGTAGATGAGGATGGTGTTGAAGAATGCGAATGCCTGCAGATGTGGTTGCTAGCAGGACAAGACTTTAATCTTCCCTTCTTTTTCTTCCCACCTACCTAGGCTCTTTCTTTAAGCCTTGTCGCATGATCGCAAGGCTTCTCTCTCCTCTCTTGCGATCATGCGACAACCTCAAATATCCTGTGGCTTGTCCTTTGTTTAGGCCAAGTTTTTTCCTTATGCGAACCTGCAATAATTTTTGCGTGGGCCCCCACTATTTACTCAGCTTTTTAGTTTTTGGCTTTGTCGCATAAACTCAAGGCAGCTTTATTACCTATGCGATCTTGCGACTAACAATCCAGCATGGGGCCCCTCTATTGCTCTTGTCGCATGATCGCATGAGCATTATTTTATTCATGTGATCATGCGACCAGTACTTGCTGCGTCCAGTCACCTCTCCGTCCTCTCATCTACCCTACCTACCACCTCAAGGAGTATGCTCTTGTCGCATGATCGTATGACCATTATTTTATTCATGCGATCATGCGACCAGCCCATTTTTCTTCCGCCAACTACTGTATTTAATGCATTTATTTTTATATTCTTTTTCTCTGACGTTTCTCTCAATCGGATGTAATCCAGACAATTCGAGAACTTTCTATAGGAAGAATATTTTGTAAAAGAGGAATGTTTTCTCAGTTTGGTACGCTGAAAATAGAACTCCATCTCTATAAGAAATATAGGCGATAATGTGAACATACTTGCAGCTCTGTAAATCTGAAAAAACATTGCATTAATATATATAAAATTATTATTATTTCTGAGGATCGATACTCTGTTTTTACTCTGTTATGTTATATCCAGCATTGTAATGTGTGTATCCTCCTCCATCAGATGGGGGACTGATTTATGTTGGTGGAGGGTTCACATTACTAGAGACTACACAATGTATTTTAACCACGTTCTTAGCACTTCAGTTTATAATGTGGAAGAGGACAAGTGGGATGTTCTCCCCGATATGAACACAACTATGGAGTGGTTTAAGGGTTTTTTGGCTGATGGCAAGTTTTATGTAATGGATTCTTCTGACAGCTTTGAGGTGTTTGATTCCTACACTAGAAGGTGGAAAACTATGGAGAATAGATTTGGAAAAGGTTGGTGTTGTTTTCTAACTGCGTTTGGGTGCCTGCATTGTTTGTCTGCTCGCGGATTAATTGGGTACGACCATAGCCAAGATAAACTGAACATTGTGGGAACTTTTCCAATGGAAAATAGCCACCGAATCATTAACGGCGCTCTAATGGTTAACAATAAGATTTTTGTGATAGAATGGGATCCCATTGAAGGTTCGCCTTGTTTTTGTATGCTCACACTTCCAAGCGAGAGAGGTGGAACAATTGAGAGGAGTGGCATTATCACACCACCACGCTTTCCGAGTTGTGCTACCCTTATACCTGCTACCATCTTGGATTTCTGACTTTGAATTTTTTATGGAAGGTTCAGACCTGCTAGGCCTATTTTGCAGATTTGATCAATCATATTTGGATTTGTATCAGTAGACACTCATGGGCTATATATGTTTGAAATTTATTGGTACATGGGTTATATATTTTTTATTTTAGTAAATTTAATTTTTTTTTAATGTTTGAAGCTTTAATAGTTTTCGTGGTTATGGTTCACCTTTAGAGGTTGCTAAAAGCTAATCGAAAGAGGCTCACCTTTCAGATAATGATTTGAGACCAAATTAGAATGATTGAATTTTGTTCTATTAAATGCCAATGTTATAATTTTTTGTGCTGCCAAATGCAAATAAGTATGGTTTTGTTATAAATCTAACAAAAGATCATAAGGGTTTACATATATTTTGGTTATAATGGTGTTTGCTTCCAGTTACATTCTGAGATCTTCAGGTTGGCAGGGTCGTGAACATGAAGAGTTTGTTTAGAGATATATAAAACTGATGAATTCAAATACTAGAACAAACAAATGAACTCACTAGACATTGGTAATTGAAATGTCATGATTATCTATTTTTATTTGAATAAAGAGCTATTTAACAAGGGGAAGAGTTATAGAAAAATTTACAATAAGGGTATGTGCAAGATCATGAGGGGCCAAAAAGTGGCGATGTTAGTTCAAAACTTTGACAATGTAGCTGACGACTTTTTTTTCACCCAAATTTGATAAAATGAAAAGGGTATCTTAAGGAGATTATCAGCTTTCTATCCATATAATTGCTGTCAAATTTTGAATTCGGTAAGTAATTATTAGTTATTTTCTAATTGAGCTACCTCTAAAGTGCTGATTTATATACTAATTGAAAAATGACTATAACTTTCAGATGGTATAACATTTTTGAAATTTGAAAAATGCGTCACATTCTATGCTTTTCCTACTATAAGGAAAAAAAAACTTTTTGAATTTTGTAAAGTTTTGAATGAGTTAAGGTGGTCAGACACGGGAGTTTTTTTATTCTGAAAATGTTGTAGCAAAAAATTCCTAATTAATTATTTTTTTGGAATAAAATTACAAAAAAATATGCGTCACATCCAAGCATGAGTCTACTACTTAAATATAAAATCTTGTAATAAAATATTATCATTTGATTATGATTAAGGTGGTCAGACATACACCTACTTCTTCTTTTTTTCCTGAAATTTTTGTACTACTGCATTGAAATCTATACTTTTCACTAATCATACTAACTTTTTCTCAAAAAAGGCCTAGTAGTTTAGAAACTAAATTCAATTTTCTATAGATTCTATTCTTATAACTTTTTGATATTAGGTTCATAGCTAGTTGAAATTTTCACGTCAAGTTGACAAACCCTGATTTGCTGATTTTTCATTGCCACTTAAGGGCATAGTTTGGTCCCTCATGATCTTGCACATACCCATAAGCTAAAATTTGTCTTAAGAAAGAGAACAGAGGTTACAATTAAAAATAGACCTAATTAAGAATGTGATTAGTGACTTCACTTTCGAAAATGGTTGGATCTCATGATTGTGATGAAATAGATGATAGATTTTTTAAATTAATAATAATGAAACTACTAAGCTTTTGGCTAGGGAGAGCAGGAATGATGAGCAGCTTGCAAGGTAGAATGTACACTGGTGGTGCCAACAGCTTTGCATCTATACACACACAACAAGGGAAAAAAAGACCCAATCAGGACTCCATGATCATGTGGGAGGTAACCAAAAAATCATTTTGCAATCTTATATAATTGTAGTTTTGTTTTGCTGGTTTCAATTCCACCTCTATCTATGCGTTTAAGCAAAAAAATTCAAGCTTAGAGAAGATGAGTTTTTGTTAATGCTATAGGGACCAATACAGTTTAATATGAATTATTCGAGGAGTGAAAATATGTGGGTATTTAGTTTCAAAAAGTCATTAATGAAAAAAAAGATTTGTTGTTTTTTTCAATGTTCTATTGATGGTAAAATAGTTGTTACCTCAGTTTCCTTTCCTTGACCTACCAGTTGTATCAGATCTGCTTGACATTCAACAAATTGACCTGAAATGAATGATAGTTAATTCACTTTTTTTTTCAATTGCCCTACAGATGCGTTGTGCAGAAAAATCTTGTGTTCTTACTCACAATGATGAAGGAGCTTGACAACCCAAATGAGCACAGATAAATAAACTTTAAATTTATGAAATGTGAAAATCTGATAAAATTAATTGACCCAGATGAATGTTAATTGTCCCATGGAAAATTATTTCCCCTCTTATTTGCTGAAAGATGGATTTGGCGATTGAATTGAATATTTAATCCCTACCATTGGATATCTTTGTAAGATTCCTCATTTTAAATTTCTCCGCTTTCCCTGCAACTGGTTGTTATTCCTGTAGATTTCTAATTCTTAGAAAAGAGCAAATGTTTGGAATCTAGGTTTGTAGTTTATAGCGAAAAGGAAATGATAGGAGGGCTGCTCAATCAAATGCTGACCTACCTGGCAGCTCTTGGCCATTTTCTTTGTCAATTACTACTACTACACAATGGTAGTGTTTAAGACGTTAATTTAAGAAAAAAAGTTATTTTTGTCTTAAATATGTTTTTTATATTTAAATTTTACAATTTGCAGATGACATTATTCTCATGGGTCAGGGGAGCATCCAGGAAGCTAAGCAAATTTCCAAGACACTAGATCACTATGGACAAGCTTCAGGGCAACTAGTTAATAAAGAGAAATCAGTGGTCTTCTTATTCCACACAAAAAAGAAAATCCATCAGAAAATTGTAAAAATTCTAGAATGTAAATCAGGCTCTCTCCCTTGTCCATACCTGGGCATCCTAATTGACAAATCCCTCAGAACAACATCAGTTTGGAAACCTCTCAAGGAAAAGATGGACAGGAAGATGGATAATTGGAAAACCAGATGATTATCTTGGGCTGGGAGATTAGTCATAATCAAGGCAACATTATTAGCAATACTAATATACCTAATGTCTTGCCTTTCACTTACCACAGAGGGATATATGGATATGTTGAAGAAACTTAGGAAATTTTTTTGGCAGGGTACAAATACCAAGAGGAAATTTGCATTAATCTCATGGGATAAAATTTGTAAACTGAAATCTTCAGGTGGCACTGGCATTAAAAATCAATTATGGCAGAACCAAGCTCTAGGTGCAAAGCTTTATTGGAAATTAGTGAATAATCAGGACCTCAAATGGGCTAGAATTCTTAGAGCTAAATATTTAGGCAACTTTAATAAGGAAGATATAGTCAGAATTAAAGAGTTACCAAGAGGCTCGAGAATTTGGAACTTCATAGCTAAGTCAAGACATATTATTGACAATAACTTATCTTAGAATATCAAAGATGGAAAGGAAGCGAGATTCTAGGAAGACTCTTGGGATGGACATCCAACCATCAATTCACAGTTAGGCCCCAATCAGATCAGTCATATTTGTACTTCATCTTGGGGATCATTTCTCAGTGACTATATCATCCCTTCGTCCTATGCTGCTATAGATGGCTCTTGGGAGTGGAAAGACTTCTCATCACTTCAATTAGATACAAGACAGGTAGATAAGCTCAAAACATTGATCAAAGATAGGCCCTTTCTTCTCAAACAAGGAAAAGATGAAATCATCTAGAATAGGGAAAAATCAGGATCCTACAGTGTCAAAGAGGGTTACAATCTAATAGCCAAATCATTCACAACCAAAATTGAAGAGATCCCAGCACAATTATGTTGGAACAAGGTTGGACTCCCAAAAGCCAGGTTATTCATGTGGGCGGCATCCTAGGGTAGAATATTAACTGCAGATAAATTTATTAAGACGGGATATCAGGGCCCATCCAGATGCATTATGTGTTTCAAGAATGAAGAGGACATAAATCATCTTTTATTATCCTGTCCCTTTGCTAAAGATTGTTGGTACTAGCTTTATTCAAGATTAGGATGGTCATCAGGCCCCCAAATAATTTACTCTAACTTTTGATATCATGGCCACAAATTATGGGAGGAATTTTATTCAATAATCTATGGATGATCTCTCCATCAATTCTGATTTGGGAGATTTGGAAAGAAAGGAATAGAAGATTATTCCAGGACAAATTTTTGAAATATGAATCTGTAATTAACAAATTGGAGGCAGCCATAGTTGAGGTAATGAATTCTCGGATCCAAACTCAATCAGCGCAACACAAATTCTTTTCTAGCTGGGATGATCAGATGAAAAAAAATTGGTTTGGGTTAAAAACTCCAATCACCATAGGCAGAGGAAACAAAAGAAATCAAGAACTAAGGAAGACATGTGTCTGGAAACCCCCCCCAACTGGATGGTACAAATTAAATTTTGATGGAGCTTCTAAAGGTAACCCAAGCCCCTCAGGAGCGGGATGCATCATACATTCTACAACTAGGAATGTGATTGCCAAACAAGCCATACCATTACCCAAAGATGCCAACAATATGGCAGAATTTAAAGCACTATTATCTGGACTGATACTAGCCCGGGATGTAGGGATTTCTAAGCTTGAAATTGAGGGAGACTCGCTGATTACCATCAATGCAATCAAAGTCAGATCAACCCCAAATTGGCGTCTTATGGCAGTTTTAGAGGTAATCTTATAGTTAATGGATAATTTTGAATCGAAAACCATTAACCATACTTTCAGAGAAGGTAACACTGAAGCGGATGAGCTGGCGGACCTGGCAGCTAGAGGTACAATTTTGAAAATTCTATCCGTTGTCATTGGAGTTTCAACAGTTCTCTATGAATTCAACCAATAAATCAAAAGGTCAAATCAGGTCTGGATATATTTTTGCCTCAGAAGTTGACAGAATGGCTCCTTGTGGTGATAAGACGGGCGTCTTTTATCATTGCGCATAGCGAGTGTAGGAGTTGAGAACATTAATTGAGGAGTTGGATTAGGACAAGAAGAGAAGATACCTATTGTATATCGAAGAGCATCGGCATCCGGACATGAGTTATCTTCTAGCGTCGAAAACCTTGGCTATTTTGGGTTGGTCACCTCTGCGCAGTTAAATCTCTATCTCCAACAAATCCTATGTGCGATGCTGCGATTGTGTGGGGCCAAATTTTTATCATGTTAGTCGTTGCTAAGCCAGGGAATGAAGAAAGTCTATTCAGCAAATGGGAGTTTTCCTTTACTACCAAAGCTCAAGGGCGGGGCCTGGTTTCTAGATAAGTCAGACGGTCTTCACATGTCAGAGCATCAACATTGGTCGATAAAGTGCATGAGATTTGTCAGAGCTATGCGAAATCATGCCGGCCATGGATTATTCTTTGCGGTGTAGGGTTTCAAACTGTGGGGCCATGGTGACATGTATGCATAAATGGCACATCCCTATTGGCCGAAGGAAATAAAGAGGTGGAATGTTGTTAGCGGGGCTTGCGTTAGAGATCTTGATCGACGGCTGACGTGTGATCACATGGAATATTCTCTCCCCATGCGATCATGTGCCCTCCGTCCGATTAGATGCCATTGGAGTTATCTTTTAGTGTCGAAAACCTTGGTTGTTTTTAGTTGCTCATGTCTGCGCAATTGAATCTCTGTCATCAGCAATTCCTATGTGCGCTATTGCAATCGTGTGGGGACCAATTTTTTATCATGCTAGCCATCGCTAGGTCAGGGAATGTAGAAAGTCTACCTAGTGAATGGGAGTTTACCTTTACTACCAAAGCTCAAGGGTGGGGCCTGACTTCCGGATAAGTTAGAAGGTCTTCACATGTCAGAGAATCAACAGTGGTCACTAAAGCGCAAGGGATTGGTCAGAGCTTTGCGAAATCACGCCGGCCGTTGATTCTTCTTTGCGGGGTAGGGTTTCAAACTGAGGGTCTAGGATGACATGTAGGCATAAATGGAGCATCCTTATTGGATGAAGGAAATAAAGAGGTGGAGTGTGGTCAGCAAGGCTTGCGTTAGAGATTCTGATGGATGGCTGGCATGTGATCGCATGGAATATTCTCTCCCCATGCGATCAAGCGCCCTCCGTTCGATTAGATGTCGTTGGAGTTATCTTCTAGCGCTGAAAACTTTGGTTGTTTTTGATTGTTCGCCACTGCGCAGTTAAATCTCTATCATCAGCAATTCCTAGGTGCGCTGCTATGATTGTGTGGGGCCCAATTTCTTATCATGTTAGGCATTGCTAAGTTAGGGAATGAAGAAAGTCTATCCTGCGAATGGGAGTTTGCCTCTACTATCAAAGCTCAAGGGTGGGGCCTGGTTTCCGGATTAGTTAGACGGTATTCACACTTTAGAGCATCAATGGTGGTCGCTAAAGTGCAAGAGATTTGTCAGAGCTATGCGAAATCACATCGGCCATTGATTTTTCTTTGCAGTATTGGGTTTTAAACTGTGGGCCCATGGTGATATGTATGCATAGATGGAGCTCCTCTATTGGCTGAAGGAAATTAAGTGGTGGAGTGTTGCCAGCAGGGCTAGTATTAGAGATTCTGATCGACGGCTGGCGTGTGATCGCATAGAATATTCTCTCCCCTTGGGATCATGCGCCCACCGTCTGATTAGATGCCATTGGCATGTCAGCATTGGGACCACGAGATGATTCATTATCGAGGTGTCAGGTGGGGATTGGCTAAGCTGGTTGGAGATTGTTGTGCCCACCGTCCGAACAGGAACATACGCGGTGGAGTGTTGTCAGCGGGATTGGGGTAGATATTTTGATCAACGGCGAGCACGTGATTGCATGGAATATTCTCTCTCCATGCGATCATGTGCCCTCTGTCCGATTAGATGCCATTGGTTTGTCTGCAATGGGTCCTTGCGATGTTTCTCCACCGAGGCGTCAGTTTTGGATTGGCTGAGTAGTTATATGCGAAGATGTGTTGACCGTCGATCTTTCGGATGCGGGTCCAATCAAAGTTCTCGCCAGTTCGCAGATAAAGTGGGCACTAAGGTTGGGTTGAGGGCTAGTGGCTTGTTGCATGTTCGCATGAGCCAATCTTGTGTTATGCGATCATGCGACAAGCCCATTGTGGAAACTTTATGCAAAGGCGGTTAACGGTACTAAAGGGTTACGGTGTGTCGCATGTTCGCATAGCCCTTTTCTTGGCTATGCGATCATGCGACAATTGATGAAAGTCGCTATTACGGAATTAAAGGTGGTTCAGTGTGCCAGGTCTTGCTGATGTGTCATTTTCTTACTGACCAGTAAATGCTGAGAGGGATATGCATTGTGGGTCCCATAGCCAAGGGCAGGTAGCGGTGGCGAAGGCTGGGGGGTGTCGCATGTTCGCATAAGTCATTTTCAAACCATGCGATCATACAACAAACATCAAGGGAATGTTGTGTGAATTTTGAATTTCTATAGCTTGATCTATGCTTTGCTATACTTTACTATTTTAATATAATATTCGGCCTCGGCCCCTTATCGATAAAAAAAAAAGACAATAGGAAAAGTCACATTTTCCCTAATTTATAACTTTACTTTTCCTATCTTAATACACGCTCAACTCATCCTTGCCGCTCAACTCAACTCTTTGTTACATTCTGTAACCACTACTCTTCCATTCACAGCAGTTGCGGCACCATCATCAGGATGCAGTTCTCAACGGTAGCGGGAAGGGTTATCATGGGTATGGCGGGAAAGGCTTTATGCAGAAATGTTTTATTTATATGCCCTGATCATGTTGTCTTCTTCAATCTCTCTGCACAGCTGGGATTAAGCATTGTGGTCAATCATCTTGGAGAGAAATCGAGATCTGTAAAGCAAACAGATAATAAATTTCCCTTGAATGCATTTTGTTGATTGCTTCTGTAGTGGCTACAAACTTCTACTATCTGATGACAATCACATTGATATCATTTGGTTGAAAGTTTCTGATGCATTTTCAAAAACCCTATTTTGCATATATCCTCCAAACAATCCGGTTTCGACCCTCTGCCCCTGGAAACCCCTTTGTTTGAAACCCCATTTGATTATTAGTAGGTCTGCCCCGACCAAGCATAAGAAAGGATATACCTTCCCTCTCTTCCACAACGGTTTGCTTTTCAATTAGAAGTCGAAAAGATCTAGATCTGTATATGTTCTTGTGCGCCTACCTGTGCATCTATATATGCGATCTATGAGGTAACTTTTCTTTGACGCTTTTTTTTTAATGCAGCTCACGCAAACCCATTTGTAAAGTACATCTTCTGAGATAAAGTAAGTTCACAGTAAACTGTTTATCAGTTCTATATAAAACGTGAATCGTGGTAAATAGAGTCAGTTCTATTTCAAGCATTTCACGCATAGATCATGGTACATCTTCTGAGATAAAGGAAGTGTTGTTATTAAATAAGTTTCTATTTGATCAGAAATAAATTGTTCGTAAGACGTCAAATGATCAGTTGTAGTCATTAGCCCAAACAGTATTCTGTCTCAGTTTTGCGGTGGTTAAAATTTCAAACGGTGAACTTATTTAACTCAAATTTGAGCTTATTTAACTCAAATTTGAACTGTGGTGGCAATAAGAAGGTTCTCAGAAGATCCATTTGACCGCAACTGGTCATGGATAGAAGCTGTTGGCAGTTCACAGTAAACTGTTTATCAGTTCTATATAAAACGTGAATGAAGCCCTCTTTATATTAAATAGGTTTTAAACGTTGCTGTATAATTCATTTTTTTAGTATATTTGAAAATCATTGCAGTGCCTTAAAAAGTAGCAATGCAGGAAAACGTGATTTATCATATTCATGTTCAGTTATTACCATGTGAAAAGAGTTGGGTATTCTCCAATTGACTGTCTAATCATAATCATATGTTAGATGCATTGTTGAACGTTCCAGCTCGACCAGGCAACCTCTATTGCATTGCATAGTAAATTAATTAGGACATTTTTGTCAAAAAGAACACCTTCTTACACTATACATGGACATCTATGAGGTGTTTGTCAAGAACTTCTTATTGCAATGACAGTGAGTCTCAATTCATAGAAACATGGAAGACACATTGCCAACCTGTCACAAATCTTGAGCTCTATTGATAAACAATTCAATACTTCTATTTTCTCTAGGTTTCCTTCCACGTGTTTATTTTTCTTATCCATGCTCTTCATCTTTTTCCTATAAAATTATTGACACTTGCCATGCAAAAAGTAGGTGCTGCATCAGATAACACCTAGGCTTCAACAATTAGATATGGGAGACCATATATGTTGTCTAATATGGGTGCATGCTCTGGCCCTTGGATTTTTTCCATACCAGACACCCTTGTTTTTGCTCTAATTGGTCTCATACAGGTGGAAGGCAACCTGGGACAAGACTTGATGATTTATACTGGAACTCACATGCTGGGTCAGTCTAACTGTACAGAAGATACATAGAAGTGAAACATAAACTGGGGGCCACATATTTATTATATGAGCTGCATATTCCATTGAGTTGAGGACTTTGGATTGGTAGCTTTTCTTTGTTCATTGACAAAATAGTTGTTTGTTACAATTTTTAGCCCTTGTTTTGATGTTTTCACAGTCATGCCCACTCTTAAGTGTATAGATCCCAAAGTTTAAAATAAAGGCCTTATCTTGATTAACCATTTATATTATTCATGTTTGGTGCCAATTTCAAGCTTGAACACAGTTTTCTAAACAAATATTCCAGCAGGTTCCATGAATTTAAATGAAAATATGTAAAACCAAGCACTATTTGGCATTGATTATTGCATGGTATATATTCATTAAAGCATTGCATAGGATGGAAAGGATTTTTTGAATCAATCAAATGGATCTAGTTTTCTTTTATCATACTGAGCCTCCACAACCTGCTCTGCTGATTCCACACCATGCTAGTATTCATTGAACCCAAAAGTCTATTTTCTTTTGCTGCAATCTTCTTCGATAAATTTAGGTGAAAGATCCTAAAGACTCTGGAGATCGTCGTCTAATTACTTTATGGAACTTGATTTATTGTTTGGATTGGATGCAGATACAAGACTATTAGTTCTATGGTGTAAAAATAGGCCAATTACGTTGTCTTACTCTTGACTGCAGTTTCTTTATAGAGTAATTGTTAGAACCTTCTTATAATAGTACAAATACTCCAACATATTCAGAAACAGATCAAATACTTGATGTAGGGCAACATCTCACAATGCTCTTGGTGGATGAAACCATTCCACATTATATCTCATATGAGATCCCAAACACATACAATATTCTTCACATATTACAACTCTCTTGCCTTAAATATATGACACTCCACTACCCATCACTACCACTTCCCTATACATGAGGGATAAATGTCTTTCAAGTTATTGACACTTGCCATGCAAAAAGTAGGTGCTGCATCTTTTGGAAGTGGTAGTGATGGGTAGTAGAGTTTAAAAGAGGGGTTCCCCTGAGCCACACTGCTCAAGCTGGCTATGTGTCTCAAATTGAGAGTCTAGGATTGATGACACAACTATGGCTGCCTCAGAGTCACTGTAATGTGTTAAACCACGTTTCCCTGCTTTTATATATTTTTTAAGACACTGAAGTGACTATAAGATATATTAAAAAAATTAAAAGCAGTTTACAAAAATAGTTTACACTCAATTTCAACATTAAATATTAAACGGGTTTCATTCATGTTCTAGAACTGACAAACAGTTTGCTGATAACTGTTACGAACAATTTGATATTTGATAATGGGCAACGTTGTATTGCTGTTCCTCGTTTCTCTATTCATGAGTTTTCTATAAATTGACCAAATTTGTATTAGATGAGGCAAACTATGGCTTCCTCAGTGTCATCCATGGAAGCACATCTCCAGCTCTATGAAATCATTCTTTCAGCATGCAAGCCCACGGCCCTTTTAGCTGTTGTTTTGCTTAACATTCCTGACATTATTGCCATCCGTGGTGGTGATAATCCCCTAAGTGTGGACCAAATTGCTTCACAGATTTCAATTTCCGCCAACAAACCTGCCCATACGGAGTACCTGTTTAGAATCATGAGGCTTCTGGCTTCCATTCCAGTGTCTTCGCAGAAGAGGGCACAATGGATTATAGTGGCAGTCACCAATTCAAATATGGCCTCACCACCCTCTCTAAGTTGCTGGTGAAAATTGCTGCCCAACAATCTTGTGCACCCACTGTGTTGGCCATTAACGTAAAGTGTATAATAGATGGTTATCAGCATCTTCATGACTCTGTCATAGAAGGCTGTCCTGCATTCACCAAAGCCAGTGGTATGGGCATATTTGAATACATGAGCAACAATCTTGAAACAAACAGGGTTTTCAACGAGGGCATGGCTACTAATACTAGCCCTTTAATGGCTTATGTGGTGAAGATTTATGATGGGTTTAGAAGCTTCAAGAGTGTATTGGATGTTGCAGGAGGGGTAGGCTCTCATGGATTTATTCAATAGCAGGATTCCTTTATCACTTTCAGATCTAATTATTGATACTTGAACTAAAAATGGAATTAGTCCTAGTTTATTGGTTTATCAGTTTTGCCGAAAACATTTTGAGAATGTTTTTTTATGGTGCTATAAATGGGAATAAAATCGGTCACATGTGAGTGGATAAGGGGATTCAAAATTGTTATATCAATTTCATTTTTTTTGTCCTATATATAAAAATGTAAACATGCATGTTTTTTTTTGTTTTGCTTACAAATGGTTGTCTTAATTATGTCAAAATCTGAGTAGGAATTTGGAAATCAAATTCTGAGCATAGTAGCTTCTCAAATAGGTAAAACTGAATTTGAAGTCTGAGAAAGAAAATAAGGGAAGACTTGAATTAAATAAGGATATTCATAAAAATACAAGCATAGATGAATTTATGAGATGGAAGTTACCAATGCATCAATGGATATTCATGCAATATGAAAACAATAATGGAAAACCAATAATTTGATAGAGCAACTCTAGAGTGATATCTAATGATGACTATTAGTTTATGTTAAAATAGTTATAGTGTTGTTGGTGATCTTTTTCCCCAAAGGTCAGCTTGGCATCAGGATTGACAGGGCTAGTGTCACATTCACTCAACATTCTAAAACTGACAAGAAAAAGGGCCAACTGACAAGGATCAAAGAGAGATCCTTCTACACTTTGAGCTCCACATCACTCAGGTGGGTATACCTCATCTGCACACACATATTACCTTGTGTCATACTACAGGCCTGCAGGTAACTGACTGTGGAATGATTTTCAAACTCTTCTAGGTATCCTGTACCTCAATGAAGACAATATCTCATGCAATAGCCCTACTTGCATGGAGTGAGTATGAAAACCAGAAACCTACACTAACAACTTGAAAGGGAAAGGGTGGGACAGAAATGAAATGATTTTAAAATAAGGCTTGAAGGGACCCCTGAGATACCCTAAGTCTCTGATAGACTAGTGCCTTATCCCATGGGCCACAGAGTCAAATACCCTATTGCAAGAGACAGCTATGACACAAGAACACAACACACTCACCCTGACCAGATCATACATTACCAAACCACCTGTGCACCCAGATATGCTATCACCTATCCAAAGAAAGACCTAGGAACAGGCAATACATTAACCAGCATTCACTGGAAGACAAGCATGATGCATCTTTGATACCCCAGCCCATACATATCTGAACACTAACTCTGAACCAGTTATCCCTACGAAGACAACTCCACTTCCAAACACTTAGGCAATGCAAACAGACAAATCAAACACCCTTGATGTATGATTAATGATTCAAAATTCAAATGGAGATAATCTGATACAAAAACAAGTATGCTATAATCTCATACATAAAACAATCCTGCTTACAATATGTATCATATTCTCTCAGCCAACATGAGAAAGAGGAACACTATATGCAGAGAGAAGGAAAAATCTACAGAACAAAACCCTTCACACTGGAACTGATAGAATTCAGAACCCTCTCTAAGTCAAAAATTTGACTACATATACCCCTAGCTACCTTGGAATTCTCAGAGAGAATGCAACAAGCTACGGACAGCTAGGGCACAGGGTACAACAACTAAACCAATTAAAAACGGTGACAAAAATTATTGCAGGGGTAGGAAATACAAGCAGCCTGGAGAAAAAGATCTCAAACAGATCTAACAATCATGACAGTCAGTACAAAACACTAGGCAGAACCATGAAAACCAATCAAATCAACCACCTGCAAACAGCCTGCTGAGCACAAAATAGTCCTTCATATGGCATAAAAGTCTCCATGCAATCAAGTAACAAGCCTCTGGACCACCTTGCAATCACTGGCACCACCAAATCAATCAAAATCCACCCCAAAAGCATTAAAACTAGGTACCTCCTACCGCTACAACTCTCAAGAATTCAAAATTTGAAAAGCAACAGTCACTCTGCAATTTGCAGGCCTTAAGCTTCTTGATCGTTCGCCCTAGTCACGCAACTGAGCATCCACAACACACTACCATAGGAAACGGGCTCTTAAATCATGCTTGGTCGCATGATCGCATAACCTGGAAATGGGTTATACGAACATGTGACAACTCGTTAACACTATGCCTCGGCCCCGCAAACAATCTGCCAAGCCTCAGACCTAGATGCACCTACCATGTGTCACACCACCACTCGCCCGATCATCACAAACATGGACCCACATATCTGGTGAACTGGCGACCAAAGAACCTCGGCTAGTTCATGAAATGCCTTGCAACTTTCGCTAAAAATCTAGCGACTCCGTGACCATTATTCGCCAAGTCACTAGACAAACTAGAAAACCACCAAAACTCTTTGCGAATGCACGACAAGACCACACTTTATCGGCATCGCCATCTTTTTATTCGGACCACCACAGCAACCGCTACATCACCCACCTCACAACCACAGATGGGCCTACAGGGACACGTGGTGCCCTATCGCATGATCGCATAACCCAGGAATGGGTTATGCGGACATGCGACAGCCCACCAACCTTAGCCAACACAACCACCACCGCCACGGAAATCATCATCGGAACCTGCCACGACACAACTCCATAGATGCAAACAAGGACATGTGTCGGGTGATCACATGATCGCATAGCCAAAGAATGGGCTATGCGATCATGCGATAGCCAACCAAAGGCTGCCACATGTCCGCTAGCGGGCCCAAAGCGAACAAACCGTCGGCACCACATCAGACGGTGGGCGCATGATCGCATGGGTAAGGAATATTCCATGCGATCATACGCTGACCGTAGATCTTTGCTCATCAACACAAGCCCCGTTGAGACACTACCACATCACCACCCGCCAGACAATCAAGAATGCCCAAGTGCTAGAAACACTGGCCCCACCAACTAACTACCAAGCATTCAATGACTACATGACTAACTATTCGCCAAGTTGCTGGATGCTAGCCGCTTAACCACCAGAATCAAGAGATTGCATGACTGAAGAGAAATAGACCACCCGCTAGGTTGCTGAATGCTAAGGGGATAACTACCAGAAACCAACAAATGGGAGATAACCAGATAACCACAAGTGGCCAAGTCACGGAATGGAGACATCATCGCCAGCCAAGATGAACAATGGGAAGAACTAGGACCACATGGATAGCTGGCAAGCGGTCGCATGATCGCATGTCAGAGAAGTCTGACATGCGGCCATGCGACAACAAATCAGAGAAAAGTCAGACCCACCACACAGTCGGACTTGCGCAGTTAGAGAAAACACAGCAAACAGGGAACCAGCGCGAGGTCAAAAACACATAATGTTTTCGATGAAAGAGGATCGAAAACACACCAAGTTTCCAATATATCAACAGATAAGCACACAAAGCAGGAAACACAGGGGGTCGAAAACACACAAAGGCCGAAAACATCATGGACTTTTTGAAAACACTGTGGGTTTTCGACACTGTGGCAAATTTTTAAAGATTGCTTCCCGTGGGCCTTGAAATTTGAATATCTTTCTAGGTTTGGTGAATTAGGAGATGCAGTTTGGACTGATGCAAGGTGACACACTGAAGAACACAGGGCCGAGGGCACTTCAAGAGAAATTGCAAGAAAATAGGCCATTTTAAAGGTTTTTTGCTGTGACAAAAAATGGGCCTAACAGTGGCTCTGGTTGGGGATCTATGGCTTCTGCAGGCATAGCAAGGATCCAGATCTCTGGGAGAGCAGGCCACCAATTGGACAAAAATAGGGAACTCAAAAATTGGCAACCGAACTAGGAAAAGGAGAAACACAATAGGGAAGGGAAATATTTATAGAATTTACAATATTCACAAAAGGCTCAGGGCCCCAAAACTTTTGATCAGATCTTTCCTCTATCAAACAAGTAATTTTCATCTCCACTTAGCAAAGGAAAGCTAAAAATACATTTCTCATCCATCCTGCCAAAAACACTGTGATCCACATTCAGCACACTATATAAAAAATGATCACCATACTCACCATCATCCGGCAAGATAAAGACATCAGGCTACCATAGATGTTGACCATTTCATGACAACAAAATGTCGCACTCTCTACTTTCACTGCCATGCTGAAAAAGGAAACATTGCAACTCAACACCATGACTGGAAGCACCAACATCCTGACCATTAGTTTGCAATGAATAATAAACACTTTCTATCTCCCTGCTCTGCAAACTAATATAAAACTTCTCAAGACAGAAATCTGACTGCATGATAATGGGAACATCTTGCTGATTACAAATTACATCAGCATCATCTCAAAGGGAACAAGTATTGTCAGCTGATGACTTATTAGTCATCTGTAAATCTGAGAAAGCCCCTCCAGACTTACCATATTCTCCAGCATCAGAATATAAAGAAGAACCACAGACATTAGGCTCTTGAAAAACTGAACCCACACTGGTACACATATCATTATACTCATCATCACTGACATTATCAAATTTACTGCAATAATGTGTACCATCCACTTGCATATCAAAAATGGGAGAAAGGACCTCAGTAGAAGTTTCACACACCATGCCATCACTCATTTTTTCTTCATCAAAAATAATATCCACTAGGCATGGGATCTCAGAAACATACTCAAGAGTGCATCTTTGAAACTCTGCATCCAAAAGCTCTGAAATTTGTTCACTACTTAGCAGGTACTGGACTTCACACTCAATCGCATTTGCCTCACTGCAAATGCTACAAATATCTTCCTCATCTGAGACAGGGGCTGAAAATTTTTGTGTCAAGCCATCACTGCAGGAACTCATATCTGCAGACTCATCTTCTGTCTCTTGATAATCACAAGTTCCATCATCCACACCAGCATCACAAGATTCATCACTCTTAAATGAATCCATCCATTTCTTAACTTCTTCTAATGCTTCATTTCTAATAGAGGCAGTCCAACCAACTGATTCAAGCATACTAAGCACTAAAAACATTTTAGTATACTAGAAATCTTGAAGCTCAATACCCATAAGAAGTTCATCACAAGCTATAAGAAAATTATTATAGTATGAGTGGGATGACCCTTCTTTCCATTCCCCTATTGCACATCTTAAAATCCTTGTACAAGTCTGTTGGATTCTTTGACTTATTAGATAAATATCTCTGTCTCTATCAACATTTCTAAGGTCTGACAGAGAACTTTCAGACCTAAAATTATCAACCTGATGTGTCAAGGCTAGAAACTCCATTTAATATGCTGACAAAACAACACTGCCTATTCTCATGATAATACTTTTATTCAAACTCATGCACCCAATGACTCTATTAAACCTCAACATATTTCTGATACTCATTACAAAACTAAAACTTTTATCCAAAAATATGATCAAACCTTCAAGACTGACTTCCCTTTTTCACTAGTGACTTGTTCACCTAATTAGGGACAGTTCTTTCTTAATGAAATAGGATTACGTGGAGATATTGTGAATGCTGAAAAATATTGATCTGAAGTCTCCTCCAAATCACCTTTCAAACCTTGGTAGAGCCGCCACCTCTTTGCAGAGGACAAATCTAAATCAACTGAGAACCTCTTCAACTCTGAACCTTCTTCAAAACCAACAATCACAAGACAACCTCACCGGATAATTGCTTGTCAGGACTACAAATATATCACACCTATTATAAAACACTAACCAAATAGAGACAATCAAAGTCGCCACTCACAACTTAGGTGAGAAAATTTAGCAAGTGCTTGTTTGTATATCAGACTCTATTCTAGACTCTCCCCAGTAGAGTTTCCATTTTGTCGGTGACTCGGATGGGCCAAACCAATCTGGTCCAAAGATATTGACTACTGAAAAATAACTACAACCAGAGACCTTAATAAGCTTTCTTAATGTTCTTCCCCAGTAGAGTCACCATCTTGTTGGTGATCTTTTTCCCCAAAGGTCAGCTTGCCATCAAGATTGACAGGGCTAGTGTCACATTCACTCAACATTCCAAAACTGACAAGAAAAAGGACCAACTGACAAGGATCAAAGAGAGATCCTTCTACACTTTGAGCTCCACATCACTCAGGTGGGTATACCTCATCTTCACACACATATTACCTTGTGTCATACTACAGGCCTGTAGGTAACTGACTGTGGAATGATTTTCAAACTCTTCTAGGTATCCTACACCTCAATGAAGCCAATATCTCATGCAATAGCCCAACTTGCATGGAGTGAGTATGAAAACTAGAAACCTACAGTAACAACTTGAAAGGGAAAGGGTGGGACAGAAATGAAATGATTTTAAAATAAGGCTTGAAGGGACCCCTGAGATACCCTAAGTCTCTAATAGACCAGTGCCTTATCCCATGGGCCATAGAGTCAAATACCCTATTGCAAGAGACAACTATGAAACAAGAACACAACACACTCACCCTGACTAGATCATACATTACCAAACCACCTATGCACCCAGATATGCTATCACCTATCCAAAGAAAGACCTCGGAATAGGCAATACATTAACCAGCATTCACTGGAAGACAAGCATGATGCATCTTTGATACCCCAGCCCATACATATCTAAACACTAACTCTGAACTAGTTATCCGTGCGAAGACAACTCCACTTGCAAACACTTAGGCAATGCAAACAGACAAATCAAACACCCTTGATGTATGATTAATGATTCAAAATTCAAATGGAGACAATCTGATACAAAAACAAGTATGTTGCAATCTCATATATAAAACAATCCTGCTTACAATATGTATCATATTCTCTCAGCCAACATGAGAAAGAGGAACACTCTGTATGCAAAGAGAAGGAAAAATCTATAGAACAAAACCCTTCACACTAGAACTGACAGAATTCAGAACCCTCTCTAAATCAAAAATTTGACTACATATACCCCTAGATGCCTTGGAATTCTCAGAGAGAATGCAACAAGCTACGGATAGCTAGGGCATAGGGTACAACAACTAAAGCAATTGGAAATGGTAACAAAAATTATTGCAGGGGTAGGAAATACAAGCAGCCTGGAGAAAAAGATCTCAAACAGATCTAACAATCATGACAGTTAGTACAAAACACCAGGTAGAACCATGAAAACCAATCAAATCGGCCACCTGCAAACAGACTACCGAGCACAAAATAGTCCTTCATATGACATAAAATTCTCCATGCAATCAAGTAACAGGCCTCTGGACCACCTTGCAATCACTGGCACCACCAAACCAATCAAAATCTACCCCAAAAGCATTAAAACTAGGTACCTCCTACTGCTGCAACTCTCAGGAATTCAAAATTTGAAAAGCAACGGTCACTCTACAATTCTTAGGCCTTAAGCTTCTTGAACGTTCACACTAGTCGCACAACCGTACATCCACAACACACCGCCACAGGAAATAGGTTCTTAAATCATGTTTGGTCACATGATCGCATAACCCGAAAATGGGTTATGCGAACATGCGACAACCCGTTAACACTATGCCTCAGCCGCACAAACAATCTGCCAAGCCTTAGACCTGGACCCACCTACCATGTGTCACACCACCACTCGCCCGGTCACCACAAACATAGACCCCACATATCTGGTGAACTAGTGACCAAAGAACTTCTGCCAGTTTGCAAAATGCCTTGCACCTTTCGCTAAAAATCTAGCGACTCCGCGACCACTGTTCGCCAAGTCACTAGACAAACTAGAAAACCACCAAAACTCCTTGCGAATGCGCAACAAGAACACACTTTATTGGTACTACCATCTTTTTATCTAGACTGCCACAACTGCTGCATCACCCACCTCACAGCTGCAGATGGGCCCACAGGGACACGTGGCACCCTATCACATGATCGCATAATCCAGGAATGGGTTATGCGGACATGTGATAGCCCACCAACCTCAGCCAATGCAACCGCCACCGCCATGGAAACCATCACTGGAACTTGCCATGGCACAACTCCGCAACTGTGAACAAGGACACATGTCAGCTAGTCGCATGATCTAATAGCCAAAGAATGGGCTATGCAATCATGTGACACCCCACCAAAGGTTGCCGCATGTCCGCTAGCGATTCCAAAGTGAACAAACCATTGGCACTACATCGGACGGTGGGCGCATGATCGCATGGGTAAGGAATGTTCCATGCAATCATATGTCGATCGTAGATCTTTGCTCATCAACACAAGCCCCACTGAGACACCACCACATCACCACCTGTCAGCCAATCAGGAACGCCCAAGTGCTAGAAACACCGGCTCCACCAACTAACTGCCAAGCATTCAGCGACTACGTGACTAACTGTTCGCCAAGTCACTGGATGCTAGCCACTTAACTACCAGAATCAGGAGATTGCACGACTGAAGAGAAATAGACCACCTACCAGGTCGCTGAATGCTAAGGGGATAACTATCAGAAACGAGCGAACAGGACATAACCACAAGTCACCAAGTCACGGAATGGAGACATAACCGCCAGCCGAGATGAACAACGGGAAGAACCGGGACCACATGGATAGTTGGCAAGTGGTCGCATGATCGCATGTGAGAGAAGTTTGACATGCGGCCATGCGACAGCCAATTAGAGAAAAGTCAGACCCACCACACGGTCGGACTTGCGCAGTTAGAGAAAACACAACAAATAGGGAACCAGCGCGAGGTCGAAAACACATAATGTTTTCGATGAAAGAGGATCGAAAACACACCAAGTTTTTGATATGTCAATAGATAATTGCAGAAAGCAGGAAACAAAGGTGTTCAAAAAAACACAAAGGCCGAAAACATCATGAACTTTTTGAAAACACTGTGGGTTTTTGACACTGTGGCAGATGTTTAAAGATTGCTTCCCGCGGGCCTTGAAATTTGAATATCTTTCTGGGTTTGGTGAATTAGGAGATGTAGTTTGGACTGATGCAAGGGACACACTGAAGAACATAGGGACAAGGGCACTTCAAAAGAAATTGCAAGAAAATAGGCCATTTTAAAGGATTTTTGCAATGACAGAAAATGGGCCTAACAAGTGTCTTATGTGAATAATTTGGTCATGAGTCCTATTTTTACTATATTGTGCCCAACAAAAGGCACATATCTTCTGATGGTTTCCATACAACGCTATTCCACTCATTCAATTTTTGACAATAAGATTTTTACTAATGCAAATATTTTAGGGTTGTAGTCCTATTGAGAGAATTGACTTAATTTAAAGAGTGACCAGCTTAATATGCCTTTAATTATAATAGGAGACCTAGAATGAATGAAAAGGTAGTTTAGAATGCTGGTATTTGAAACTTATAACAAATTTTATTTTTCTTGTTAGTTTTGTAGAGGATAAGACCAATATATGGCATTTCCTTGACCTTCTTTGTGTTGATCGATGGTTGAAGTCATGCCTTGTTTTTCATTCTGGTACAAGTTTACATTTTATTATTATTGAAACTCTATGTTTTGAATTTAGCTTATCTTTGTTTAATTTATCAACATTTCAATTAATTATGGAGTGTACGTTAAAGCAATTTATCATACCCAGAGGCCCTTTCTTATTTGTGTATTTTAGGTTCCTTTCATAGCATTAGCTCGTTAATGTAATTTTCTTTTCTTCTTTTGGTACTTTCCAAAGAATGAGAAGGACGGGTTCAGCTAAAAAAGGAAAGGATTGCTCAACAAGGATTTGTGTTGCTGCTCAAATTGTTGTCCATTTTCAAGCTTCAAGTAGGTACTATTCTATGTGCCCTAGATTAAATATAAATAAATTTTGTTCATGGATTTTCCATAAATATTAGTGTAATGGAATCAAATCAGTTAGAGTATAATGGTAATGAAATTTGTATATCTATTTGGGCACTGATTTTTTAGGTTAGAGAAACTAATACAAGGATACAAATTTTTAAAATTAGATGTACATTCAATCTCATTTAAAATCTTTGACATGTGTGTTGTGCATAGAAAAGATATGAAAAGATGAACTTGAACAGAAGAAGGATTTTTCACAGACTAACTTGAAAGGATAAAACTTCTTTATAAGAAGCTTCCAAATACATATGCCAATAGTAAATACCAAATTGGAAAGGAAAACTGATTGGTTTTCTCTGTAACTCTTTCAGGGCTTTAGAAAATCTCTAACCATTGACTACTTATGAATGATCATGTTTTTTTCATGTTGCCTCAAAAATTGGTACTTGCTTTGGTGGAATCTTAATAAAGTATATGTTAAACAATGAAGTTTTCATAAGTAGGAGAATATGCTAAGTTGGTGGCAGAATTGAATTTGTTGTCTTTTCTTGGCAAATAGGGATTTAGATAATCATATTAAGTTATAACATTATTATTTCAGTTGTCTGCTGCTCATTTTCCTAAACTTTAAAGTGTGATTGAACGTCCCATTGTCCATTCTTAAAATTCTTAGTTTACTTATGAATTTGGAACCATGATGTGTGCAATGTGGCACATACTTCTTATTTGACATTTTTTGCTATATTGCACTAGGAATCCCCAGTTTCTCTAATAATGGCTTTTCCTAGCTTTTCTCAGCATTTATCTTTTTTCTTCATTCTTTTGGGAATTCAGACTTTGGAATTACATTGACTCATTAGCATAACAGTCACTTGGGATCTTAACTAGTTGAAGTATCATGGAAATTGCCTTCAACATTTCCCTTATACTAATAACTTTGGACTTTTTGAGTTTCAGAGTTTCCTTCAACACAATATGTGAATATCACTTGAGTTTATGAATCCCAAAAGGGTATTGAGTGTTGCATTGGTCTTTCTCTATTGATGATCATCGTTCACCTTTAGATAAGAGGCTGTGTGAGTTCTCCTTAAGAATTTTAATTAGAAATTCATCATGATACTAATCTAATAAAGCCACCATATTGCCATATCTTGGTAGCCCCTCATTTGTACCTAGTAAAGGCTTTGTATAATGGTTAAAAATTTAAAATCATTTAAGCATGTCAAAAATCTTGATGCTTTTTTGTTACAAATTTTTGAGCTTAATGGGACTAATGAAGCTATATTCATGACAATTCCTAATGTAAGGTCATAGTTCTATTTTGAAGGAATTTAATCTTATTTATTGTCAAATACAAAAAGATCCATACTAAATTGGTTTGAGTTTTTTTTCCTTGGTCTTGAAGCTTTACTGTTTATACTACCACTTTTTTATTCTCATGTCTTTTAAATCAAGTGATATAGTTACATGCAGACTCCTCACCAAAATATCAATAACATCATCAATCCCTTCTTCCACTGCATAGTGCAGGACCATCATACCCTTGTAAAACTCTATTTGGTTTGGTGAAGAGGAAGATACCTACAATTTGTCAGAAACTGTCTGAACCTTGACTTAGGGTAAACGGAGGAGGCTAAAAATGTAATTTACCTTAGTGTGCACATGTATCAAACCTCTCATCTTGGTTAGTGATGAGGAGGGGGTGTATGTTAACTACCCTAGAGGTTGCAGGTGTCCATGCAACATGTAACACATGTTTGAGTGTAGGGAAGTGATTGTATAGTCACAAGGAACAATGTAATAGTCAGTCACATTGGAGATTGAAGGCTTGTCCACCAAATAACCAAGTGTTAGGGTCTTGGAGGCATGGAGAAGTGTTTCATTCCTCCATAATTACACAAGTTCGCTATAAAAAAGAGTATAGACAAAGGATACATGACCCTTATCATCTGGCTTTGTTGCTTCCCAATCTTTATCATTATTCCCAGTAGTACTTTAGCCACCTGGATGCTTTTAAGAAAATTTTCATTCATTTCTACATTGTTAATCATCCCATCATTGAAGTAATGAGTATAAATTTATTTTACATATTCATCAAATGTTATGAGATCGTAATATTTTCCTTCAAGAAATGCATGCAAATGATAGGATTGGAGATTTTTAACTTAGACAACAAATTGTTAAATAATTAGTTCATTTCCTATGGCTTGAATGCCTTGAGCAATGGATTGGTCTTGATGCTGAGGATGGAGTTTTAGCCACCAGTTTTGGGCATTGACAATAAATCCATTAACAATTCTTAGAATATCTCAAGAGTTTCATTAGGGGAACTGCATGAGATGGTTCTAAGCCCATGCTATTAGGGCTTCTATAGTTGTTCTATTTTGATTTTTGAATGGGGTCAAGTGTATCAACTTTGACCAAGGTGCCTAAATTATTGGACTCTGTATATTAGTTCCTAGGAAGCTTGAAGAGTTTGCATCCATTTCTTCAGGTTCTATTTTGAAATGAGTCATTCTAAGCTCAATCTTACTAGTTTATGGATTATGTATTTTTTCTTTTATATGTTTTAGAAATGGTTGTGAAGGAGTTGAGTCATACATTTCACTAGTTCTTTTTTAGCAGATGTAATGCTAACTTAAAAACATTTTGAGACATTTGGAATAAAAAGGTTGCGATGGTGGCAATGCTAGAATACATATCTAAATGTGTGTCCTCAGCTGCAACCTGCCCAACTCCAGTGTAGGTCTCCAAACCTTTTGGAAGAACCAAAAGTTTTTGACCCACCAATGCCCTCTTACTAGGGAGATGTGATCTATCGGGTCGTCTACACTTATCCTGATATCTCCCCCAACCCTGACCAACATGTGGAGGTAGATCTGTGTAGTCAACATCATAGCCCAAATGAAACTCTGCAAATAATTGTTTGTAGAAATATAATGGCACCTCATCCTTTTGGGGCCACATATGATGTGCTTCTAACCATCTAGGATATATAAAAGGGGCCACTATGTCATCTGTACATTTTGTGACCTATTGATGCATGTTTTATGAATCACCAAACAATAGAACAAAATACCAAGATATATTATCCTCTCTTGAATAAAGTACTACTTATGCTAAGATTGCAAAAAGATCATACGATAACTCCAAGGTTCCTCGACTCATGGATATGCTCGGTGTTGATGTGATTTGCTGATGATCACAAGGGGCCTTACATTTTCAATCCTTTATGTCATGATGAATATGGTTACTATCAAAAGATTTTCAATTAAGTGCTATTTTTTGGATTTTCACTGGATATGCAGAAATGAAAAGGGTTTAGGGTTCAAAGATCCTAATCTAATCCTAAGGGTAATGATAGCCTAGGAAAGTATGCCGATGGACAAGTTCCTCAATTTACCAAGTCTCTCTTTGCCAGGTCAAGCTACAACTACACGTAGACCAGTGCAATCTTCAAGGGTTTGTATGGATAATTGAATTTATGCACATGGATAGGGGTTCAGGCTAACATTGCACAATGCTTTAGAATCACTAAAACATCAAAAGTATGAACCAAATAAACTCATCAAAACATCAACATATTCTCCAAAACATCCATTACACTTCATCTACCAAACTTAATCTAATTGAGAGAATAATGAAACCAAGCAAGCATTAAGACACATCAAATGTTCACCACACTTCAATGAAAATGCTATTGTCTCAATAGCTCATAAGCAACAATCTCAAAATTCACTCCTTTAGAAATGAGAAGAAGAGGCCTTATATAGGTCCTTGAAATCAATGAGTTGCCCAAATCAAAACAATAACCGATGGCCTAGATTTTGCCAACTCAACCCTAATTAGGGTTAGGGCACATAAAAGGAATCTACATTAATGTAAAAAACAATCCACTATCGTAGTGGGCAATAAATACCCACCACGCATGCTCTTTCACGAAGAGAGTGGGGTGAAATGAATGCCCAATATGCATACCCACTATGCATTAAATGCACTATTATCCTTGAATGGATTATTCTTGATACCCTTCCTTAAATGTGTTGACTTTGACTAACTGATGAAGATGATTGAGTGCCATGTTAGCTTGCTGAGATTTTGGGGAATATTTTTAATTGCATCATTTTGTAACTAAGTTGCACTTTGATTACTTCTTCTGAAGATATCTTCCTTTGATCACTTCCTTCCATGTACTTGCTTGAGACTTCATCTTCTGCAAATGGATTGAACTCCTTCGTTGATGATTCTACTGATTTGGATTTTCTTCACATGGAAATTCCTTGGGCATGTTCATGGACTTTGAGAAGTAATTTCAAGATGTGACATCCTTCCCTTTGTAAATTTGCACTTGAATTGTGATCTTTGAACCCTGGATGCCTTGAACTTGATCACTTGGATCGTGGTGTCTTCAACACTACAAGTGGAGACTGGGAACTTGAATGCCATCCTTGATCATGTGAGACCAGAATCCTTCCTCTTGGAAAATGAAACAACCAACATAAGAATCACATAAAAAATCTTTCATATTTTCTCTTTGAAACTTCCCTCCTCTTAAAAAAATAAAATCCTCTCTAATAATCTCATGCCTTTTTCTCTGATTCTTCAAACTCTTCACACATTGATCTTTTTCTAGAAAGACATTTTCTCTCTCCAAAAGTTCCGATGATTTGAAATTTCAAGATTTTTTGGATTTTACACAATTTTCCAAAATTTTGTCGATTTGGATTTTCAAGTTTTTCAATGTTTTTTGAATTTTGAAGAATTTCCCCTTTTTTCAACTTTACAAATTTCACTTTCCATGAATTTCTTGAACTCTTCAACATTTTCCAAAATTTTCAATTTCCAAGAGTTTAATAATTTTCAAGACTTTAAATTTTCAAAATCTTCGAAGATTTTCCATGCTCCAAAATTTTGCCTTGATGATTGATTTTTGACTTCCTTGGAAATGTATTTCATCTTCACATCCTCCGTGACCGGGTGGCTATTGCGCTCTGAGTGCACTTTACATGGAATTGAGGATTTTTATTTTTTTTTCAAACTCTGCGAGTGGGTCCATTTAGCGCTACGAGTGCATATCATGTTGAGTGAAGGATTTAATATTTCTTCTTGGACTATCCTTGACCAAGCTGAAATTGCACTCTAGGTGCATGTTACCATGAGTTAAGGATTTTTTGTTTTGAAAAATCCCTAACTACTCATCTTTTGCACTCGGAGCGCATGCTACCATGGGTCAAGGATTTATCCTTTTCTATCCTTCGTGACATGCTCCACTTTGCACCTTGAGTGCATGTTGCATGGAGTCAAGGATTTTGTCTTCTGTCACATTCCTTCACCGATGTTGTTTTGCACTCCAAGCACAGTTTGCATGGGGCTAAGGATTTTTCTCAATGTTTGACTTTCCTCGGCAAGTGTTGAACTGCGTTCTGTGAAAGGTGGGATGTAGAAAATAGATGCCTTTATTCACCATGCTGGGCATGATCTTGCTCTATCTGGAACTACTTTATTAGCAACCATTCCTCCTAACATCACTACGTTATGTGCTAAAGACAACTTTGGCTGAAGACTGAAACGTGATTCATTTGGAGACTGGGTTAGGAACTCACTGAGATAGAAAGGGGGCAAAACTGGAGAAGGGAAGATAGGGGTCCCATTATAGATGGGCAGTGTGTGATAAATGTCACAACATCTACAAGAAATAAGCATCTACAAGTTAGAACTCACCAAGTGTAGCTGATCTTACGAGGCAATTTCAAACTCCACCTCAACAACGTCAAACACTAGGGACCACTCAAGGATTTCAACAAGGAGGTACACAAATTCAATAGTTGATAGTTCAGATACCTATACAAGCCATTGTACCTCCAGCTACCCAACAACAAGTTCTAGCAATGGCACAGCAATGGTGACCACAGAATGCATCACCTCTTGCAACGTTTACTGCTTACAATCATATGCCAAAGAATCCTGAGCATGTCTTCTCTAAGTTCTTTGTGAATGATGTCAACCATACTGCTGATGAACATGTGAAGATTTTTGAAGATTCTCTATAAAACATAAATATTCAAGATGAGGATGTGGCATGCCAATTGTTCCCATATTCACTGCGGGAAGAAGCCTTTTATTGGTATATTAATTTACCCACAAATTCAATCCAAACATGGCAAGAGCTGAAGGGTGCATTCTTGGGGAAGTTCAGATTAGCTATCACCCTTGCTGAATTATATAGGCAATTCAATGAGATAAGAAGACAAGAGCGTGAACCTATTGGTGCCTTCAATAATAGATTTTAGAAGGCCTATTCTTGGTTGCATGATCCTTTCCACATAATGATGATGCCGCAAGGCCTATTTACTATGCAGCCCTGGATTGTTTCACTTCCATGTTTGTCCAGAAGACTCATCCGACCCCTACCAATTTAATCCAAGCATATGCTAAGGTTGAGAAGATCAGTTTATAGTCATCAGCAACCACTATTGGAGCACCTAGTTATTTTAGAAATGCTAATACATTGAATCAAGGGATGTTGAACTATGCTCCTACTTTCAATCATGTTCCTACTCCTTCTAATCAACTTGTGCCATATCCAGGAGCTTTGATATCTCACACAGCACCTGCACAACTGGTCTATCTTTAGAATACAACTACTTCCATAAGGACTCAGGAAGAACAAGATGAAATGAAAGACTTAATAGAATAATTTAAGAAGTTGTCTACTGAGGTTACTTACCTTAGAAATCAGAATAATCAATTGCAAAAATCACAAAGAAATTATCAGTCACATCAAGGAAATCCTCTAGCTCACAATGAGAATCATCAAGATAACAATCAAAGATACTAGAATACAAATCAAGGTTATCAAGAAAATAGTTCTGGGTATCAAAATAAAAATCAAGGGTACCATAAAAGGTCATGGAATACAAATCCAAACAATGGAAAAGTTCCTTCACCATTGGACAATCCACCAGCTTCTGAAAGCTAACCTGCTGACAAAGTTTTCCTAGTAGAAGCAGCATTGTCCGGATGGTGTAGACTACATGAAACTAATCAACATTCTGAGTTATAGTGCCAAGAGTTTCAAAGAGTAGCTGATATATGTTAGGTCATTTTTCTATCACATCAAAAATCTTTTGAAAATGGCTTCCTCCCTGCAAATGTTTTGTGGTATGTGCCCTTAGCCCCTGGTAGTTTATTGTGTCACCTTGCTCTAGTAAAAAACACACGTGCTGAATCACAAAATCCAGAAAGTTATTCGAGTTTCTGAGGTCTGCAAGAAATAATTTCAAAATCTACCACAGTGTCAAAAACCCATAGTGTTTTAGAAAATCCATGATGTTTTTGACCTTTTTGGCCTGCGTGAAAACCCTTGATGTTTTTGACTTCCCTGTTACCTTTCCGTCTGTTGATAATCCTATGTGTTTTCGATCTTTCACTGAAAACCCCGTGTGTTTTCGACCTTGCATTTCTTCTTTTCTACCGGCACTCCTTGTTCATCGGTCTTTAGTGTGCAAGTGCGATGGCAGGTGGACCAGATGTCAGAGGGGAGGCAAGGTGTGTGTTTTGATTGGTTGTCGCATGATCACATGTCAAAGTTTTCTGACATGTGACAATGCAACCGGTTGCCTTTTTATGCAATGGCCCATCGGTGATGCAGTTTGGTGGTCCGAGGTGGTGATGTGGTAGCCTGGGGTTAGCTGTTGCATGATCGCATGTCAGAGTTTTTTGACATGCGATCATGTGACCAGATGACACGTATCCCTGGGGCTCAGCTGTGAGGTGGTGATTCAGATTTTGTTAGTGGGGCCGGTGTTTCCAGTGACATGGGCATTCTTGATTGGCCAGCGAGTGGTGATGTGGTGGTCTTATGGCCTTGTCGCATGATCGCAAGGGCCATTTCCATGGCTTGTGATCATGCGACAGGGTGCCATGTGTCCCTGGGGTCTGTTTGTAGTTGTTTGGTGGTCCTGTTGGTAGGTGATGTCATGGAAATCTTCGGTTGGTCTGAGCTGGCAGGTTGATAGGTTTGAATGTGGGCCTAGGTTAGGGTATCTCAACGGTGACATGACAACTGGTAGAGTGCATGTTTGTGGTTTGTCACATGTTCACATGAGCCAGTTTTCTGGCTTGCGAACATGTGACAAACCCTTTTGTGGTAGCGGCAGCGTCGACGGTTATGAAGAAGGCAATGGGAAGTGGTGTGTCGCATGTTCGCATAGCCCATTTCATGGCTATGTGATCATGTGACAACTATTTGGGGTCACCGTTGTGGAGTTAACCCAAGGTATTCGGATGGTTTAAAAATTGAAGCCTGCAAAGTGCATGGCGACCGTTTGCTTTCATTTTTGAATCTCTCAGAATGTTTCCTGCGACCAGAAAGGACTGAAATTGATGATAGAAAGGGCCATAGTTGGTAAAACTGATCTTCTTCACCACTCTAGTGTGCTCCAAGGTATGAGATGATTGCAGAAGAGGAGTGTCTTTCCCTAGGGGAGTAAATGAAATGTACCAAAAGCAGTTGCAGGGTCACTTCTAGTTTGAATTTTGCAAAATTTTGATTGATCTTCAGTGCCTTTCAAAGATTCTTTCATGATTAAAGATCAAGTGTTAATTGCTTGCAGGGTTCAGTGTTTTTCCCTCTGAATTATGGTAAATTATTTTGAAAACTAATTTGATTGTTTTGGTGGGTGAAATCTTAACCCTGGTTACCCATAGCTTGTTGCATCCTATTGCTTTAGGATTCCAAGGTAACTAGTGTTATAAATTGTCAAACTTTTGACTTTGTAGCGGTTCCAACTGAGAGTTCCTTTCTGGTTCCATGAAAGGTTCTGTCCTGCAGATTTCTCCTTCTCTCTGCATATAGAGTGTTCCTCTCTCTCTTATTGGTTCAGAGAATACAGTGCATATTGTAACAGATTTGTCTTATGTGTGAGGATTTAATATATTCTTACTGTTACCAAACTATCTCCCTTTGAGCTTTGAGTGCATTAGTCATACATCAAGGGTGTTTGATTTTTCTGTTTGCATTGCCTAAGTGTTTGCAAGTGGAGTTGTCTTCACAGAGATAACTAGTTCAGGGTTAGTGTTTATGTATGTATGAGCTGAGGTGTCAAAGATATTTCATGCCTATCTTCCAGTGGATGCTAGTTAATGTATTGTCTATTTATAGGTCTCTTCTAAGGGGAGGGTTAAAATCCTTTGAGTGGATAATAACATACTTAAATACACAGGTGGGTGCTAAGTTGAGGTTTGTTCATGGTGTGTGATTGATGTTAGGCATCAACACATTGAGCATATTGTGTCCTTGTTTCATAGCTTTCTCTTGCAATAAGGTATTTGGCTCTATGGCCCATTGGACAAGGCACTAGTCTATCAGAGACTTAGGGTATCTCAGGGGTCCTTTCAATCTTTCAATCATTTCCCTTCAGCTCCACCCTTTCCCTTTATTATTGTTAGGATAGGTCTCTAGCTTTCAGTCTCATTCCATGCAAGTAGGGCTATTGCATGAGATTTTATCAGGGTACAGGATACCTATAGGAGATTGATTGTTATTCCACATTAATCTATCTACAGGCCTTTGGTTTGTCATGAGGTGTCTTTAATGTGTAGATAAGGAAATACCCGCCTGAGTGATGTGGAGCTCAAAGAAGAAGGAGGATGTCTCTTGTCCTCATCAATTGGATTGTTTTCCTGTCAAACTTGATGTGCCACTTTTGAGAGTCAAGCCCACCTTATGATTCAAGTTTGGTCCTGCAAGAAAAAGAACCAACAAGATGGTGACTCTATTGGGAAGACTCTAGAATAGAGTCAGAAATACAAAAATAAAGTGTTTGCTTAAATTTTCTCACCTAATTGTGAGTGGCAGCTCTGATTTTCTCTGTTTGATTAGTGCACTCCCTGATAAACAATGAGTTACTTGGAGTTTTGTATTGGTTGGAAGTGACTCTACATTGCAAAGTTATCTGATGGAGCTTCAAGGTGAGCTCAAGATCTGCCCTGCCTTCCAGTCAACAAGGTCTTCTACTGCAAGACTCCCAGGGACTTCTCAAGTATTAAATGTTCCTTATAAAGTGATCAAGCACTAAAAGAAGTATAAGGTGTGAGTAGAGATTAGTATACTTCAATTTTTTAGTTGAAGTTTGGAAAAATTATATGGAAGTATTGCATTAAGTTTAATGGATAAGTTGAATAAGGAGCTAGCTTTCCTTGAGGAGGGCATCCTTAGGGATTGCATAAGATTAGTAAGATTAAAGGTGGGAAGTAGAAAGGATTTATCCATATCCTTGTTCTATGATAGATTTTGTGAAGTATATGATGAGCTTCCCAAGGATGTTGATTTTCCTGAATCTGACTTCGTTGGTTTATTCTTGGAGCTTTGTTTTCCTGAATTAACTAATTGGTCAAATGCTTTGTGGGAGGAGTATTATGGATGTATCAGGGATTAGGTACTTGGTGATGGTAGTCTTGAACTTGAGGATGCACTTGGGGCTTTTCTCATTAGTGCTGATATTGAGAATGATGAAATTTATGAAGGAGATGTGTCAGGTGTTGACACTCTTTATTGCAGTCATGAAAGTGATTCCTTTTCTCAATATGGGGTAGAAAGTCTTTGCAATCAGTCGGATGAAGAAGAGGATTGGATAGATGAAGGTATTGTTGATGATTGTATGGCAGAAGATGATGTTCTTGAGGATAGATGTTCACTTCACAATGAACAAATTTCAGATTTATTATCTTGTGAGTATCTCAGATATTCAGGGGGAGATGGTTCTGAGTTCTTACATCCAGCACACATTGATTTTGATATGGAACATGAGTCAATGGGATCTGACTTTGACATGTGTGCCTCTTCTCCCCTTCCTACCCCAGCACCACCAGGCAGCAACCCTGTTATATATATGAAATGTCAGATGATGAGGTTGCCAGTGTTTTCTTAGTTTCAAGTGACTCAGTGGTCCATGATATTGTTTTGAGTACTGATTGGAAGAGTTGTGTGGATTCTGAATCCTCTTCTGATTTTGAATCTTTTGCTAAGCCATGGAAGGATGGCCTCTCAACTACTCAAACTTCATTTTTTTTTTAACATTGTTTGCATGAGGATCGGTTCATCTTCTCCTTGGAGGTGCATTTTTTTGATGCAAATCAGACTGATGGTGTCTACACAGGTGATTCAAGTGAGCTAGAGTGTTTTTCTTTCCATGTGGACAGTAGAATTCCTGAGTTTGTTGACAAGATTGAGGATGGTTCATCTTGTGGCTCCTTCAGGATTTTCCCTTTTGACTGCAACATGCATGTGCCACAGCATTTTCAAAATTGGTATGATTACCTTTCCATCCCTCAGGAGGAATGTGCTAGCAATCTTTGTCTTAAGCTTTTGAAAAGTGGATATAATTGTGTTTTGTCACATGGAAGAAATTTTTTTAGTTTTCCTCTAATGAATGGAGATGAAAACTACTTGTTTGATAGAGGTAAAGGCTGATCAAAAGTTTTGGGGCCTTGAGCCTTTTGTAAATATTATAAATCTTTGTACAGTTTCCCTTTCCTGTTGTGTGTTTCTTTTCCCGGTTTGGTTGCCAGTTTTTGAGTTCTCTATGTTTGTCCAGTGGGTGGTCTGCTCTCCCAAAAATACTAAATTCTCGCATGGGCACAAGTTACCCATCGTCCCCAGATAGAGCCACTGTTAGGCCATTTTTTTGTCACAGCAAAAATCTTTTGAAAATGGCCTCCTACCTACAAATGTTTTGTGGTATGTGCCCTTAGCCCCTGGTAGTTTATTGTGTCACCTTGCTCCAATCCAAAACACACGTGCTGAATCACAAAATCTAAAAATTTATTTGAGTTTCTAAGGTCTGCAGGAAATAATTTCAAAATCTTCCATAGTGTCGAAAACCCACAGTGTTTTAGAAAATCTATGATGTTTTCGACCTTTTTGGCCTATGTGAAAACCCTTGATGTTTTTAGCTTCCCTGTTACCTTTTAGTTTGTTGATAATCCTGTGTGTTTTCGATCTTTCACTGAAAACCCTGTGTGTTTTCAACCTTGCATTTCTTCTTTTCTATCGGCACTCCTTGTTCATTAGTCTTTAGTGCGCAAGTTCAATGGCAGGTGGGCCCGATGTTAGAGGGGAGGTGAAGGTGTGTGTTTTGATTGGTTGTCACATGATCACATGTCAAAGTTTTCTGACATGCGACCATGCGACCAGTTACCTTTTTATGCAATGGCCCATCGGTGATGCAGTTTGGTGGTCCAAGGTAGTGATTTGGCAGCCTAGGGTTGGCTATCACATGATCGCATGTCAGATTTTTCTGACATGCAATCATGCAATCGGATGACACGTGTCCTTGGGACTCAGCTACGAGGTAGTGATTCAAATTTTTTCAGTGGGGCCAGTGTTTCCAGTGACATGGGTGTTCCTGATTGGCCGATGAGTGGTGATGTGGCCTTCTTATGGCCTTGTCACATGATTGCAAGGGCCATTTCCATGGCTTGTGATCATGCGATAAACCCCTTGGTGTTAACTTAATGTGGTGGTGGTTATGCTGATGGTTAACATTCACAAGTTGTCACATGTTCACATAGCCCATCTCTGTGCTATGCGATCATGTGACAGGGTGCCATGTGTCCCTGGGGCTTGTTTGTAGTTGTTTGGTGGTCTTGTTGGTAGGTGGTGTCGTGGCAATCTATGGTTGGTCTGAGCTAGCAGGATGATAGGTTTGAACGCGGACCCAGGTTAGGGTATCTTGGCGGTGACATGACAACCAGCAGAGTGCATGTTTGCAGTTTGTCACATGTTCGCATGAGCCAATTTTCCAACTTGTGAACATGTGACAAACCCTTTTGTGGTAGTGGCAGCATCGGTGGTTATGAAGAAGGCAATGGGAAGTGGCATGTCGCATGTTCGCATAGCCCATTTTTGGGCTATGCGATCATGTGACAACTATTTGGCGTTGCCATTGTGGAGTTAACCCGAGGTGTTCAGATGGTTTAAAAATTGAAGCCCACGAAGTGCATGGTGACCATTTGCTTTCAGTTTTGAATCTCTGAGAATGTTTCCTACGACCAAAAAGGACTGAAATTAATGATAGACAGGGCCATAGTTGGTAGAACTGATCTTCTCCACCGCTCTAGTGTGCTCCAAGGTTTGAGATGATTGCAGAAGAGGAGTGTCTTGCCCTAGGGGAGTAAATGAAATGTACCAAAAGTAGTTGCAAGGTCACTTCCAGTTTGAATTTTACAAAATTTTGATTGATCTTCGGTGCCTTTTAGAGATTCTTTCATGATTGAAGATCAAGTGTTAATTGCTTGCAGGGTTTAGTGTTTTCCCTCTGAATTGTGGTAAATTATTTTGAATTCTGATTTGATTCTTTTGGTGGGTGAAATCTTAACCCTAGTTACCCATAGCTTATTGCATCCTACTGGTTTAGGATTCCAAGGTAACTAGTGTTATAAATTGTCAAAATTTTGACTTTGTAGCAGTTCCAGCTGAGAGTTCCTTTCTAGTTCCATGAAAGGTTCTGTCCTACAGATTTCTCCTTCTCTCTGCATATAGAGTGTTCCTCTTTCTCTTATTGGTTCAGAGAATACAGTGCATATTGTAACAAATTTGTCTTATGTGTGAGGATTTAATATATTCTTACTGTTACCAAACTATCTCCATTTGAGCTTTGAGTCCATTAGTCATACATCAAGGGTGTTTGATTTTTCTATTTGCATTGCCTAAGTGTTTGCAAGTGGAGTTGTCTTCACAAAGATAACTAGTTCAGGGTTAGTGTTTATGTATGTATGAGCTGAGGTCTCAAAGATATTTCATGCCTATCTTCCAGTGGATGCTGGTTAATGTATTGTCTGTTTATAGGTCTCTTCTAAGGGGTGGTTTAAAATCCTTTGAGTGGATAATAACATACTTAAATACATAGGTGGGTGCTAAGTTGAGGTTTGGTCATGGTGCGTGATTGATGTCAGGCATCAACACATTGAGCATATTGTCTCGTTGCTTCGTAGCTTTCTCTTGCAATAAGGTATTTGACTCTGTGGCCCATTGGACAAGGCACTGGTCTATCAGAGACTTAGGGTATCTTAGGGGTCCTTTCAATCTTTCAATCATTTCCCTTTAGCTCCACCCTTTCCCTTTATTGTTTTTAGGATAGGTCTCTAGCTTTCAGTCTCATTCCATGCAAGTAGGGCTATTGCATGAGATTTCATCAGGGTACAGGATACCTAGAGGAGATTGATTGCTATTCCACATTAATCTATCTGTAGGCCTTTGGTTTGTCATGAGGTGTCTTGAATGTGTAGATAAGGCAATACCCACCTGAGTGATGTGGAGCTCAAAGAAGAAGGAGGATGTCTCTTGTCCTTGTCAATTGGACTATTTTCTTGTCAAACTCGATGTGCCCCTTTTGAGAGTCAAGCCCACCTTATGATTCAAGTTTGGTCCTACAAGAAAAAGAACCAACAATATATTCAAAGGAGAAGTAAGAAACACTACTGCACCTAAAAATCCTCCACCTATAGGGTATCAAATAGTGCTTGCTCCTAGATATGACCAGGTGTTGGTCTTTGATGATTTCAAGTTTCCACCTCCTGATTCTCAGGATTACATGCCTATGCAAACTAATAAAAAATTCCCACCTGCATTAGCAAATGGTCCTATGGAGGCACCACAATATTAAGTTCCACTGGAGAATCAAGCTCCACCTATTTCCCCAAATGAGCCACTGCAGAAGGACGGAATTATTTTTCCTCCACTTTATAATAGTGTCCTAGTAGAAGGCGTAAGTGAAGTTCAAGCTTTTCAACAAACATCTGGGAATGCTCCATTGAGGACTTATCAAAGAAATTATAGAAATCATGAGCTATTGACAACGTCAACTCCTCCAAATAACTTTACAACTCCTCCACATCCCAATACCAATAATACTCCAAGTCCTCTCAAGGATTCATCCAAGTATCGACAACCTATTAGTGCACATGGAGAAAGAGGTCAGTCTCTTGTGACCAATGCTCCACAAAATCAAAAAGGGAAACATGTGACACATTCTACTATACAAAATGGAGGAGAAAAGAAAAATCAAGAACAAGGGCAGAAAGAAAGTCCTCCTAGGGAGGAATTCAAGAGGCTGAGCTCTTGCATACTAGAGGAATTCAAGAAGATAAAAGTAAGTTTACCATTGTATGAACTAATGAAAATTCCTAAGATAAGGGATGCATTGTTGGGAAGTCTGAATGATGTACCTCTGAAGATCATCTCGCAGAATGCCTCATACCCACCCAGAGGTCCCCCTAACAATCATCAATCTAGTTTTGCACAAAACACGAATGTTGTTTATGTAAAAGCAAGTGCACCTAATGTCTTACAAAGTTCAAGCTTCATTGGGATGGTGCAAAACTATTCTGAGGAAGGAATCTCACAAAATGATCCTTCATTTCAAGAAGAAGAAACAACCAGAGATCTCACCACTCTTGTAGAACAAACAAGTGTTATTCAGAATGGGAGCAACACCCGACAGAATGTGAACAATGAGGAATTCAACCCTAGAGCACAAAAACCTATGGTTTTATACTACAGAAAAGAAGAGTCTACCCCTTTCCTTGTGTGAGTCCAAATTTTTGGAAAAATGTTACATAACTGTCTAATTGACTCTGGAGCATCAAGTAATGTAATGCCCCTTGATATATGTAGAAAATTGGGATTAGTCCCATTACAAATAGATAAGAAGGTGACTCAGCTGGATAAAATAGAAGTTCCAGTTATAGGAGAACTAAATAACATTCATATGCAATTGGCTTCAGATCCATGAGTTTAGAGTTGTATAGACATATCAGTTATGGACATTCTAGAAGGATATGGAATACTTCTAAACAGAGATTGGGCAAGGAAATTGAATGGATACATAGCAACTAACTTCTCACACATGTGGCTTTTATGGAGAGGAATCCCAAATCAAATAAGGATAGAAAGCATGTCGAGGCTCTGATTATTGATAACAGAATATGGAGAAGATAATCAGATCCTGTTCATGGAAACAAGTCCAGGCTCTTACGCACCTAAAACTGGGGAAATTTTGATGTTACAAGGTTACAAACAAGGAGGATGCCTAGACATGATGCCCAAGTTTGCAAAGGCACCAACTGATGATAATTCAAAATCATCAATGACAGAAGGAATGTTTGAAAATTTCAAGAATTTTGTCTTGAAAAGTGTTAAGCAAGAAGTTGAGTTGGGAAAAGATGCTCATATTCAGAATCTATTACTTCCTAATTGGTGAAGAATACATAATGCTTTTCATTCTGAAATATCATGCATAATGTGCAAAGCTGCAGTTGCTCAAGTTTCAAAGATGGTCCCACAAGTATCAGTGGCATGAAACTTTGAAGTTATCAATGTGGAATATCCAAGTCAAGCAATGACCTCAAAACCATAATATAAAGAAGTTAAAAAAGGTGAGAAGAAATTTTTTGAAGAAGAACATGAGAAACATGTCAAGAAATTAGAAGGTGAAGCTTCCAGTACTCAAGTCAATGAGCAAATCTAGACTTTATCATTTGATGGGTCAAAATCAAAGAAAGGAAGTGGAGCCAGTGTTGAACTTGTTATCCCAATAGGGGAAGGCTATCTTGCAGCACATAGATTATAGTTTCCTTGCACGAATAATGTGGCTAAGTATGAATCATTAGTTATTGGTTTTCTCCTCACTATCCAAAAAGGTGCCAAGATCTTGTACGTGCATGCAGATTCAGACATAGTAGTGGGACAAGTTCAAAAATAGTACGCATGTCATGATAAAAGATTGGGTTGTTATCAAAATAGAGTTTGGGATTTGATTGAAATCTTTGATGCCTTCAACATTAAAAGAATAAATCAGACATGTAATCTACTAGCAAATTCATTGGCTCAGTCTACAAGTTCTTTGGAACCATTGGCCATGGATTGTGTGAAGAAGCTCACAGTTGAATTGACTTTGGTGCCATCTGTTCTGGACAACATCACAAATTTCCAAGTATTTGAAGATGATAAGCATATCCTTGATTTCTTAACAAGTTCAAGGGTCTTTGAAGCACAAGTCATTGATGAGGGAGAACCACAACAAGCTCAGTTTGAAATAGATGAGATAATGAATTTGAGGACAAATACTATTCCTAAGGGGATGATTGAGCTAGAAAGAATTTTTGATTCAGATAGATTGAGTGCTCTCAAGTATCAGACAATAGAAGGAGGGGAATGTGAAAAAGTGAACTTAGGAACTAAAGAAAATGTCAAGAATGTTTCTATTGGTAAAGTTTGTACTCCTTGGGAAAAGGAAGATATTTTGAAGCTTATGAGGGAATTCCCAGATGTGATTGCATGGGGATACGAAGATTTGAAGACTTATGATACCTCCCTCATCACACACACAATCCCACTAAAGATAAATACTAAACCATTCCGTCAAAGGTAGAGACCAATAAATCCCTTGTTAGAGCCACTTATCCATCAAGAAGTAAAGAAATTACTTTCTACCAGAATAATTTTTCTAGTCAGACACTCGACATGGGTCACCAACTTGGTTCCTGTTAGACAAAAGAGTGGAGAAATAAGATTGTGCGTAGATTTTTGCAATCTTAACAGAGCTTCAGAAAAGGACAATTATCCAGTCCCATCACTAGATAAAGTTATACAAGTTGTGAATGGATCCCAAATGATGTCATTTTTAGATGGTTATTCTGGGTAAAACCAAGTGATGGTAGAAGAAGAAGATAGACTTAAAACTACATTCACCATAAAGTGGGGCACATTTGCATACAGAATGCTACCCTTTGGTTTGATTAATGCTGGGGCCACTTTTCAGAGAGCCATGGACTATGCTTTCAAATATTTGGTTGGTAAATGCATTATTATATACATGGATGATCTCACTATGTTTTCTTGGCACAGAGGAGATCATATGACTGATTTAAAGAGAATATTTCAAAGATGTAGGAGATATGGAATTTCATTGAACCCAAAGAAATGCATTCACAGTTACAAAGGGAAAATTGTTGGGACATGTGATTTTAGAACATGGAATCTTAATCGATCCTGAGCGCATCGAAGCAATTTCAAAGTTGGGGCTGCCAGCTAGTTAGAAAGAGTTAAAGTTATTCTTAAGAAAAATCAACTTTGTAAGAAAGTTCATTTCAGGATTTGTAGAAATAGTTAAGCCACTAAATGACATGTTGAAGAAGGGTGCAAAGATAGATTGGACAGCTGTAGCAAAAAGGGCTTTCAAGGAGATAAATCAAGAAATTGTGGATGTTCCTATTTTGATCAGCCTAGATTACACTAGACCATTCTACATCTATTCATTTGCATCAGAGCATACTTGTGTAGCTATCCTTACTCAGAAGATGGAGGAGAAAGATGAGCATCCTATTGCCTTTATGATCTCACCACTAAAGTATGCAGACTTGAAATATCCAAACATAGAGAAGCAAGCCTATGCTTTGGTGAAGGAAATCAAGAAATTGACATTATATTTTTAGAAGTAAGGTTTTTGCAATTGTTCCAGATGAGGCCATGAAGACACTATTGATGCAGAATGAATTGGGAGAAAGAAGAGGAAAATGGATGTCTATCATCCAAGAATATGACATGGAGATACAACCTATGAAGCTAGTTCGAGGACAAGCTCTGAAACAAAAAATTGTGGCAACTGGTCCTAGATTGGTTCAACAAGTATATGTGATGGAAGAAGTATCCCTAGATGAATGGTATGATGACATTGTTTACTACCTCTTGAATCACAAGTCTCCTACACACCTAAATTCTATCCAAAAGCATGCCTTGAGAATGAAAAGTCAACAATTTATGCTTCAAGGAGTAGTTCTATATAGAAAGAATCATGATGGAATCTATGTGAGATGTTCTAGAAAAGAAGAAGCAAATAAGATCCTAGAACATTTTCATAGCAAGTATGGGACCAATCATGGAAGTAGTCTCTCTATGGCCCACCAGATTTCAAGGGTGGGATATTACTGGCCCACATTATTTAAAGATGCCTATGAACATGTAAAGACCTATCACACTTGTCAAGTAGACACAATGCGTGAGAGAAATCCTACAATGCCTTTGCAACCTGTTATTGAAGTAAGACCTTTTGCAAAATGGGGGTTAGACTTTATTGGTCCAATTAATCCACCCTCTTCAGGACAACATAGGTACATCCTGGCAGCCACTGATTATTGCACTCACTGGTCAGAAGCTCAAGCAGTAAAAAATTGCATGACTGAGGTTGTTATCAAGTTCCTTGAGGAAAATATTGTCACAAGATTTGAATGTTCACATGCTCTTGTATGTGACATTGGTACTGCATTTAAATCTCTAAAGTTTTAAAATTGGGCATTTGATTGTGGGATCACCCTGAAGTTCTCATCAAATTACTATCCTCAAGGAAATGGGTTAGCCAAGTCAACAAACAAGAATCTGCTAAGTGCTATCAAGAATTTATTGGACAAAAATCCTAGGGATTGGCGTACGCAGCTAAGATTTGCACTTTGGGCAGACAAAATAAGAATCAAGAGCTCTATAGGGACATCTCCCTATCATTTGGTTTATGGACAAGATCTGATTTTTTCCATTTAGTTGAGGATCTCAACATTGTAGTTTATGTAGGAATACATGGAATGAGAAGAATTGGTACACACACAATTGACATAGTTACTACTCCTAGAAGAGAAAAGAGATTAGGCACTGGAAAAGTTTGAAAAACATCAAGCTGTGGTAAAGAGACGGTTTGATAGAATGGCCAGAGTTAAGGATTTTTGAATTTCATATTTGGTACTCTATTGGGATAAGGCCCATGAAAAGAGAGGCGATCATGACAAGTTTGACAATTTATGGATGGGGCCTTTTCAAATTTATGAGATACTAGGAGATAATGCATTCAAGTTGAGAACTCTAATAGGAAATGAAGTCTCATTGCCCACCAATGGGCAATTCCTCAAGCATTATTTACACTCATAGGCTTCCCTCTAGAAGCCTACCTTGTACATAGTTAGTCTAGGTTTTCCCTTCCATTCTTTCATTTTGGTTTTCTTCCCCTGTTTCCATTCGTGTCATTTCTTTCCCGTTGGTGGGATTTTGGCTTTCTGTAGTTTAGGTTGTTAGTTTAGGGTTTTCTTTCCCCTAAGCTTTGTTTGTTCAGGTGGTTTTTTCTTTCTTTTGGTTTTGGTTGGTTTTGGTTTTCGCTAGGTGGCCTAGATGTTTGGGTGTTCCCATTTGTGTTGGGGGGCATTGTGTGATTTCAAACTTCATTTGAAGATTCCACTATGTCTTGTTTATCTCATTTCCTGGATAACTGTTTATGAAGATCCCTAGAAACTAAGGTTGTATTCCCTATGTTTATCATTAGGTTGGAATACAGACTTGACTTGGGAGGTTAATCATGCACTGTATCTTGACACTCAAACTTTGAGTTTTCTATATTTTTCACACCTAACTATTTCTCTGAGTCCATCTTAGTTTCTTTAGGAGAGGTCATGGCTTGTGAAAATTTTTAAATCTTGCTTTAATGCCACTGTAATTCCTAAACCCATAGTGAGCTTCACTACTCACGAGCCAAAAGAAAAGAAAGAAATACAATATCAATTGAAAAGGATAAAAGAGAAAATAAAAGAAAAGATGAAATAATTGGCTTTTGGGGGTACACAAAAATCTCCATAGGTGTTCAAAAGTATATTTCACCAGAATTGGAGCAATCTCCATTGGTTTTATAGTGACAAATTTTTCGGGGCTATGGATGCCTAATTGGTAGCGGGGCAATGTCTAGGATGCTTTTGAAGTTAAGAGGAATATATAGCTTGCTAAGGCCCATCTTAGGGTTTCTAGGTGGTCTTGTTGAGCAGGCATTAACACATTTGCACACATGTAAGTGATTGAAGGATGACGGTGTTTTGATCCAATATATGATTATCCTCCCCTTTAGAGTTATGTTTTCTCTCTTTGTGATAGCATAAGTTTGTTAACCAAGGAATTTGGGTTCAAAGTAAATTTTTATCCTTGAAATGTCTTCAAAATTTCACCCATGGAGTCGCTAGATGTTGTGACATTTATCACACACCACCCATCTATGATGGGACCCCTATCTTCCCTTCTCTGGTTTGGCCCCCTTTCTATCTTAGTAAGTTCCTAACCTAGTCTCCAAATGAATCACGTTTCAGTCTTCAGCTAAAGTTGTCTTTAGCACATAACGTAGTGATGTTAGGAGGAATGGTCACCGAGAAAGTAGTTCTAGATAGAGAAAGATCATGCCTAGCATGGTGAATAAAGGCATCTATTTTCCACATCCCACCTTTCATGGAGCGTAGTTCAACACTCGTCGGGGAAAGTTAAACATTGAGAAAAATCCTTAGCCCCATGCAAAGTGCACTTCGAGTGCGAAACAACAATGGTGAAGGAATATGACAGAAGAAAAAATCCTTGACTCCATGCAACATGCACTCAAGGCACAAAGTGGAGCATTTCATAGAGGATGGAAAAGAAGAAATCCTTGACCCATGGTAGCATGCGCTCCGAGCACAAAAGAGGAGCAGTCGGGGATTTTTTGAAACACAAATACTTAACTCATGGTAACATGCACCTAGAGTGCAATTTCGGCTTGGTCAAGGATAGTCCAAGAATAAACATTAAATCCTTCACTCAATATGATATGCACTCGTAGCGCTAAATGGACCCACTCACGAAGTTTGCAAAAAAAAATGAAAAAATCCTCGATTCCATGTAAAGTGCACTCAGAGTGCAATAGCCACCCGATCATAGAGAATGTGAAGATGAAATAAATTTCCAAGGAAGTCACAAATTGATCATCGAGGCAAAATTTATGAGCATGGAAAATCTTGGAAGATTTTGAAAATTTAAAATCTTGAAAATTATTAAACTCTTGGAAATTGGAAATTTTGGAAAACATTGAAGAGTTCAAGAAATTCATGGAAAGTGAAATTTGTAAAGTTGAAAAAGGGGAAATTATTCAAAATTCAGAAAACATTGAAAAACTTGAAAATCCAAATTGATAGAATTTTGGAGAAATGTGTAAAATCCAAAAAATCTTGAAATTTCAAATCATCGAAACTTTTGGAGAGAGAAAATGTCTTTCTAGAAAGAGATCGATTTGTGAAGAGTTTGAAGAATCAGAGAAAAAGGCATGAGATTATTACAGAGGATTTTATTTTTTTAAGAGGAGGGAATTTTCAAAGAGAAAATATGAAATATTTTTTATGTGATTCTTATGTTGGTTATTTCATTTTGCAGGGGGAAGGATTCCGGTCCTGCATGATCAAGGATGACATTCAAGTTCCAGGTCTCCAATTGCAATGTTGAAGACACCATGATCCAAGTGATCAAGTTCAAGACATCCAGGGTTCAAAGATCATAATTCAAGTGCAAATTTATAAAGGGAAGGATGTCACGTCTTGAAATTCCTTCTCAAAGTCCAATAACATGCCCAAGGAATTTCCATGTGAAGAAAATCCAAATCGGTAGAATCATCAACGAACGAGTTCGATCCATTTGCAAAAGATGAAGTCTCAAGGAAATAAATGGAAGGAAGTGATCAAAGGAAGATATCTTCAGAAGAAGTAATCAAAGTGCAACTTAGTTACAAAATGATGCAATTAAAAATATTCCCCAAATCTCAGCAAGCTAACATGGCACTCAATTAGCTTCATCGGTTAGTCAAAGTCAATGCATTTAAGGAAGGTTATCAAGAATAATCCATTCAAGGAAAATAGTGCATTTAATGTATAGTGGGTATGCATATTGGGCATTCATTTCACCCCACTCTCTTCCTGAAAGAGCATGCGTGGTGGGAATTTATTTCCCACTACGGTAGTCGATTCTTTTATGCATTAATGTAGATTTCTTTTATGTGCCCTAACCCTAATTAGGGCCGAGTTGGAAAAATCTAGGCCATCGGTTATTGTTTTGATCTGGGCCACTTATTGATTTCAAGGACCTATATAAGGCCTCTTCTTCTCAATTCTAAAGGAGTGAATTTTGAGATTGTTGCTTATGAGCTATTGAGACAATAGAATTTTCATTGAAGTGTGGTGAACATTTGATGTGTCTTAATGCTTGCTTGGTTTCATTATTCTCTCAATTAGATTAAGTTTGGTAGATGAAGTGTAATGAATGTTTTGGAGAATATGTTGATGTTTTGATGAGTTTATTTGGTTCATACTTTTGATGTTTTAGTGATTCTAAAGCATTGTGCAAAGTTAGCTTGAACCCCTATCCATGTGCTTAAATTCAGTTATCCATACAAACCCTTGAAGATTGCACCGTTCTATGTGTAGTTGTAGCTTGACTTGGAAAAGCGAGACTTGGTAAATTGAGGAACTCATCCATCAACATACTTTCCTCGGCTATCATTACCCTTAGGATTAGATTAGGATCTCTGAACCCTAAACCCTTTTCATTTCTGCATATCTGGTGAAAATCCAAAAAATAGCACTTAATTGAAAATATTTTGATAGTAACCATATTCATCATGACATAAAAGATTGAAAACATAAGGCCCCTTGTGATCATCAGAAAATCACATCGACACCAAGCATCTCCATGAGTTGAGGAACCTTGGAGTTATCGTATGATCTTTTCGCAATCTTAGCATATGCAGTACATTGTTCAAGAGAGGATAATATATCTCGGTATTTTGTTCTACTATTTGGTGAGCCATAAAACACACATCAAAATGACCATATATGCTTGAACCACCATCTTATTGATGTAATGGGTGCCAAACATGTTCTTAGCCTAAGTGACTGAAACATTTGAATCAACTGTCCTGCAACCTACTGTTGAACTACAACTAATTTGGAATCTAATTGAAGAATCTATGATTAAAGATAATTGAGGAGTTGCTAATTAGATATGTAATATGATTAAATCAGTATTACGTTGTCATTGATGTCAACTAGTTTGACAACACTTATCTTGTAAGTTACTATACTGACGCATCTGAAGAAATGTGAAAAAGTGATGAAGAATAGATAAATCTACATGGAGAAAGATGTACATGACAGATGAGGATAAGGAACACATTGAGTAACTTGTTGATGAGTCTATGACTTGATGATATTGACTTTATTATGTTGCATTCATCTATGATGAAGTATAGAGCTCTAAGACACAAAGCAGTGTTGTCAGTAAATGAAGCATTTCTAGTATACACTGATGGAGTGTAGTGTATACCGATCATAGTATTAATCAAGCAGTATTCACCGATGCATTTCTTTGTCAACCAAGTGGAATAGAATGAATTAAATGATCAGTTTAGCTGATAAGATTGATGAGCTGGAAAGAGTATAACATCGAGGTAACAGATAATATTTGTTACACAGATTGATGACTGACGAAATTCAAGGAAGATCTAATGGAGAAGATTGAAACATGTTATTGACATAAGTACCGAGAAAGTTTGAAGCGGCAAAATATATGAATGTGGTTAAGTAGCAAAATTTGATGGTGGAGAAGAAAATGATTTAATCATCTATATAAGACAACAAAATTTCTTTATGAAGGATGCCAGAAGAAGAAGAAGCTACAAGAATATTGCGTGAACAAGGTTTTCATGCATTTTGATCATACTGGTTAAGCAAGAACTAAGCTGCAGAACAATTACCGAGCTACAAAGAGAAATTACCAATGGATAGTAAGTTCATACAGTATTGAATCTGAAGTGAAATATTGATCAGAAGGATTTGTATGGACTAAATATTGATATGTAATCTACAATTGAAGTTGTATTAAGGTAGGTCATTTACTGTTACATATTTAACCATAGTATACAGTCAAAATCTCTTAACCGAGTGGACTCTGAAAGTCTTATGATGTATCATTCATAGAATGAACATTGTTATCCTATCAACCCCATAGTGAATACTAGTTGGACGATAACTTCTAGTCTAAAATCCTCTAACAAGGTCACACCTGACAGTGTGTTTGTAACCTTTAATAGGGTTGGGTCTTAACTGACCTCACTTCAAAAGAGTGAACAATTTTGGGTTACCGGTCCCAGCTGGTTTTTCCCTTTACAGGGTTTCCATGTTAAATCTCTTGTGTTATGTGTTGATTGTGATATTTGTTTGTTATCATTCTTTACATGTTACATGTTAGATTTGATTGGTAAACTGTTATATTATTAGACTGGTAATCAATAAAAGCACAGACAGTGAAAGTATTTATTGTTTACCGATGAGCAGAAATTGAAGAAATAGTTTTGAATTATACATTTTGTTTTGGGACACTAGATAAATGATTCACCCCCCTCTCAATTATTCTAACAATTGGTATTAGAGCATTGGTTTCTTGGAATAGAGTTTTAAGGACTTAAGCATAAAGGTCTCAAGATGTATAAGAGGGAAGTACCAAAATTGAACAAAGAGAACTTCACAGTATGGAAAAGCAGAATGAAGTTGCACATATCTGGAATTGGGAACTTTGCACTAGAGCTGATGGAGAATGGCTACATACAACCACCCACTGGTCCCTTAACTCTTGATCAATTGAAAGAAAAACATGAACATAATGTTACTATGATGGAACTTTCTACTTCCTATACCAATGCTGAATTTGAAGATATCAAGACATGCACGACTGCCAAAGGAATGTGGGATAAATTAGCAAAAATATATAGTGGAGAACTGAATGTCAAAAGAGAACGAGCTAAAAGTCTGAGAGGCAGATTTGATGATATGAGAATGAAAGAAGGTGAGAACATTGTCCAATAGTCAAATAGACTCAAAGAGGTGGTACATGCTATTAGAGCATCTGATGGAGTAATTGATGATGAAACAGTGATAAGCAAGATTCTTAGAACTTTGCTACCAATTTATGCAATCAAGATTTTTGCAATTCATGAAACAAGAGCTACATCCAACCTTACTCTTGACACTCCGATTGGTAAACTTACAACCTTTGAATTAAACAATTTTGATAACAATGTTGTTCCTTCTGTTGAATCCACTTTCATATCTTCTTTGAAGATTGGAAAGTCTAGCAGGAATAGTAAGAATTGTGATAGTGATGACAATACCGATGATGAACTTGATGAGCTTGAAGCACTTATGGCCAGAAGTTTGCCTAAAGGAAAAGGAAGGTATAGAGGTAAGCTACCTTTAGCATGCTTTAATTGTAAAGAAGTTGGTCACATCACTCCTAGATGTCCATAGAAGAAAGATGATGATAGATCCAAAGACTGATATAAAGGAAGCTATGGGAGAAGAGTCAACAAAGGCTACTGACACTACAATAGAGACAACCGAGATAAAAATGCAAAAAGGTATGTTACATAACTGAAGATACTAAAACTGAATCTGATTCTGATGATGATATAGAAGTTCTATTTGATGCTATGAAAGATGACTCAGAGGAGGAAGAGAAACATGAAGAGACAACACTAATCTCTAAAGTAAGCATAAATGATACATGGATCATAGACAGTGGTTGTACATATCATATGACCGGTGATGTAGAGAAGTTTGATCATCTTGTTGAATATAATGGAGGATCCATGAGAATGGGAAATGATGCAACTGGTATGGGAAGAGGTAAAGGATCATTGTTGATCAATGATAGATTACGATGTGAAAATGCATACTGGGTAGATGGATTGAACTATAATTTGTTAAGTGTGGCTCAACTGAACAATTTAGGCCACCGACTAGCTTTTGAGAGCAAAAAGGTGAAGATTTATGATGATGGAGGAAGACTTGTCAGAACTGGTACACAATCCAAAGGTAATCTATTCTATCTTGCTATGGATCAGTCTTCTTGTTTGTTAATAAAGGATGAAGATGCTTGGTTGTGGCACAAAAGGTTATGCCATATGAACTTTGACAACATGATCAAGATTAGCAGAAAGAAGAGAGTTAGAGGATTGCCTAACTTGACAAAATTTGATCATGCCATGTGCCATGAATGTTAGAAAGGTAAGATGACTAAGTCTAGTTTTAAAAGCAAATACTATTCAACAAAGAAGATACTTGAGTTGGTTCATACTGACCTATGTGGTCCTATGAGAACTTAGAGTTATTCTGGTGATAGATATTTTATTCTTTTTGTTGATGATTATACTAGACTAATGACTGTTATGTTCCTGAAAGAGAAATTTGAAGCTTTCAAAATGTTTAAGTGGTATAAAGCTAAGGTAGAGAAAGAAACCAAAAAGGAAATAAAATGTTTAAGATTTGATAGAGGAGGTGAATTTATCTCTGATGAATTTACTAATTTTTGTAATGAGCATGGAATCGAAAGACATGTATCTGCACCGAGGACACCTCAGCAAAATGGCATTGCTGAAAGGAGGAACAAGTCTATAATTGACTGTGCTAGAACATTAATGATATAGAAGAATGTTGCTCAGACATATTGGAGGGAAGCTGTCAGTACAACTGTGTATGTTCTTAACCAAGTACAACTGAAGAAGGACTCCAACTAAACACCTTATGAACTATGGTTTGGACACAAACCTACTGTAAGTATTTTTAGAATTTTTGGAAGTAAATGCTTTATTTTGAAAGATGAGAGAAATGGAAAATTTGATTCTAAAGGAGATGAAAGAATATTTCTAGGATATTCCACTACAAGTAAAGCATATAAATGTCTGAATAAGGTTACAAATAAGATAGTTGAAAGTACTAATGTTCGTGTTGATGAGTTTGATAACAAGTACACAAAGGATAGTATGAAGGAACTGAAAGACTACGGTAGATCTACTTACATTGAACATCTAGAGTATCTACCGACACCGCAAACTATGACAACTGGTCAGTAGGGAAACAATGCAGGATAATAGACAACAAAAATTGAGGAACAAGATGGAGCTACCAAGCAAGAAAATGACCCTGAGGAGGATGGCCAAGAAAGGAGAAATCAAGTTTTGGCTAGCTTTGCTAGAACACATCATCCTAAAACACAAATCATTGGAGATAGACATGCTAGAATGCAAACTAGAAGCAAAACAAGACAAGGTACATGTTTAATTTGTGAATTTGAACCTAAAACTATGAAAGTTGCATTAGAGAATGAAGAATGGGTTAATGCAATGAAGGAAGAAATAGAGAAAATAGAGAAGAACAAAACCTGGTCCCTAGTACCCCGACCAAAAGATAAAAATGTTATCGGTACTAAGTGGATATACAGGAATAAATTAAATGAAAATGGTGAAGTCATAAGAAATAAAGCTAGATTGGTATGCAAGAGATATGCACAGGAAGAAGGCATTGACTATGGTGAAACATTTTCACCTATTCCTAGATTAGAAGGAGTTAGAATGCTACTTGCATATGCAGAACACAAGAAATTCAAAGTCTATCAAATGGATGTGAAGTTAGCATTTTTAAATGGTATACTTGAAGAAGAGGACTACATTGAACAACCTAAAGGATTTGTTGATCCCAACAATAAAGACATGGTATGTAGACTACATAAAGCCTTATATGGTTTGAAGCAAGCACCAAGAGCATGGTATGAAAGACTACATACTTACTTGTTAAGTATTGGATTTGTTAGAACAAGTGAAAATAGAAATCTATATGTGAAAGGTGATACTGATGATACTATTATCATTGTTAAAATATTTGTTGATGATATCATCTTCAGAGGCTCAAATCTTATCTGCAAGGCATTTGCTGATGAAATGCAAAAGGAATTTGAAATGTCTATGTTCAAAGAGATTAAGTTCTTTCTTGGCCTACAAGTGATTCAGCAGAGTGATGGAATATTCATCACACAATCTAAATACATAAAGGAAGTACTGAAGACATTTGGCATGGAAGATGCTAAACCTGTGGGAACACCGATGGCTACTAGATGAAAATTGACAAAGGAGGATGAAACTACAAAGGTAAACCAGACACTCTACCGATCCATGATTGGTAAGTTAATGTATGTAGTTCATAGTAGACCAGATATAGCACATGCTGTGGGAATTGTTGCAAGATTTTCTGCTAATCCTAAAGAATCACACATGATAGCTACAAAAAGAATTATAAGATAATTGAAGAAAATAGAGAATTTTTTATTATGGTATCCTAAGGAAGGGAAGTTTGAACTAAAAGTTTACATCGATGCTGATTGGGCTGGAAATGAGGATGATAGAAAAAGCACCACCGGAGGAGCATTTTTCTTTGGTGAAAAACATGTAACCTGGACAAGTAAAAAGTAGGCTTGTATTTCTTAGTCTATAGCTAAATAAGAATATGTTGCTACTGCTACTAATTGTTCAAACATTGCATATATCAAACAAGTGTTGGAAGGAATGAATGAGGTAATCATTGACCCAGTGATTATATATTGTGACAACACTAGTGCTATTAATATTTTGAAGAATCCTGTGATGCACTCTAAGACAAAGCATATATCTATTAAGTATCATTACTTAAGAGAACAAGTGCAAGAGAAGCAAGTGAAGTTAGAATTTGTCACATCTAAAGAACAAATTGCAGATATTTTTACAAAACCCCTACTGAAGGACACATTTGAATACTTGAGGACTAGACTTGGGGTCCATCCCCTGTCTATTGGTCACTAAGGTGATCTAGTTGTTGCATCAGCCTACTTATATCAGAAGATCATTCATGTTGATGCAGCATAGTTCACACTTTGAATCATGTTCAAGGTTGTGATTAAGTTTGAGAACTTGAACCGATTGGAATATCAATATTCAGAGATACAGAGGAAGACATAATTGTTTGTTTATTTGTTTCTTTGGCATTGCTATCAAAGGGAGAGATAAACAATATGAAATGGAAAGGGGAGAGAAAAAAAAGATATGAAAAGGAACAAGCACCGACAAGAATTATCTAAGGGAGAGACAATATGAATGAGACAGAGTATTGAAGATCAATTACAAAGAACAGAAGTAGAGACTAGGAGAACTGAAAAGATCACAACTACAGAATGGTAAAGCTGTACTATTTAATGCTATTTAGTAATGTAGTGATTAAACATATTAAGTTTATTCGACTTGCAACATTTTGTTCACTAAGTTGTAGAATATATGTTTGGTATGTGTATGGTACATTCCATATTACTTGAGTTGCCGTCAATGCCAAAGGGAGAGATTGTTGAACTACAACTGATTTGCAATCTGATTGAAGAATCTATGATTAAAGATCATTGAGGAGTTGCTTATTAGATATGTAATATGATTAAATTAGTATTATGTTGTCATTGATGTCAACTAGTTTGACAACACTTACCTTGTAAGTTACTATACCGACACATCTAAAGAAAGGTGAAAAAGAGATGAAGAACAGAGAAATCTACATGGAGAAATCTACATGTAGTGTATACCGATCGCAGTATTAATCAGCAGTGTTCATCGACACATTTATTTGTTAACCGAGCGGAACAGAATGAATTAAATGATCAGTTTAGCTGATAAGATTGATGAGCTGGAAAGAGTATAACATCAAGGTAACAGATAATGTTTGTTACATATATCTACAACTGACAAAATTCAATGAAGATCTAACAGAGAAGATTGAAATGTGTTATTGACACAAGTACTGAGAAAGTTTGAAGCAGCAAAATCTATGAATGTGGTTAAGCGGCAAAATTTGATGGTGGAGAAGAAAATGATTTACTTGTCTATATAAGAGAATAAAATTTATTTATGAAGGATGTCGAAAGAAGAAGAAGCTATAGGAATATCACGTGAACAAGGTTTTCATGCATTCTGATCATATTGGTTAAGCAAGAACCGAGCTATAGAACAATTACTGAGCTACAAAGAGTAATTACTGAGGGATAGTAAGTTGATACAGTGTTGAATCTGAAGTGAAATATTGATCAAAAGGATTTGTATGGACTAAATATTGATCTGTAATCTGCAATTGAAGTTGTATTAAGGCAGGTCATTTACTGTTACATATTTAACCATTGTATACAGTCAAAATCTCTTAACTGAGTGGACTCTGAAAGTCTTATGATGTATCATTCATAGAATGAACATTTTTATCCTGTCAACCCATAGTGAATGCTGGTTGGACAATAACTTCTAGTCTAAAATCCTCTAACAAGGTCACACATGACAGTGTGTTTGTAACCTTTAACAGGGTTGGGTCTTAACTGACCTCACTTCAGAAGAGTGAACAATTTTGGGTTGCCAGTCCCAGGTGATTTTTCCCTTTACAAGGTTTCCACATTAAATCTCTTGTGTTATGTGTTGATTGTGATATTTGTTTGTTATCATTCTTTACATGTTACATGTTAGATTTGATTGGTAAACTGTTATAGTATTAGACTGGTAATCGGAAAAAGCATAGATAGTGAAAGTATTTATTGTTTATCGATGAGAAGAAATTGAAGAAATAGTTTTGAATTATACATTTTGTTTTGGGACACTGGATAATTGATTCACCCCCCTCTCAGTTATTCTAACACCTATTGTCCCTGTGACAATGCTATATAGGCTATAATAAAAAGCATCAATCAATACATCATCATATGGATTGTATGATTGAGCCTTCTAAATCATACTCAAGAGCTCAGTGTGTATAGATGTCAATTTCTTCCTATTAGGGAGAGTAGTACTATTATGCAGTGTCCGCTCTAACGCTGTCAGAGCAGCCTGCATCCTAGAGATAGTCTCATCTCGACAACTATTTGTACTATGTGGGGCCTAGGTACTATCCTCATCTAAGGGAGCTCGTGATCCCTGACAATTATGAACACCCTGATCTAAACCACTAGAAGCCATGAATGATGTGCACACAAAGGTAATATATATATATCTAGATCTAGATAGATAAAAAATGCTCGCTCCAAGTAGGCACATGCACATATACATACATCCATTAGAAAATCAATTGATATATATATATATATATATATATATATATATATATATATATATATATATATATATATATATATATTAAAAATAAATTAAAAAGATCTAACTTGATTTGTACATGTGTACATACTTTAAGTAAACATGAAAATATTTAAAACTTCAAACAAACACACATGAACTAATTTTCAAATCTATTTGTACATAATATAAATTAAATATTAAATTAAAAATTTAAATTCATGCATTTACATATGTACATGTAATATTTTTAAATATTTAAACATAATTTAAATTTAGGCATTTACACATGTATTCAATCATGCTAATAGAAGTAATTCATGCACGCATATTTACTAATTTGAATGCATATTTATTTACATATTTACTTTGCACACAGGAGAAAAATTAATGTAAATTTCAATAACTAGGGAGGGAAAAACATTATATTTAAATTAAATACTAAAAGAAATGGTGAAAATATATAATAATCTGGAAAGGGGTTCATGGGTCTTCAGGGTCTTAAGAGTCTTAATTAGGTCAAGTAACCTAGTCTTATGGGTCTTAAGGGTCTTATGAGCTTGTCTTAAGGGTCTTAATTAGGTCCTATTGGGTATTAAGGGTCCTATTAGGTCTTAAAGGTCTTATTGGGTCCTATTGTGTCTTAAGGGTCCCATTGGGTCTTAAGGGTCTTAATTAGGTCTTATTGGGTGTTAAGGGTGAACTATTTTGACCTATTAAGTTCTATTAGGTCTTAAGGGTCCTAATAGGTCCTATTCAGTGGATGTTAAGTCTTAAGTGGTCCAATTAAGTCTTAAGTGGTCCTATTAGATCAATAAGAGTAGATAGTCCACTATGTTTTAATTGGTACTATTAAGTCAAGTATTAAGTCTTATAATTGGGTTCATCCTATTAGGTTTTAAGGGTCTTATTATATGTCTTAAGTGTAGGTCCTATTACATGTTTTTAAAAGTTTTCGTTTACATTTTACTTAAATTATATATGTTTTCTTAGGATTTAGGTTTGTACGTTTAAGTTTTATGTGTTGATTTTGTATATTTTTAAAGGTAAATACAATGCTTATTAAAAAAATGACATTTTTTTGCATATAAATATTTAAAAAAATAATTAAAAAACATGTAAACAATATATGCAAAAAAAATAATTAAAAAACACAAACAAACAATTTTTTTTTATAAAAAAATAACCTACCTAGAACTTGGTCGAGTTGACACTATCGCTCCCTCCATGTCGCCTATCCTTAGCCCCTCAATGTTCAAATGAGGGGCTTTGGGTATTCATGGGGCTCCTTATAGGGCGGGGTAGACTCGGTTGAGTCCTACTCGATCGAGTAGGACTCGGCTGAGTCCACCCCGCCACATAGGTGTCATTTAGTGCCGCATGGGGCTTCCATTTCTTTGGACGAACAGGACTCGGTCGAGTCTAACTGGGCCTAGAGGTACTCGACTGAGTCGCACGAGTTAGCCGAAAAGGTGACAGCTGATCATACTTTTACCCATATATATTATTTATTTTAATTTTCTAATTCTAATTGATATTCTTCTATATTTGAAAATATTATTCTAACCAATTAAAAGTTAATATTTGTTTTTTTTAAAATTATATACAAATGTTTGTATAATCATTTTTTTTATGGGTAATAGGCCGAAGCCAAGATCAACATGGGGCTCAAGAAGACTTGAACCCAAGACCTCCCCAATGAGAGGCTGGCAACTTATTGATGAATTTTTATTATTATATCTTAAATTTAAAATAATATTATTATATTGTATTTTAATATTTTAATTATTTAATATAATATAATATATTATATGTTAAACATATTACAACTTCCCTATTCTTAACCATATTAGCTATGACCATAAGGTTAATGTAAATTTTGAGGGTCTTGTTGTGTTTTAAGCACTTATGCAATCTGTTCAATTTTTTTACATTAATAAGTTAGTTTAGATCAATAAAATAAATTAGTTGTTGCGAAGTTATATTATAATAAATAAGTTTTTGTAGTTTATTAGGAAAGTAATGGCTTCATATAGCCTATATTGGTCAATGTAAAATATATCTATTGAATCAAATGAACATCCATGTCAATAAAGTTTCCTTTGTTTTCATCATTTTCATTTGGTATTATAGGAAGTCAATTATGTATTTGTGTCATGAGGAAACTTAGTATAAGACACTGACAAAATGACTATGAATTTTCTATTCTTCTTATTTAGTTTCCAATTTTGCAGTTGGTTTTCTACCTCTATTAATTGTTTGGTCAGATATTACAGTTGAAAGACTATTCATGGGCATGACATGCACTAGTTGCTAAATGACCACATTGAGAGTGTGTAGATGATAGATGTTTGAATGCAATAATGCTTTCAAATAGTATAGGAGAATGGCCTTGATATTTGATAGAGACGCAGATAGAACATAGGGACAAGTAAATTGAGTTTTACAGGAAGGTCATGTGAAGAAGTTTACATCTTCATTTTTAGATGCAATTTCCAATTCACCAATACATGAGCATGGTGATCTGGTGAAATGGGTAATGAAGTTGAATGTTGTTACAAGACATTTGAAGTTTTTCATTTTTTACATTAACTTTATTTTCCCTAAAACCACATCGAAATTGAGGGCAATATTTAGGTGGTAAACATGAGATGTGAATGCTATCTATTGAAATAGTGTATTTGTAAATATTAATAACATTGGTTTCGTGCATAAAGTCATAAGTTGATGCTATCTTAGTGGATGTAGAAAGCTCACAAGTATTTATTTATTATTTTTTACTCTAAGGACATTTAGTTTTCCATATCTCTAAGATTCTAAGCCTTGAAGAATTTATGTTGGTATTTGGATTGAGACATGTCTTTGATGGCACATTTAGAGTACTCCTTTAAGGTTTTTGAAGGATGCAAGAACTATACTAGTGCATGAACTTGATTTTAAAGAACATTGAACGGTCTTTTCAAATTCTATAACCACCATTCTTTAGAGGAGATTTTTGAAAATTATTATTTTTATCATTGAAATTGCCTACAAAAAGTGTAAAAGCATTTATTTCTTAGTAGAATTTCTCTCTTATATAAGAAATCTATTTATCATTTTTTGTAAGAAAGAACACTGTGAAGAACCCAATGATTTATATGATAAGGAACAAGGTTGGTAATAGTCAACTTAGTTTGGTATGGGTTTATTTTTGGAGATATAAGGGGAATATGAATTTAGATTTGACTACTATCAATTGAGGATTGAATTGACAAAGTGGAAGCTAGATAAGGATATAAATATACTTTGAATAAATAAATAAGTAAAAATCATGAAGCCTTATTCTTGTACCTATGGACCTATTCATGCTACAGTTTACACCCATGTCAAGGACCTGAAATACTAATCACATTGTGATATTGATAAAGATAATGAACCTTATAAACTAAAGAGATCATGGAAGGTTGGAGGAAACAAAGGTAGGAGGATATCTATCATCCCAAGCTAGCTTATCCTTTGGGGATGATTCATTATATGAGAAACACCCTCTTGGTTTCCCTAAAAAGAGGGGGCTTGGGAAATTTATCCCTTTGAAAAAAGGGGGGCTTAACATAGTTGTGTCCCTTAAGAAAAGAGGTGTCTTAGTATCATGGTTGTCCCTTTAAGGAGCAGGGGGATGGTGGGGGAGGAGGCAGGTTTGGTTAGTGACTCAAGTCAAGCACCGGAGGAGATGTTAGAAAAAATTAGGGGAGACGTGGAATTTTGGAGGAAAGGTGTCTCATATGTAGACATGTAGGTGATGATTTGTGCAACATGGGAGAGTTTTTTTCCATAACACTTGAGGAGGTGTTAGACACACTCAGAGGAGATGTGGACTTTCAAAGGAAGGGCATCTCATTTGTAGTATTGGAGGAGGTATTAAACACACTTGGAGGAGATGTGTCTCATTACGTGTGGGAGGTGGGAACACTCATGTTGTGTAGATGGTTTCAGGTTCTACTATCAAAATATCCATTGATGCAATTAGTTCGATGTTTCTCGAGTGAGCGAGGAGGAGGATTGGTGAATCCACTCTTGTTCTCAGATTAGTGTAATATGGGGGATAATGTTGGATTTTTAACATTGATAAGTTAGTTTAGATTAATAAAATAACTTATTTATTGGTAAGATACATTCCCTAAAGAATTCTCAAGAGTTCATTGGGAAATAATGGATTTTTACAACATATATTGATCAAAGTAAAAAATATCCCCATTGAATCAAATGAACATCAATTAATGATTTTGTTTTTTTTCATGGTTCTTTGATAAACTATGTAAGTGCCTAGGAAATGGTTGGAGGGATTCATTGATGATGAAGGGTGCTCCCCTTAATACCACAAACACATAACAGACATAGAGAAACAACAACAATAATATGCAAGAACAGAAAATTGGCTTCTTATTATCTCCACAAATGTGGAATTACAAATTTTTAGAATTACAACATGCAAAGCCACATGGGCATTCCCTTACAATATTCTGTAGGACAAAGCCTCGAATCAATACCCAGATCTACTACCCAGAACTATTCTGAACTGCCTAAGACAATAATACAGCCTTCCTTATATAGGCAATTTTCACCGCCCGAGAAGGTTCCAGAAATTTAGCCCTAAGGGCCGACCAAACTAAGAATTATTTTATTTTTCAATTTATTACATCAAAGTCGGCTCAAAATAACTTTTGAAACCCGAACAAAAATTTTGAAGGAAAATTATTTTCCGCCATTTCAGGTGACCCGACTTCCGAAGATCATAAGTCATCACCAGTTGACCCGATTGACTATTATAACCCCATTTCAGAAATGCCACGAAGCGCTCTACAGGCTTGACCCGCGCAAGCGCCCGTCACCCAAATTTTCGACCTCATCCGGGGCCTCTAAAGCCTTCAAAACTGAGTTCAAAGTTTCTGTACCCTGCTGCCAATACCGAAAATCTTCAATATCTTCCAATATACACTTGATCTGTCAATGAAACTTTGCTGGCAGACTTATATGACCAAAATCAACCTCCAAGAAAGAAATCAGATCATTCTGAGCACATACAAAAATTACCAAAAATAGTAACTTTCCATAAATAGCAGCTCTGCACAAAATAGCCCTTATTGAATATATATAAAAAAAAATAGAAATATTTTTGGGTGATGCAAGATTGCTCTTACACCCAGGATGCTCCTGCATCAGACACCTGGGGTAATTTGAGAAGTGACCGTGTCATGACTCAGGTGTGCAGAGGAAAACCAAGACGGCTAACCTCCTCCTTTGTCAGCCATGATGAATCTTCAATAGGTCATCCTTTCCATTTGACCAGATATTCTTCATATGTCATGTTCCTTGTGCTTCTGCCAACACGACTGTCCAGTATATCTTTGATCTCCTTAGTGTCTAAACTAGTTGCTGGAATACTCCACTGTGTTGCTGTGATCTCATCTTCAACACCTCCTTCATGATACTCTGTCAGATCTGAAATGTTAAACACTGGCGAAATATTTAGCTCAGTAGGTAATTCTACCTCATATGTGTTTCCTGAATCATGTTTCTTCAGTATCCTACATGGTCCAAACTTCTTCATTTTCAGCTTGTTATATGTACCAACTGGAAACCGCTCCTTCTGCAAATGAACCATGACTTCATCACCAACCTAAAATTTCTTATACCTCCTTTTCTCATCTGCCTTAGCCTTATACTGTGTGTTCATCTTGGTAATATGCTTCCTCACCTCCCCATGGATGTTCTTCAAGTGTTTTGCAAAATCCTCAGCTTCAGCACTACTTATTTCTCCTTTGTCTATCTTCCTCAATTCAGATGCATTTCTTGGACTACTTCCATATACAATCTGGAACGGTGATTTACCAGTGCTCCTGTTGACAGAATTATTGTATGCAAATTTTGCCTATGGTAAAATCAAATCCCATCCTGTTGGCTTATCTCCAACCAAACATCTCAGCAAATTTCCCAAACTTCTATTCACCACCTCTGTCTGTCCATCAGTCTGTGGATGATGTGATGAACTAAACTTCAAATCTATCTTCAACTTCTTCCACAATGTACACCAGAAATATCCAACAAACTTAGTGTCCTGATCTGAAACTATGGTCTTTGGCAAACCATGAAGTCTCACTACTTCTCTGAAAAACAATTCTGCTACATGAACAGCATCATTAGTCTTCTTGCAGGGAATGAAATGTGCCATCTTTGAAAATCTGTCAACCACCACAAAAATTAAATCATGTCCCCGCTATGTCCTCGGTAAACCAAGAACAAAGTCCATGCTGATATCCTCCCAAGGCTTCTCTGGTACAGGTAATAGCTGATACAACCCTATATTCTACTTCACTCCTTTCACGATCTGACATACTCTGCAACTCTGTACAAACTTCTTCACATCTTGCTGCAACTATGGCCAATAGTAATTCTCACTAACCAAAGAAAGGGTTTTGTCACGACCAAAATGTCCAGCCAATCCTCTGCTATGCTTCTCCTTGATGAGATTCTCCCTCATAGAACTTCGTGGAATGCACAATTGACTCCCTTTGAATAGCATATCATCCTGGATGATGAAATCCAACCATTTCATCCTGTCTAGAGTAACAGGTTCTGCACAAGCTTTCCAAGCTTCACCAAAATCAGGATCCTCTGGATATAAATTCTTGAGTTCCTTGAACCCAACCACTTCAATCTGCATTTCTGTCAGCAATAGTTGCCTTCTGCTAAGAGCACCTGCAACCCTATTAGACTTTCCACTCCTGTGTTTCAAAACAAATGTATAACTCTCAGTAGCACTCTTTGGAGCAGGCCATTCAAGGATAGCCTGTACCTTCTCTGGGTCCATTTTTAGACCTTCTCCTGAAACTACAAATCCCAAATACACTAACTCTTTCTTCACAAAACTGCACTTCTTCAAATTAATCAACAATTTCTCTTCTCTCAACTTCTCAAATACCATACGAATATGCATCATATGCTCATCCAATGTCTTACTAAAGATCAAAATATCATCCATGTAAACAATGACAAACTTACCCATAAATTCTTTCAGAACCTCATTCATGAGCCGCATGAAAGTGCTCGATGCATTGGTTAGCCCACAAGGCATGACTAACCACTCATATAGTCCTTCCTTTGTCTTGAAGGCAGTCTTCCATTCATCTCCTTCTCTGATCCGAATCTGATGATATCCACTTTTCAGATCTATCTTTGAGAAATACACAGCTCCACTCAAACAGTCCATAATATCATCCATTCATGGCAATGGAAACCTATACTTGATTGTGATCTTGTTTATTGCTCTAGAATTTGTACACATCCTCCATTCTCCATTCTTCTTTGGTGCTAATACCGCTGGTATAGCACAGGGACTCAGACTCTCTCTAATCAATCCTTTCTGTAATAGTTCATGCATTTGTCTGTTCAACTCCTCACTTTCTGCAGGTGTCATTCTGTGTGCTACCTTATTTGGCAAACTCACTCCTGGGATCAATTCCATTTGATGACTGATCTTCCTGACTGGTGGTAATCCATCAGGCATGTTATCGGATACAATATCCTGAAACTCATTCAACAAATTTGCAACTTCTACAAGAACATCTTCTACTTCCTCTTTACCAGCTTTTGGAATTAAAGCAAAACATACATGCTCATGCCTCATACCATCTAGGAATTTCCTTCCATCAACAAATGTTATTCTTGCATTACCACATACCTTTTCTTCGGTCTCCTTCAATGGCTTTAGCTTATGTCGCACTCCATCCTTTGTTAGGGAATAGGTATTCGCATGACCATCGTGTACAGCACATCTGTCAAACTGCCACGGTCTACCCAATAACATATGACATGCATCCATAGAGATGATATCACATAGTACCTCATCTTGGTACCCGCCGATCTTGAACTTCACTAGGCATTGTTTATTGACCATGACCTTGTGGTAATCCTGTACCCAGGCAATCCGATATGGATGTGGGTGTTTCTGTCTCTTGAGTTTCAACTTTGTCACCATCTCTTCTGACACCAAATTGTCAGTGCTTCCACTATCAATGATCACATCACAACATTTACCTTCACACTTGCACCTGGTGCGAAATAGGCTTCTCCTTTGCTCAGGTTCATTCTCACCACTCAACAGGACTCTTCTGTTAATCAACGTTTCTCCTCTTTCAGCATCTTCAGAATTTGATGATCTGGCATCTTCATCTACATGTGCAACTCTGGCCTGGCCTTCATTTCTCCTTTCTGTTCTGCCTTGGCGCTGAGGACATTCAAATGCCCTATGAACTTCTTCTCCACAGTGAAAACATGTTCCACGGAAGCCTCCTCGTCCAGATCCTTGTCCTCTTCCTCTTCCCCTCTGATCTCTATTATTCTGATCCTGGAAGCGATTGAAATTATTTCCACCCGATTGACTATTATAACCCCATTTCGGAAACGTCACGAAGCGCTCTACAGGCTTGACTCGCGCAAGCACCCGTCACCCAAATTTTTGACCTCATCCGGGGCCTCTAAAGCCTTCAAAACTGAGTTCGAAGTTTTTGTACCCTGCTGCCAATACCGAAAATCTTCAATATCTTCCAATATACACTTGATCTGGCAATGAAACTTTGCTGGCAGACTTATATGACCAAAATCAACCTCCAAGAAAGAAATCAGATCATTCTGAGCACATACAAAAATTACCAAAAATAGTAACTTTCCATAAATAGCAGCTCTGCACAAAATAGCCCTTATTGAATATATATAAAAAAAAATAGAAATATTTTTGGGTGATGCAAGATTTCTCTTACACCCAGGATGCTCCTGCATCAATTGAGATGGAAGAGTTTCTAGTTAGTCTGCTACTTGCTTGTTATAGCCATACTTGAAATATACTTTTATTTTATCTTATTAATAGAATATCAAATATTACCAATCAAATTGTTTTTTATAATAGAATAGTATTTTTAAGTACTCTAAATTATATATATATATATATATATATATATATATATATATATATATATATATATATACATATATATATATATATATATATATATACATATATACATATATATATGTATACATATATACATATATATATATATGTATACATATATACATATATATATATATGTATACATATATACATATATATATATATGTATACATATATATATATATATATATATATATATATATATATATATACACACATATATATATACATATATATATACATATATGTATATATGTATATATATATATATATGTATATATGTATATATATATGTATATATATATATATATGTGTGTATATATATATATATGTGTATATATATGTATATATATGTATATATATATATATATATCTGTGTGTGTGTGTGTGTGTGTATAGATATGTATATATAAAATATTTTTTAATAAAAGTTGTAAACCTGAATATTTTATAGAAAATAATGAGTCTTAAATTACTCATCATCACCAAAGGAAGATCTGCTCAAATCTCAAATTAAAAATACCTCAATAAACACTATGTCTTATAAAAAAACTTCCAAAAACTAAACATTCTAGAGAACGTTCAGATCCATATGCTAGAATCCACTTCAAATTCTGTTCATGCAAAGAAGAATGCAATTCTTATCTACCTTATGGGAATTTCAATGCCCAAATTCAGGGAGTCTAGAAACATTTTCTTCCCTAAAAGGCCCCCAACACATTTGTCAATGTCCACCTACTACCTCAGATCCTGAGTATAGTTCCTGGGGCTCCCCCTGCTCTAGAGTGGAGCAAATCTTCTCTTTATTATGCCCAAAAGGGGCTTAATTAGATACTATCTTTTCTTTCAAACTAGGGCATGGGTCCCTTCAGTACTTTTACCTTCCCATTACTCATTATAGTAGGAATTGCTCTAGCTGAGAACTGATACCCTAACCCACCACTAAAGCGGTGGGCTACTACCTAAAGAGACTGGTGTAGAACTATCCCTTGAGAAGTAGATTACTTCAAGAAGAGTCATGTTTTCTCTACGCCTATTAAACACAGATCAAACAGGATTCAAACCCGAACTTCATTGCCAAGTTCTTGCAAACTTACAATGAAGGTGAAACCACACCAATCTATACGTTACATCCACTCCTTGGCCGCATACCCCTCCGAGGGGTATGGAATAAGGCCAAGTAATTAGCTAGGGTCCTGTGTTAGGATCATACACTGAGGGGCTCGCATCATAACTAGTAATTCTAATAAAATAACTTCATCATGTTACCACCCGATTGTTGGGGCGGGAGCAATCTTTAAAAAGGTAGGTAATAATGCTTTGTTGGGCAAGTGGGGTGAGGCTTGAAAAAGAAAAGGCAAGAGCAATCACAAAAAAGGTAGGAACTATGCTTTTCTTTTTCAAGAATCTCATTCTTCGAATTCAAGCTTTAATCTCATTCTTTGAATTCCTTTCATATCATTCTTCGAATCAATCCTTCCCCAAAGAAGGTACTCACCGATCTATACGTTACATTCCTTGCCTTATAATGGTTCCACCCTTTGACTAGCCTTCTTTTTGACTCCCATTTCTCCTTCCCTCCCTCCTTACTCTCCTTCCTCCCTTTTGGCTTCTAGAATTAATCCCCCCCCTCCCACCTCCCCTCCTATTGATATCAACTTGATTGTCTCATTGGGCCATTTAATCTTCTTCCTGAATTGCCTTTCATTATAGAACCTTTGATTCTATCCTTGCCTACCATTCTTTGTACTTTCTCTACTATTTGTTCATTTCTTAATCATTTTGTTATTCATAGGCCTTCCTAAAATAATAAAGGTTGTCTTGTCTTGAGGTAGGAACTATGCTTCTCTTTATTTTCTTGGGCTAGTAGAAACTCTCTTGTCTCCTATACTTTGCATCTGCCCACCTAAAGTTTCTCTTGTGCTTGGGGTCCTCTATTGGTTAGGATCATATACCAGGTGGCTTGGGTCATAACTAGTAATTATTAGAAAATAACTTCATCATTTTACCACCTGTGAAGGTAGGGAACTATGCTTTGTTGGGCCGGATCAATCTTTAAAAAGGCGAGTAATTATGCAGGGCCTGTTTCCAGTATAAAATCTCTTGTCTGATTAGGCTGGTATCCTTCATCTTTGAATTCCAAATTTAATCTCATTCTTCAAATTCCAACTTTCATCTGAATCCCTTATTTTTTTTGTCTGATTGTAGGGGTAGATAGGTAGGGAACCTCCCAAAAGGGGCCCGATCTAGATACCCTAACATGGCAAGTTTATTGGATTGAGGACTGGCCTGCCTGCTCTGAGGAGGGGTGGGACCCATAGCCCGTAAAGGTGAAGGGGGCCTAGCATGATCTATGGAGGAGACAGGATAGGACAATCCCAACCAATGAACGATCTTTGAATGTAGGAGTGATCTACGGAGTGACCTAAGAAGTGACAAAGAGCACTCCAGAGAGAGGCTCGAAGCATAATATTCATCTTAAGCAACCCAATAATTCTCATACTTCAAATCCCGGTAGGAACTATGCTTCACTTTTTTGCCTGCTCATTCTTCGAAAGAAAGCTTTAATCTCATTCTTCGAATTCAATTTTTAATCTCCCCTGACTTGCAGGAACTACGCTTTGCTTTTTTACTGCTCATTCTTCACCCGCAATGAAAAAGGCAAGTATTACTCAGTGGGGGGGTGCCCCCCCAAGAAAGAGAAATATTTAAAAAGGTGGGTAACTAATTCTCCTCCACTTTGTTTTGTTGGGGTGGTAGAAACTCTCTTATCTCTTCGGGCCTAGGGCAGGAGCAATCTTTAAAATTGTCTTTCTTGTCTCCTACTTTTGCATCTCTCTCTATTAGAGAAGTTGCTTTCATTGTGAATCTTGCTTCTCTTTTGTTGGGCCTCCCTCTTTGTCTAATAGTTTTTATAAATTTCATTCCTTCTTCTCTGAAAGTTGACCATATGAAGGTAAGGTCACCGAGGACCGAACCTTCAGAAGGGAAGTGAGGGGAAGTAGACTTATATTTGGGGAACTGAACTGGCATTGAGCGAGATCAATTAAAAAAAAGGCGGGTAACCATCTCCACTTTGATGGGCAAGTGGGGTTAGGCCAAATCAATCTTTAAAAGGTAGGAAAGGAATTACACTTTGCTTTGTTTCCTTCCCACCCTCCTTCTCGACTACCCACTTGTGCTTGGAGTCCTGCTTATTCTTTGAATTCCTTTAATCTCATTCTTTGAATTCAAGATTTAATCTCATTCTTAGAATCAATCCAACTACACTTTGCTTTGTTTGGCAAGGGCTGGTATCAAACTTTCTGAGTATCGTCCATCTTGCTGGGTTGGTAAAAGAGAATCCACTATAGTAAGGGGGGTGTTTGGGGGTCCTCCCACCCAAGCTGGAAAGAATAAAAATAGACGGCAAGTTGGCTGGATCAATCGGCAGGAACTACTTTTTGTCCTTACATTATAGAACCTTTGATTCTTCTCTTCTTTTTTGCCTATTCTTTGTCAAATGTATGGATGGTTATTCACCAGGGGGGAACAATCTCTGCATGCACAACTATAATGGGCTAGGACCTTCCCTCCTTCTCTCTCACCTTTCATTCGATTTCATCATGACCTTCCTACCTTGTCCACTCATAATGTTGTCTTAAATCGGAGGCCATTTTGGTTTGACTGGTGCCCCTCCTAAAATACAAAGGCAACTGTGAGGTTGGGCAAGAGAATAGTAAGATCACGCAAGGGCCTTATTATCTATGTAACATCACCCAACCCCATTTCTAATTATTCCCATGACTGAGTATAGAAGGAATTGATCTAAGTGAGAAGAGATACCCTAACCCAACCTCTTACCAGGATGGGCAGCTGCTTAGACAGGCCGACATGTAACTATCCTTTTGGGGAGCCCTTAGGAGTCATGTTCGCTACATGCCTATTCGAGATCTCTCAGGATTTGAACCCGGACTTCGCAAACTTACAATGAAGGTGAAACCACACCAATCTATATGTTAAATCCACCACTCAGCCACATACCCCTTTTGGGGGTATGGAATAAGGTTGAGTAATTAACTGGGGTCCTGTGTTAGGATCATACACCGGGTGGCTTGGGTCATAACTAGTTATTCTAATAAGTAATAACTTCATCATTTTACCACCCGTGACTTCCAGAACTAGAATTCAAGCTTTAATCTTCTTCAAATTCAAGAACTACACTTCGCTTGAATTCAAGCTTTGATCTCATTCTTTGAATTCAAGCTTTAATCTCATTCTTCGAATTCAAGCCCACAATAAAAAAGGCAGGAAAGGAACTATGCTTCCCTTTGTTTGGCAAGGGTAGGATCAATCTTTAAAAAGGCGGGTAACTACCTCTTTTTTGGGCAAGTGGGGTTAGGTAGGGGTAGACAGGTAGGGAACCTCCCAAGAGGGGCTCGACTAGGATACCCTAACATGGCAAGTTTATTGGATTGAGGACTACCCTGCCTGCTTTGAGGAGGGATGGGACCCGTAGCCCACAAAGGTGAAGGGGTCCCAACATGAACTATAGAGGAGATAGGAAAGGATAGTCCCAACCAATGAATGATCTCCAAATGTAGGAGCGATCTATGGAGCAACCTAAGAAGTGATAGAGAGCACTCTGGAGAGAGGCTCGAAGCATAATATTCGAAATTAGCTTATATTAATTCTCCTTGTCTTTGAATCCTGGTAGGAACTACACTTCGCTCTTTTCTTGCTCATTCTTTAAAAGAAAGCTTTAATCTCATTCTTTGAAATTGACTTTCAAGAGCAATCTTTCAAAAGGTAGGTTAAAACTACCTTCGCTTTCTTGCTTCCTAGTATTAATTCATTCACAGTGTTTATGAATAGTATGTATAACCTTTTGTCTTGTCTTGTCTCGTTGGGCCGGTATCAACCGCTCGGTCGGTAACTTTCATGAATAATAGTAACGGAGGGGCGGCCCCCTAAAAGCATAGGCCATTTTGGTTTGACTAGTGCCCCTCCTTTTGTCACTCCTTATTTCTGATAGGTGGACTGAGTAAACCCAAAAAAGTAGGGATCATCTTCTATACGTAACATGCTTCCCATTTGGATTGGCCGTTTGTTTATTTTTTCTCAGGTGGCTCCTGTTGAGTGGTGGGTGGTGTGTTGACCTGCATGAGGGCAGGGGTGAAAAAGAACCCTCCCCCGATATAATGAACATATTCTAGTCTACTATAATAGACATATAATAGTCCTAGTTAGGTGCCTATTATAGTGGGAAATTTCTCTCTAATAGTACCTGAAGCCCAATACCACCTAATAGGGGGGTATGTAATATCTACGTCACATCACCCAACCCCATTTCTACTTGAAACTCAATTCTTCACCCGCTCGCCTGCTTCTCCGCCCACCCACCAAAAATTGGAGGGGCGACCACCCCTTGAAACCAAAACCTATTGTGCTTCAGCTTCTACCCTAACTCGCGATCATCACTTTTTATTAGAGGGCCTTTAGTTAACTAATAGAAATGTTCAGGGTCGCATTATGTATGTAATATGCCCTACCCCCCCATTTCTCTAGAATAGTACCCGAGGCCCCATACCACCCGATAGGGGGGGATGGAATAAGGCTGAGTAATTCTTTCTCCCTACCTCCTTGCTTCCTTGCCTCCCTTATCATATTTCTGAAAGTGGGTTGTATAACATATAGAACTATAACCCAACCCCTAAACTATAACCTATACTAAAATCTAATTCACCTAAACTCAATTCAAGGCTCTATAGTAGGGGGGCCCTCGACGTTGGATAACAATGAATGCCCACTATTCTAGTTCTATCAATCCAGTCAAAGGGCCCCCTCTATATAATTGGCTGCCCCAGACCCCTCTTTTCTATAATTAGTCACCAGCGGCCCCTTTTTTAGATAATTGGCCCCTATTTTATAGAATTGGGTCAATTCGAAGTGATATATGGAAGTCAATATATAGACGTTACATGACTCGACATGGTATTGTCTAGCTGGGGTATCAGTAGCATACATAAACATAGGTGCTATCCATTAAGTAGACCATAGCATAGGAACCACTAGTTAGAGAACCATGAGTATCTTTTCTAGTGTTAGAGATAGATGCGGAGAGAGCTCCAGGAGAAAAAAGAAAGCTCCCACTAGCATCATCAGTAGCAGTTGATCTAGCCAATGATTATTATATATATGATGCCCTACTATTCGCTAGGTTACCCCTTACCTTCATGATAATGTGTGGTATACCGCTAACCTTACCTTCATTCCATTCCTTACCTTCATTTCATTTAGGTAAGGGAGAAAAAGGTAAGGGCCCTTCATTCCTTTCAGGTAAGGGCCATTGTGGGGAGGGGCCCTGCCAAATTATATGGCAACCCCTAAAATAGATTATTTGGCCCCTCAAATTATATGGGGATAAGGAGACTATAGTTTGGAAAGGGTGTCTGCTCCAAGTTATGTAGAGTAGGGCAGAAGGATCGAAGCAAAGATAGCCGATAGGGGGCCATAGGCTGCAAGCAGGTTATATAGGAGGTAGGGCTAGACCTCTACCAATAGGCTAACTTGTAGAATAGTGGGACAACCTAGTGGGCTGGCAATTCAGCAGTCCAGACTATAGACGTAACATGAGTGACCCCACCCACCCCATGAATAGCTTAGTTAATAGCTATAATGTCGGCCCCTACAATTCTATAGGCCCCTAAAATGATATGGCCGGGAGGGCTATAGTTTTTAGGGCCCTATCCCCAGGGTTGAATAGAGGCAGTTGAGCTACACACACATGGATGGATCCATCTAATCATTCTC